>ML682018.1:23702014-23754765 GCA_007922195.1 Podocnemis expansa
ACCGGGTAACAAAATTTGGTGGATACTCTTTTTAGCACTACACCGGCCCTGCGCAGCCAGCAGCCTACCCTGCACGGGGGGGCTGTGGCAGGCTGTGCGGCTGCGTGCCCGCGCAGCTTAGCGGGAACATTGGTTGAGATCCAAGTAACATACATGTGTGGTCCTGTTTACACTCCTGTTTTATTTTTACAGTATTTGTCATTCTAAGACACTATATTGCAACGAAGTAACAGTCATGAATCTGCTCAGGTATTATAACAAAATATATTTTCTACATGCATAAGTTTATGTAAAGTCTTTATAACAAATTGATTTAAGTTCACTGTTGGAGCCAATGCAGGATGGAGTTGATTCTGTGGCCTATAGATTGGTTTGCATGTCAAGACTGAGATGGGAGGTTTTGCTTCATTCCAGAATCTTAATACAAGTCTATACAAATGGAAAAGAATTGGAAGTACTCTGATATCATTTTCATCCTGCGTGGATTATCAACCCTTGGTTCTATAAACACATGTGGTTTATGTTATTTCTTACAAGACTCTAAGAACTAAACTGTTCCTAGCATGACAATAAAATATTAATGGCTGATATTTATTGTAATTTTAATATTTGTGGCACAAAATCAAGTGCCAGTGTTGTTGGAGCTGTTTTTAACTGTGGTGGCAATGCGGAGCCTGTGGGCAGCAGGGAAGGGGCCCAGTGGGGGGTCAGGAACTGGCAGGGGATTTGCTCAACTGCCTCCATAACTTGCTCAGCTACATGATCAGCTCAGGGGGAATGTTGGTACTTAGTCCAGACATGAATGCAGGGGACTGGACTTGATGACCTTTCAATGGTCCCTTTCCAGTTCCATGAGTGCTAGAAGCTGACTTGCTCTGAAGTCTTAGATACAAAACCACAGAGAACATGACATCTAGCAAAATGCAATAATTGGCTACTAATGCTGTGTGCAGCTATATTTAAAAATTTTCAATCTCAAGAAAACTTTCAGTTTTGGACCAACTATGTGGTTTCCTTCTTTTAGGAACCAAAATTCAGGTATATCAATCAATCAATCAATCAAATCATAGGGCTGGAAGGGACCTCATGAGATCATTGAGTCCAACCCCCTGGGAATGGCCAATAAGACCACAGTCTAATCACAAATCTCTGGGCCTTGATTTCTTCACCTATTAAATTGACAAGGCCTTTCAGGAGTGCTAAGAGTCCAAAATAATTAGTATTTATAAACTGTTGTGAGGATCCTGAAATTGAATTTGCTATAAAAGAACAGTATGTTTTAAATCATTTACCTGGTAGTTAATGCTGGTGAACACTGGACTTCTACCTACGTTTTAGGTATGTTGTGGGGGGGGTGACAAATCAATACAAAGTATAAAACTTCATATAATGTGACTGACCATGTTATTCAGGAGTAGCTACAGCAAGTTAAAAAGCACCTGAAGGGAAGGTTTTACCAAGTCATTTATTATTAGGTGAGCAAAATAGAACAGCCACATGATGGCAGCATTGCTTAGGGATTAAAACAACTACTCTGTTTTCTGTCCCTTTCCAATGACCTGGCATGTTTTAATACTGGTCACAGGCAGGGCTAGATGGCCCCTGGTGACCCCATGGCTACCCCTCTTGGCCCACCGCAGCCAAGCCAGCTTGAACTTTGGGGAACCCATCGCATCAGCCCTGCAGCACTCCTGGCCCTGGAGCACAGCTGTGAAAGCCATACTGTGCACCAGTCAGTCCCACCTCTGTACACACCAGCCCACCTCACCCCCTGGGGCAGACCAGCTAGCTCAGTGAACACTGCAGACCTCAGTCTTTGGCCCCAGGGCCATAGCCCCCCAGTGCCAGCCAGGCCTCTCCCAGTGCTAGCTGGACCCAGCCAGCATATGCCAGCCTGAGCAGGGCTAGATTTTTGTACGGCAGCAGAGACCTGCCCTCCTTTAGCACAGGGCTCCAGCCCCTAAAGCTCCTATATTGATCAGGCCCAGGTCACAGATATTAAAATATATACATTTGGCAAACTTAAATTTAGTCTCCCTAACATTGCTGTTACACTATTAGTTCCTCTGATCACATGTTGAGAAGACAGGGTTCCAAGCCTCAGAACAGGGAGGCTGAGAGCCTTCCTAGCCTTGCATAACAGGTTTCAGCTACCCCTGAGCACCATACCCTCTTTGCGGCCAGAAGTCACTCTGGGTACCCTGACATCTGATCTCCCTCTTCAAGGCCTCTTGAGAGCACCATGGTCCACTAGTAATTCAAACAATTCCCGCAAAGGGTTCCAGTCATTTAGGTCTCTGCATAAACACTGGCTCTCCAAACCACAACCCTTATTTTTTTCCTCTCTCTAGTAGCCCAAAATAACACAAGTTCTTTGCAAATAGAACACAGGTTTGTCATCCCCATTTAGCTAGGCAAACACCTTCCTCCCTGAGAAGCAGTCTGCTCCACCACACCTCCAAACCAAAGGTTGTCTTTTTCTACAAGATCACTCAGGTTGTGCCTTCTTCCTCCTCACTCGTTATTACCAGCCAGCAGCCTTCTTCTACTCCCTGTAATCACTACAGGCACAGCTACCATTTTCTAAGATTCTTCTTCACAGCAACTTCCTGCTCCTTTTATACTAGATGCACCTCATTCCTCCCAGTCTGTAACCAGGCTTTAATTTAGACCCAGGCTCTCCAGCCTGCAGAGTAAGCCACCCAGTTATACTTTGGATTCCCTGGGAGCCTCTGAAGCTATACAGAGCCTCCCACATGTAGGTTTAGTACTATCAGACTTGAAGTTTCTTACTAGCAGAAAATGCAATGGACTCATACTCCTGGCAATGCCTCCAATTACTATTGTCCCTACAACCTCTGCAAAAGGGAGATTCTATAGAAGTTCATGCAGCCCCAAAGATGCTTTAATTTTTTTTCAGAGTCCTGGCAGTTTTGGGGTGGTGGGTAATACATATCCCCCCAGCTACATCCTCAGTCCCAACCCACAAACTCCAGAGGCAGGGGAACATGAATTAGTGCCATGGAGACAGCTGTTCCTCTTGTGTCATCTGTCCACACAGGCAAGAGGCAATCTATGCAATCATGTTCCTTCCTGCAAGCTAGTCTTGGGCAGATGAGCTTTTATCATATCACTAGCTACACTTTAGCTGTCTGTTTTGCCATTGGTCACTCTCAGCATCTATTGTTAAACATAACATTTTCCAGTGGACTTCACCATGCAGCCTAGTCTTTCAAGAAAGCTAAGTGAAAGCACGGTCCAGTATTCACAGTTTTCCCAGTCCTATATGTTATGCTGTGGTTCTCTGTGGGTTACAAAGGAAGTCTTAAGTAAATAAATTTTTTAAGTCTTTCAAAGTGCCATAAGACTCCTTGTTAGTTTTGCTGGACTAGACTGACACAGTTACCCCTTTGGAAGAAAGTCTTAAAGTGCTTGGCAGAAGATTTCAGTGGAAGAGGAGGAATAGTAATAATTGACAGGAATTTCCAGGGCTTCAGTGAATAAAGATGTATTTGATAGGGTGATTGATTTGCTTTATGGTTCTGATGTTTTGCTGCACTGTGAGATGGCAGCCACAGTATGGAATCCAATAAGTGGACTGAAAGAATTTGTTAAATACTTAGACTGTGCATTTTTTTTAAAGCTATACAATGCTTTTCATGATTCAGGCTGATTTCTTTGCAGATTGTGAACAGCAGATATTGCACAATTTTGCTCTATTTCATGGTAACAACCCTGTCACACTTATGCTTCTCCATCATTTAGCAGTAATAATCACTAAGCAAAATATAGTTATTCAACCTCATAATAGAGCAATATTTTTACTTTCAACCATATTGCCAGTTTTCCAGTGATCATTGATACAGACAGATAGATTTGTAGGAAATACAATCTTCATTAAGCATGCTGAGAGACCAATATTAAATGCTGAGCCTTTAGGTCCAGATCCTAAAAGGTATTTATCCAAAGGTGCCTTGGTCCTTAAGTGCCTAAATATCTGTAAGGATCTGGACTTTAGTGTCTGTATAGTAATGGCCTCGACTACATACCTGAGGCCCTTCTGTCCCAACAAACCAGTTCCCTTCTAAAATATGACTGTTTTTTCTCCAGTACCACACATCATATTTGACCAAACTTCTTCAGCACAAGTGACATTCATAGCCCACAAAGAAAGCCTAAGTAAACAGACTTTGTGGAGGAATGGAATACAATATTCCCTATTTGTGGGCAGGATATGGAGCAAATACACAACCTCTACTCCAGCCCTTGAAGTCCACCTCCTGCCCTACACACTTATAGGGCAATGAGTCCTCCAGTCACCTTCTGCACCAGTGACACCTCTAATCATACCGTGGACCCTCGGCATGTCCCCTGTTTTAGTCCTTCTGCAGCCCCTAAAATCCTGGAAAATTCTTCACAGATGCCATGACTGTTCCTTTTTTTTTTTTTTTTACAAGTCATGTGAGAGATGTCCCCTCAAATATTTTGCTTGCTCTATAGCTATGTCTGCACTGGCAAATTAGTCTGAATTAAGGAGGCTTAATCCAGACTAATTTAACCCATGGCCACACTAGGCTTTCCCTAGTTCGAACTAAGAAATTCCTTAATTCGAACGGAAGAACGCCTAGTTCGAACAAATAAGTACCAGCACTTAGTATGGACTTCAGCACTTAGTTTGAACTTTAGTTCAAAGTTGGTGCGATGTGGACCAGGACTAATGCTTACCTCAGACTTAAGAAATCCAAACTAAGTTAGCTAGTTTGAACTAACCATGTGTTCTACTTTGAACTAAGCATTAATTTTAACTAGAACATGCAGTTAGTTTGGACTTAGAAGAGCAAGTTTATCGAACTGAGCTCAAACTTCTTAGTTCAGACTAACAAGTCCAAACTAAGTCTGGCTGATGTAGACATAGCCTATATGCATGTAACTCCCACAGACACTACCACCTGACTACTTCAGTTTGCCATAAACATCCACTCTGATATCTCTCAGTAGCACTATTAGGTTTTCCATTATGAGCCTTGATATCTGGGGTTCTGTAGCTCCAGGATAAAACAGAGCAACAAAACTCTAATGTTTCTCATCGTATTGAATCCATATTTGCAGAAGTAGGTCAGATACATTTAGGCTCCAGGGCTTGCCTTTTCCAGTGCTGAAAGGTGGAAGCAGCTCCGTTGGCTGTTCTCCCATAACCCTGAAGAACTTTGGAATGGAGAAAAGAAGTGTTAAGTATCCAGGAGGAAATCCAGTTTCTGGTAGAAGAGCTCAGGAAAAATAAAGGGTCATATATTGCAGATTCCATTTAATTCAAGGGGTGATTTTTAATAATCAGTATGGTTAGGGCAACCAGATTACTGGCTTTTCAGGAAACCACTTACATGTGTGACCCAAACAGCATCCCATTCTGCCCCTCTCAAGCACTGGCTAACAACTTAAGGCCTTTTAATTTAGGCAGTACATTTTAGAATCAGAGGTTTTAGCTTCAATCCCTTCTGCTGATGACACATCCAAGAGCATTTGTTCTAAAGCAGGGGTCTCAAACTCAAATCACCATAAGGGCCACATGAGAACTAGGATATTAGCCCGAGGGTTGCATTACCGAAACTTCATACAGCAGAGTCATCAGTTTATTTAATTAAAATTAAATTAAAAATTAATTGAATTCAAAATGATTGTAAATAGAATTAATGAATTTTAATTAAAATTTAATTTTTGGAAAGCTTATACACTAAAATTTTTTAAGTTGTTTTTTTTAAAAAAACAGAGAAAGAAAGAAGGAAGGGAAGAGAGAAGAGAAAGAAAAAAGGAATAGAAGGGGAAGGAAAGAAGAGAAATAGAAAAAAGGAAGGAAAGAAGAAATGAAGGAGAGTCCATTCCGCTTCTTACAAGTGGCAGGAGCAGTCTCTGAGTGCAGCTAGGAGATGATTCTTGCTGCTTGTAAGAAGCCGCAGGAATCCTCTCCCTCTTCCAGCCTCTTGCAAGAGGCTCAGAGGCAGAAATGGTCCATGCCACTTTTTACAAGTAGCAGAGGCAGTTTCTGAGCAGCTACTGCTTGCAGGGACTATCCCCCACTCCGAGACTCTTGCAAGAGGCTGGAAGAGGGAGAGGAGAGGGTTCCCTGAAGCCTTGACCCCCAAGAAACAGCCCTGCAGGGCTCTGCCTGACCCCACGCCCCCCCACCCCCGGCAGCAGCAGGCTCCAAGGCCTCCCAGCTGGCTGGCAGTGGGACTGCCTGTGCTGAGGCCCCACAGGGGAGGGGGAGACATGCAGCCGGAAGCACCTCCCTCAGCAGGGCAGGGGGTCCTAAAAAGCCGGCCAGGGGTACGGAACCCCTGAATTCCTGCCCGTGTTAGGAGCTGTGTGTTTGAGACCCCTGTTCTAAAGGCTGCCTCATCCCTTTGGGTTTTGTTTTGCTTTTTTTTTTAAACCCTCTCATCCTACTCTGCAAGTAGGGCTTGTGGTTCTCCCTGATAGACAAGAAACAATCCTTGACTTCCTGTGGAGGAATTTGCTAGAGACTTGCACACAGGAATACATAGAATTCTGTTTCCACATGAAATTGGTTTACATTTTTTGCATTGTACAGGCAAGAGATATTTCACAGTTATGGGGTGAACCGCATCTCCAACTCCTCTGAGGTCTCAAGCCATCACCTGAGTGTTGGGTGGAATTACATGATACTTCCACAGACAGAACAGGCCTGGTTTGCAGTCCCCAGCGACTAAGCATGATTTATCTCAGCAGGTCTAACTAATGTCAAGATCCTGCAGTTCTGTGCCCTTGAGGATAGTGTCAGTAGTAAACTGTGACCAAACAGCCTCCTAAAAGCAAAGCTTTCTTTAGTTAGAAAAAATGCATTTCAGAGAAAAACAGATTTAAAAACAACATACCTGCCTATAACCATGTCTAGTTTATAAGGTGGTTTTAAGGCTTATTAGGTTTTAACCATCTTCCACCAAAAGACTCAACAAGGACAAAGTTCCCTGAAGACTCTTCCAAATACCTTCGCACTGTATAAAAACTTACTTTGGAAAAAAGGCTTAATTTGTGATGTACTTTACCTGCAGTTTTAGTTTTGACATACGGAAGCTTAAAAACGACTGCAGCACAGCTACACTGCCATAGCTCCTCAGAGAAGATGCCACCTATCCAAGCCGTAGTAGCTATGTTAACAGGACAAGCTCTCCCATCTACATAGCACTTTCTAAGGAGCAATTAGGTCGATCTAACTGCATTGCTCAAGGGTGTGGATTTTTGAGTGATGTAGTTAGACAAGTTTATAGTGTAGACCTGGCCTCACAGGGTGTTCTCTGTGCAAGTCCCTTAATGCTGAGGCATGATTATTAACCTTCAAAAGCGAGATTGTGTAATCCATTCATAAACCCATAACAGTGATTCATCAGTTGCTTTTTATCAGCCTTTTTTGGGCAACCCCAGAATTTTGTATCAGTATAATATCTCTAATTAAGAGTGTTATGGAGAGAGAGGTCTTGTAACATCTTGCATTACCAAGTAAGAACAGCAGGAGTCAATGTTTTAACAAAGAATCTCTGATCCTGACTCAACACTGATCTAACTCTCTGGCACTAATACCCGGCCCACCACACACAGCAAACCCCAGAATAGCATCAGAGTTATATCAGGGGCCAAAGACAAGTCAGTAACCAGAGCAGGATGAGAGAGCAGGAACAAGGAGTGAGAATCAGTCTAGGAGGCAGAAACCAGGTCTGATGGGAACTGGCAACTAGTAGCTCAACCAAGGGGTGGGGCAGGAACAGGAGGCTTTATGGTAGGAGGTGCAAGTCAGCTGAACCACCAGGTGTAGTCTCTTTTTACAAGGTATCATCTGCAGTATCCTTATCTAACCTTGCCATGTGGTGGTACAGAGGGTAAGGCAGTTGACTGGTAACACTACAGGCCAAGAGTTGAGAGCTTCAGCAATTGATAGAGACCTTCTACTGCTGCCTTTGAGATCAAAAGCCAGCACTTTCACTTTTTCCCCCGAATCTGATACTCCACAGAGGATCATGCACCATCCTCTCTCACTGACAGGGTGTGTGTTACTTGAAGTCCTGCACATATATAAATGTGGACCTATTTGCATTGTACATCTAGGTACCTTTATCAGGCAACCCTGCAACTCCTGTTATTGCTATTGGGAAGAATTTGTTAGGCCTTCTATAAACTCAGCTAAGTTTTATAACCAGTTCAAACATTCAAATTTGATGTGTTCAGCCACAGGCATGTGGGTACTGTGTTCAAACAGCAGCTTCCCCCCTCCCTACCCAGCACAGCTGTGTACAGCCATGTCTATACCACCACCCCTGGCTTGCAGCCTGCATACAGCAGTATATTCTGAGCAACTAGCCCTTTATTGCCTCAGGAGTGGCCAGACACACATGCAGAGCAGTACCAACACATGCAAGGCACTGAACTCTGTGATGTTCCACCACACAAAGAGCTGGCAGCTAACCCTATTATAGAAACAAGACTAGGGGGCATCCTGACCACAAGGCAATACCCATGTGGTAACCAGTGGCAACAAAGGCAACACATTTAGCTGTCTCTGTTGTGTGTGGATGCAAGCCACACTCACAGCCAGCATCACCACCAGCTGGCTACAAACAAGATAAAAGTTGCACAGATAGAGTTTTGGCAAGGCAGGCCTAGGCCGGTGTTAAGACATAGTCAGCATCTCTTTTATCCTAACCTAACAGTAAGGACCCTGTCATGACTAGAGGACTCTGTCTTACTGAAGCAAGGAATTTCCATACCATCACCTGCAAATCCCTTGCTATGCCTAAAGGGGCTTGCAGGCTTGTCCAACATGCGGTCCGCAGGGCAGAATCCTGCCCTCCAAGGGCTCTTATCTGGCCCGTGAACCCACCACACACACACTTGTGTGGGCTGTGGAGGGCTAGGAATGTAAAAAAAACATTTGCTCACCAGCCCCAAGTGAACAAAAAAGAATTCCAATGTGGCCCCCCTCCTCCAAAAAGGTTGGCTACCCCTAGGGTAATCTGCTTTTGTTATGGGACAAGGTCCAGAAATATCAGGTCTGTTACTGGAGATGAAAGACTCCTTAGGTGGCAGAAGCAGAAGGGTTCACTCTGTGGACAGGCCACCAGAGAAAAAGTCCATTCCCAGTTGCTGTAGAACAAAGAATTAAGGCAAGGGTAGGTGACCCCAGCATATGTGCCGACAGTGGCACCGGAGGCCATTCAGAGCACCATGTGGGACCCTCTGCAGCACAACAGAAACTGCCACCTCTGCTACTGAAAGTCACTCTGGGCAGCTTCCTTCGGGTGCAGCTGGGACACAGGACATCCCCATCATGCCTATACCTCCATGTGACACAGAAAATAGCTGCCCAGAGCAGCTCCTCTCTAGAGGGTGATGCTTCCCAAAGGAGCCACTCCAGGCAGCTTCTTTTTGCAACATGCCTGGGAATCCCTGAAAGGAGCCACTTCTTTTTGTGACATGCCTGGGAGGTGCTCCCACTCTAGACATGTCCACTGCTGAATTTTGAGGCAGCTACCACATTTTTTCAGGAGAGGGGGCCGCCGGCACCAGCTGAGGGTCGGGGGGGGGGGGAGGACCAGCACAGGAATCAGCAAAGGTTGCCAAGCCCTGATTTAAGTGGTCCGATCCCACCTTGTCTGACAGGCCAAAATCTTCATTCTGCTTTTAATCCCCCTACCCCTCTCCTCAATTGCTCCAATTTCTCTCCAGAGATGATGGATGAAAACACTGATCAATCACATGGACAACACTGGAGTTCCTGTATGGTGGACTAAAACAGGTGCCTTACACTGATGTGGTGACCCATGAGATCCAAAGGCTCATTGATTTCACAAAGTGATCTGGGACACCCAAGTCAGGGGGTGTACTATTCCTAAGGTGAAGATTCTGAGGTTTCTGTGACTGCTCCATTCCAATTTACAAAATACAGTTTTCCTGAGCCAATACCCCATAGGCCAACCTAGAGTCCTTCAGGTAAACTCTGTGATGAAATGACAGCAAAGATTAGTAAAGGAAGTGCTGCTGGTTCAATGCTGCAAACATGATTTTACTATGATAGCAAGCAGAGAGCAGTCTTTGACAGCTGTTTTATTCTAGGTATGCCCTGGAGTCCAAACTCACTGTTATCAGTGTGTTTGTGAAGGAATAGTTGAGAATGGAGTTTTCAAACTGAGGGTTAGGACCCCTCAAATGGTTACACAGTTATTATGGCACAGTTGTGAGCTGTCAGCCCCCATGCATGCCCGGGCTGTGGCTGTCATTCCTACAAGTGGCTGGCTGAACAAGCCCTTCAGCTGAATGGCCAGAGAATAGCAGCTGCTGGCCAGATGTTCTGAAGGCAGTAGTACAGAAGTAAGGGTGGCATTATATGAGGCAAAAGGGGCATGAGGGAATTGCCATAGCCTGAAATATTTTTGAAGGGGCTCCCAGCAAAAAATATAGTTTGAGAACCCCTGGTTTAAAAACCCCTCCAGCTAGCACAGGGCCATAACTAGAAGTTTTGGCACCTGGGGCAGACAACCCCAGACGTGCTCCCACCCTCTACCAGACCTAATCCAGGAAAGATCCTGGCCATCAGCTGGGGATGGATCCGGATCGCCACAGCCTGCCATCAGCTGGGGATGGATCCGGATCCCCACAGCCTGCCACTGGTGGTGAAAGCTTCCCAGCCACCACCAGAGGTGATGGGAAGCTTCTGCTGTTGCCGGTAGGTTGGGGGGATCCGGATCCATCCCCAGCCAGGCGGCGGTGGCTGGGGATGGATCCTGATCCCCTCAGTCTGCCATGGCAGTGGCTGCCAGCAGCAAGCCCCAGCAGCATCGGATGCCCCAGGCACAGAATTTTAAAGGGCACAGAGGAAGGATCCAGCTCCCCATGACAGCTGGAGACGGATCTGGATCCATTCCCAGCCACTGCCAGGAGCCAGATCCAATGCCTGGAGCATTACCCTGTTTGCCTCAGCCTAGTTACGGCCCTGAGCCAGCAAGTGGTGCTGTTTATACATCAAAAGCTGTAGGTTTCTCTGCTGCTATTTCAAACACAAGCAGTTTGTAAAACTATTTTAAGCACAAACAGTTTGTTCCTTTTTTGATGGTGTTCCCCTTAAAGGGATCCATCCTAAGTGATCCAAAACACCTCAATAACCCCAAAAGCTTCAATCCAGGACATTTTTTGGATGAAAATAGTTGCTTCAAGAAAAGCAATGGATTTCTGCTGTTTTATGAGCATGTTGTCCTTCTAAACAATGTACAGACCCCTTCTCAGTTTGCAGGAGGACAATCTTGTCATTCCTACTACTATGCAGTTCTAAAGCAAGAAGGTAATAACTGGACTTACCATTTACACAAGAGCTAGATTCACAGTGAGGAGGATGGGTAAGGACCCTTTCTCATCTCCATTATGCAGCTCAAATGACAGTCATACAGGACATCCAGGCTGCTTCTGAGATGTTCCTCTCAAGGGCTATGTTTATACTACAGCGCTCGATTAAGATGGCTTAATAAGGTCTACTTTAAGCCATCTTAAAGTGGACCTTATTAAGTCAGCTTAGAGTGTCCACACTCAAAATGCCAGGAGACTACCCACATCCACACTAGCAGCTGCTAGGTTGCCCTAGGAGTGGTGCATTGTGAGTACCTGGCCCACAGTGCTCCACAGCAGAAGTACCCCTCTCTCCCGGCCATTCTTCACTATAGGAAGTGAGTGACCATACCACTCTCCATGCTTTGGGTGGCAACAGGGAGCCCAGGGAGCCTGATGTATCTGAGCGATGTATCAGCACAGCACTCCGCACCCTCCCTGTGTTGCCCAGACTCCTCCAACTCTGGACCAGGTGCCACAGGGCAACTGCCAGTAGAGGGGTAGGGCAGAGAAGATGTTAACACTCAAACATTGGGACACAGAACATAGAGGAAGATGAAGTCAAATCACCTGTTGTAATGGGAAAAAAATCCATAGTCACGATTGAATCCTGCTTTCACACAATCTAATCTAAAAGAAATAGCAACTTTCCTTCTTTCTTTCTATGTGCTGTTTCCCAGTCTTTGAATCGTAACAACTGCTTGGATTTGCTGTTAGAGTGTGACCTGATTGTATGTCTTACATTCCCTTGCATTTATTTCCTACCATTCTGCAAGTTCATCCACTTTCAAACTGTCTGACAAAGTCAGATTTTCTACCATGAAAGCTCATCCAATAAATAAATTTGTTAGTCTTAAACTGTGCCTCTGGACTCCTTGTTTGGTTTACAACCATATCAGGGGGGGTCATCTGAGAAGGGGAGACACACAGGGTTGGGCAGAGAGGGGGAGAGACAGGCAGGTTTGGGCTGAGAACAGGATAGAGGCGGGGTGGGGTCCAGTTGATAATGGGGGGAGATGCCAGGTCAGGCTGAGAAGTGGGGAAGATGCTGGGGTGGGCTGAGAAATGGGGTTCGGCTGAGAATAGGGGGAGATGCCAGGTCAGGTTGAGAACTGGAGACTTGCGGTGTTCAGCAGAGAACCGGAGAGATGCATGTCTGGCTGAGAACAGGAGTGATGGGGGGGGTCGGGCTGGAGAATGGCAAGAGATGCAGGGTTGGGCTGAGAAGTGGGAAAGATGCTGGGTCAGTCTGAGAATGGGGAGAGATGCCAGGTCAGGCTGAGATGTGGGGTCAGGCTGAGAACGCAGGAGATGTGGGGTTGAGATGAGAATAAGGGGAGGTGCTGGGTCGGGCTGAGAAGTGGGGGAGATGCCAGATTTTGCTGAGAAGTGGGTTCAAGCTGAGAACGGGGGGCGATCCCAGGTCGGGCTGAGATCAATGTTCCCTCTAATTACTCGTAGGCTCTGTGCGCAAACAATTTCTTTGTGTGCAAAAAAACATTTCTTTGTAAGCACCAATATTAGCACTACTGAATTTTTTTGTGCAAACTTTATTTTGTTGTGTGTGCAGGCTTTATGACCTGTGTGTGTGTGCACACATGCACAGCTTAGAGGGAACAGTGGCTGAGATGTGGGGTCAGGCAGAGAACAGAGGAGATGCCAAGTTGGGCTGAGAATGGTGAATGATGGCAGTTCAGGCTAAGAAGTGGGGGAGAGGCTGGGTTGGGCTGAGATGCAGGGTTGGGCTGAGAATGGGAGACTCAGGCTGAAGAACAGGGAGTGATGCAGTGTCGGGCTAAGAAGTGGGGGAGATGTTGGGATAGGCTGAGATGTGGGGTGGGGCTGAGAATAGGGGGAGATGCCTGCCATTAAGTCGACTTAAAGCCACGGTGTAGACATAGCCAAGGAATGCAGCTCCTGAAAGGATATTGTAAATAGGCAAAGCTATAGCTCTATCCTTCACTGTCTGTCCCCAAAATATGGCAGCAGCAGAGCTGGCCAAGCCATCAAGATGGAACTCTCAGGCTCTTTGAAGATGGCGGAACTTGCAGAATGGGAGGAAAATAAATGCAGTGAAGTGCAAGTCATGGGATCAGGTCACACTGTAACATCAAATCAAAGCACATAAGATTCAAACACTGGAGAACAACATACAGAGGAAGATGAGGTCAAATCACCTGTTCTACTGAGAAAAAAATCCCACGTCCTTATTTAGCCCTGAAACAACACTGTCAGATTTGCGTATGAATTTCAATTCTGCAGGTTGTCTTTGAAGCCTTGAGTTGTTGTTCAGTTTTCTGAGCACAGCTATTAGCAAATCATCAATGGAGTGATCAGGAAGATTGAAATGCTCACCCACCAGTTTTAGAATGTTGTGATTTCTGATGTCAGTTGTGTGCCCATTTATTCTTTTGCACAGAAACTGTCCTGTTGTCCAATATATAAGGCAGAGGGGCATTTCTGGCACATCTCTCATGTTTTAAAACAAAGTATGGGCAAGTGCTGAATTTGCATAATGAGCCAACATTTGCCCCAAAAGTCTTCCTAAGATTACAAATTAAAGTTCAGATTCATTCTCATAAAAGAGTATTTTATTGTTTTTAAAAGGAAAGAGCCCTGACCAGGAAATGAATGACCCACACCAGGGGAAAAACACTAGCCTGATATATGTGTATTGAATTATATGTTGAAAGAGTTCATTGAGCAGAGTTCAAGGCTATCTGTGTACGTTAAATTTGGAAATACATGCAGCACAATATTTCATGGCTTGCATTTTTAAAGTAGATTGAAGGCTGAAGCAAAGTGACAGTGGCAGCCCTGGAGACCAATGTATTCTATTAACAGAACAACAGGAGCTGGAATAGGCTCAGGGCAGACTTCCACACCAGCCTTCCTCAAGGGTTAAAGTAAGGGGGGAAAGGCACTGGAACACAGTTCCGGGACCCCCTACTTTTACGCTGGCAGCATTCTGGGGCCCCTAAAAATAGAGGAAGGCACTGGAACACTGCATTCCAAGGCCCCCCTAAAAATAGCATGAGCAGCCAGAAAGCAGCATTCTGGTGGCTCCACCTTAAACCCACCCAGCAGAGAGCTGCGGCAGGCTGAGAGTGCGTGAAGCTCTCCCTGGAGGGCAGAACAACTTGTGGCTGGAAGCAGCTTCCACCCGGTCAGGCAGCCTGCAAACTGCGGAGGTAAGATATTGGGGGAGGGGGCTGCTCTGTAGGGGGGCTGGGTATTGGGGCATGGGTATTGGGGCAGGGGGTGGGTTCTGGGGACAGATACTGGGGGGACCACCTGTGCCAGAGGGGAGCCTACCTGTGTTGGAGGGTTCCGGGGCCCACCAAATTATAACTTTAACCCCTGCTCAACTCTGATTGACTGGACCCACCTTTTAAAGAGGGTGAGCATTGGTTAAAACTTCACATCCACTCAAGTTCTTGGCTTTTCTGCTGGCACCGCTCAGCAAAGGAGGCAGTTAGCATTGGTAGGCTTATGATGTGGCCACTAGGAAATGAACTGCAACCAGACCATCAATTCCTTTCACATAGGCCATACAACAGATATCAGACAATGCTCTGTACCCTAAATCATGAGCTACCAGCTCCTCACCAGCAGCCAGATCCTACTGGTTGCACAATTCTAATTTGATCAAACAACATTGTAGGAGTCAGATAAACATTACCATGCCTATGGCATCTTACAATATCAGTTACTTTCGAAGGGAGACATCTCATTGAAAGCCCCACCTGCCTCTGTGTATAAGAATAATTTGTAACTCTTTCCTAAATATATTTACAAGATCTGATTTTAGGTTCCTGTCCTAAGAATACAAGTTTGACCCAGGGATAACTGTTTTTATGTTTCACCACCATCTTGCAGAGCTTTACCTTGAAATTTCCTGCAGATTGGTCAGAAATGGACATTTCTCCAAAAGAGCTGCCTTTCGGAGACATACCGTCTTTCTATCAACGCTGTGTTGTTCCTCACAGAAGCCAAAGTGAACATAAAAAAGTAGTTAAATTGTCACCTTAGGGGAAAAAATGGATTATATGTTCCAAAAAATCTAGAAAATAATTAAGCAGAAGATAATTAACTTCTGGAAGAAAAGAGGGATAAATATATGAAGATAATTATCCAATATAGTATTTCAAGCAACATAATAGCCTTTGTAAGTAACAGGATTTTTTATTCTGTAAACAACAGGTGATGATCCAGACATGAAAGCTGACTTAGTCTTCACCACAAAGAGAGTTGTGTATTCTTAAATGAAGATTGCTAACTCAGGATAGTTATTTCTCTGTAAATCCTAATGGAGAATAGGCATGGTGGTGTTTACCTCAGCTTAGCTAGTTGAGATCAATCCTGGGATTTACCTCAATTAGCTATATCAAGGTAAAAATTATGCTGCCTTGTCTCTAGGAGTGTTTTATACCAAGATAGCTTCCCTGAACTAGCTTTCTACATGTAAAACACTGGGGTTTTTTTCCCAGTAAACATGTAGCCTTAGAATATGATTTTCTGAAATTTTAGCTCAACTCTACTGCCACTGAGTGCTTGAAAAGTCTCACCCTTCTTGCCGATGCTTTTGAGTCTAAAATTAGAATAAATAGGGATGTTATTGGAGGGGTTTTGTTACTTCGTCTTGGAGACCAGAATCTAATCTCTTTGGGGGACGTGTGACTTTGGGAATCTCAACCAGAATACCTAACCAGTTATACAATGTTACAAGGGAGCTGGAGGCAGAATTATTGACTGACACATGCAGGCAATCCACCTATATTTTAAAGCTCCTAATGATGTTGAATCACAACTGGAGCCTTGCTGATGGCCTAAAAGGAGGTCCAGGAATGAACAAGTATGGACATTCAACCTCCTCTGACCCTCTTAACCCATAAAGTTGGATTGAGGCACAGCGAGAGAGAAGGTGTGAGGAAGCTTGCATCGCTGCTGCCTCTGCTTAACCTAAGTTGTAATCAGGAAGAATTCAATCTTCAGAGCTGCCCCAAAACATCACCTAACCACACACGAAGTAGAGGGAAGCTGGGACCCTGCAGAATTTTGCCGCAGGGGAGGCAAGAAAGCGTCCAAGATGCTCCGCCAAGATCTGCCAGATCAAGTTAACATCCAGCCAAGTCACAATTCACCCTCAAGTGAAAGAAACAGGGATTGTAGCCATCTGAGGATAATTCTGGACAGTTGCCTGAAAGGCACCTCCTAGAACATTTAAGCTGGTTCTGTAATATTTTGACAAAAGAAAAGAGATACAAACAACATGTGGCCAAAAGGAAATGGGTAATTCAAGTAATTCAAGAGAAGTAGCCAAGCTTCTTAGCTGAAGAAGCTTTTGGTGAGGGTAAGAAGGAAGGCACGACACCATATTGTGCATCTGCCCCTGCCAATAGGGTGATCTACTTTAATACGAACATACAGAAAACCTGCCTTCTGAGACATTGCAGGGCCATTGAATGTACCTGTCTTTGAGTAGGCATTTGTGCTGGTACAAAGAGGGTGTTTTATACCCTATGTGCACTAACACTGGTAGCAGGGCAGAGTTCTAATTTAGAAGCATTTCAGAATAGTTTTGCACAAGGTGAAAGGAGACAGGGAAAACCTGGCCCAAGATGTTCATACCTCAATCTTAGAGGATCTTGAAAACACATCTGGTATAAATAAAGGTTATTTGCATTCCCCTTTCTCTTCTGCACAGTGCTGGGTACTGCTGGGTCATACCTGTGGATCAGCACCAAAATTTCTTGTGCTCTCTTTAACCTCTCCCATAGGCATATTTTTTAAAGTCAGTTCAAATACTTTAGAACTCCAGCAAATGCAATAGTTTTGCTTTGTTTTCATGAGGAAGTTAGAGCATGTTTCCCCACTACACCCATTTCATGCTGGTGTGACTCCATTGACATCAGTGGAGTAACAACAGGCAGAAACTGATGTTCAACAGCATGGAGACTGAGGTTCATAAAATTTTTACCAGGCCTTTGAACTCATGGTTGGGGTAGAGCTTTGATGGGTATTGTTTGACCTCTGCATGTTTGTCAACAAACCAAGCAAACAGTAACAGAAGTGTGGGAAAGGTGGTCCTGAAAGAGAGTGGAGAGGGTTCTGGAGCATAGAGACTGACTGGAAAGGCAAAGCTGGAAAGGCACTGTCTCCAGCTATTTGATTCTGACTGTATTCAGGAAAACAGGATGGTGTCAATTAGAAAAAAATCCTGCCAATAAACAAAATTGCATCCAAGAAAACACCTGGCATTGTCATCATTTTCTCATCTAACTGGAACAGCATTCAACACCCCAATTTGGCTGACAGCTCAGGTCAAAAGGAATAATGTTATTGTAGCCAGGTTTGCTCAGACTAATATCACCTGATCCAGGGCTGACTTCAGGCCCCTGAAACTCTCACAGCAAAGTTACAAAAGATATGCTAGTTTCTGCTTCTCTTGCAGAGCCCAGGGATTAACCTGCCCCTGTGTTACTCCTCCACTCTGTTATTCCTGAGTGCAGCACGTTTGTCAGTCTCCAGAGTACATTTAATCAGACTTCTCTACCTTTTATCAACTTTTTGTGTGAAGAGGTAGAATATTATCAGCTTTTATTAACAAGTCCCTTGGAAAACATATCAGATTGCATAAGAAAGCTACAGTGTGTGTGTTCTGTAGGTCAGTAGATTATTAGTGCTGATTGCATCTTGGCATTCAAAATATGTCATCTGATTAGTAGTTACTGTAAAGTTACTGGCAGCAATTATGGGTAGCAGTTACTGGAATTCAGACCTGCAGTAGGATTACATAATATTTACAACTTGCTGCACTTGTTGGACTTGTTCTGTATTCTGTTCTGCCTCCATCCAAATCTACAGCATATTATTCTTCAAAAACAAGTCAGCCAGAAAAAAGAGCTTCTTTAGCACAATTTCTAACTGTGCTGGTCAGGTTATTAGAAATGTGGAGAAGAAAATACATGATTGATAAGGGGCAGTGATATCCTGGCATAGCAGCATAGAACAAAACTTCTTTGGTGTAATGAACCATAAAAACTATAGAGCTTGGCCTGGGCTAAAAGATTCCAACAGGGTTTATAACTTTTACTGTCATATCTGGATCTTTGTTTTGATCCAAGAAGGGCTAGCATGGTCTAGTGCAGAGGTTCTCTAACCTTTTTTTTTTTTTAAACATACCAGGGAACCCCACTGAAAATATTTCAGACTGTGATGACCCTCAAAAAGTAACCATCATCTTGTCATGTCATGCCACCTTTATTTCTGTGCTACTGTTGAGGGTAGGGCTGCCTTCAGAGCACCTGGCCTGCAGGTGTTGCTGTTCAGCTGTGAAGGGCGCTGGCTGCCAGTCTTACATGGGGCTAACAGTCATAGCTATAGCATGCATGGGGACTGATTGCTCACAGTCCCCCACTTAGTAACCTCACAACCCCTTGAGGGGCTCTGACCCCCAGTTTGAGAACCCCTGATCTAGTGGGTAGAGCTCTGCACTATTAGTCAGTATACCTGGTTTCAATTCTTGGCTCGGACCCAGATTTCCTGTGTGTCCCTGGGCAAGTTATTTATCTATCCTGTGTTTCAGTTTCCGGCCTGTAAAATGGAAATATTTCTTCCCTACTTCACAGGAACGCTGTGAGGTTCAAATGCATTAAAAGTTGTGAGACACTCTGGTGATGAGACCATGTAAGTAAATAAAGGGGATAAGGAGAAGGGCCAGGGGCAGAATTCTGACTCAGTTTGGATTTAAAACATTTGAAATGAGCTCTCTAAATGAGCTTCGCATAATTCCAACAAGAAACAGCAAGTAGCTGGTGAAATCAAAAGATTTCCAAAGACACTTGTAATCTGTAACTTTTAAATTATATTTATTATTAAAATCCACATACAGAAGAAAAGGGACTGGCCTTTTTCTCCTGTTCTGTCTCATTTCCAGCTTTTTCCCCTAATTTCCTGTGTTAACAAAATGCAAGAGCCTGCCATAGAAGCAAGAAAACAGCCTTACCTCAGCTCTCTTCCCCTGGCCTTCACTGAATACCTGCCTGCCTGCCTCCCCCTAACAGTATGCTACTATCCTTCCACACCAGCTAAATCCTTAGCAGCAGACTTTTTGGCATGCATTTTTTAGAGCTGAGGGAGAAAGCAGAAAAAGAAGTGGGGTATATTTTTCATTCAACATTTTCAGTCCCAGAGAAAGCAGAAGATCCCCTATCCACCACATCTGGATCTACAGGCCAGATTTTCAAGCACTCAGGACCTCATACATGTGGCCAGATTTGCAAAAGAGCTCAGCACCCACCATGCGTCCAATGGGCTGAGCTCTTAAGAAAAAAATAGAGCCTTTTATTTAGGTACCTAAGTGTAAGCTGGGATGTTTGGAAAATCTGGTCCAATTGTGTTAAGTACTTGAAAAATCTGGTTTTCCACATCTTAACATGTCAGCCCCTTGCAACTGAAGAGCTCCCAGATTAGCTGAGAACCATTACCGTAAGCAACTACTCTTCCTTATTTGGAAAAGCAAATGATTCCTAAATAGAAGTTATGTCTGGCTGAGCAGACTATCAGAGTTTTTGATCTCTCCCCCACATTAACTAGATCTAAATTTTCAAGGTCAGTGATTCTAATTTGAAATAGCTTAAAAGGACCTTGTTTTCAGGGGGCAGGTGCTCAGCATTTTCTAAAAAGAATGAAAGTGGGGGGAAAAAAAGGCTGTTCCCTTCAAGGTATTTCAGGTTTGCTCCCAACAGATCATTAGTCATTTTGAAAATGTAAGCCCTGGGTTCTGCTCCTTAGGCATACCATCCCCACACATAAAGATTGATGGCTACTAAGGAGCAGTGGGAGTTCACAAATTCCCTAGTCAGATCCTGAGCTTTAAAAAAAACAGCAAATGATGTGACTCAATAGCAATAAATAGCATTCCCGATCCTAACCATATCAAGATGAAATTGCTCTTGAATGCACCATTACGGACATAGAAACATCACTCTCTGTCTCTCCCCCTGCCATCATGGAAGAGACCTAAAGAAATCAATAGGGGCCTATGGATATTTAATAGTCCTCTTTAGAAATCACTCTTAAAACCCATAAGACCTGAGTAGTAATGAGGTCCTTCCTACACTTTTTTTAAAAAACAATCCCACGGGGATATAATTCTTCATTTAAATTGTACTTGTTGGTAACAAGCAGCATAGAACACTATAGTTGTTTGCTATATTCAATGAGGTTCAAACATATAGGCCTTCACCATATGCTGTAATCACTACCCCTTAAAGGATATTCCTCACGGACAATCCTGGGCAGCTGTTACACCCCAACTCTACCTCAAGTCTACAGCCCAATCCTACTTGATGCTGAGTACCAATGGAGTCGAGGTGCTCAGCACCTCGCAGGAGTTGCTCAGCATCTGTCAAGATCAGGCTTCTTCTAATTTCTAGCTCTCAGAATCTTAACATCTTTTTTCCTTGGCTGTACATATTGTAAAATTACTCCCAAGAGACTTATTTGTAATCCAGGGAGGTGATGTATTACAATGATGATGACATATATGGAGCCATAAATCATGCAGAATCCTATTTCCAAAAGTTAATTAATAACTCTGTCTAATTACACGTTTCAAACATTTCTGAACTTTACTCCTTGACTTGAATCCCAATTATTGTAATGTTTGCTTTTTAAAACAGTGTCAGATTTATTAATTCATGCTGTTCATTTTTCAAAAAACAAAAAAAACATAGGCTAAGGAAGTAAGCTACCGTCCTGCAATTTACAGTGTGTAAGTGGCTTGCTGTACCCACATAGAACCTTACTGAAGAGAATGAAACATGATGTAAATTACAGAATTAAAGCCTAATTTAATATCATATTTCAAACCTAGTGCTGACCCAGCAGGAGTACCTGATGTCAAGATAATGGGAGACTAGAATATTAGTTTAGCGGCGATGGGAAAAACAAAACCTTCCCAACTTTCAAAAAATCTGTGACGTTTTGAAACTGTGAATTCAATTTGGATTGTGTTATTTTAATTATGATCAGACCATATTTAAAAAAAAAAAATTAAAACCATAGTATTTTATGCCATCCCTTCTTACGAGCCTAATTCATCGTGCATTTTCACAGCGGTGTAACCTGGAGAATTTCACCTAGAAAGACCAGCACAAAGTCTGAAATTAAATCTGTTTTGGGGGGCTTTTTTTTTTTTTTTAAATTTTTACCATGAATCTGTATTCCTGTTTCTATGATATATTTTTCATCTCAGTAACACAGGTAGTCCTCCCTCTTTCCCTTCCTGCCACATAAACTGGAGCTTTAGGCCATGAGTTTTCAATGGTGGCCAAACTAGACACGTTTAAAAGGGTCCTGATTTTCAGAAAACGCTGAGCACCAACCCTCTAAAAATCACCATGGATCTCAAATCCTGATAAATCACTAGGCTAAAAATCCTTTGGTTTGCAAAGTCAACTTACATTAAAAACCCAGTCGGTGCACTTCTATTTGTAGATTTACTTCTCTGGTTCAATAAAGAAAGTGAAAACTGAAACAGAGGCCCCAGGAGTAGTTGTGGTGTCATGTTCCTGGAAAACGAGTCTGTTTCAGTTTTCTGCTCAGGCTGTGCCTACAACAGGGATTCCTACAAACTGTTAATTGGAAAAGGTAAGGCATCTACATCTGTGAAATGCCTCCCATCTACAAAAAATCACCATCATGAGCATTTTGCAAATGCTGGTTGTGACTACCTCAGCACCATATGTATTAGGGGAGAAAGGCACAAGAACCAGTGTGAACAGTCAGCTCCAAGCACTTAGTAGCTACACCTCTGCAGCTGGCTCCCCCAACTTACCACCACCTCATTACTCATGCCCAAAAGAGACTGCACCTGGCTGGAACTGCTGGACCCTATCAAGTGTTCAGGCTTCCCCTCTCATTTGTAAGGCAACTTTTTTGGATGTGCCAAAAGTGTAAAAAAGGACTTAACCAGGAGGTGGCAGACCCCAGCACTTGTGCTGACACTGGCACATGAACCCATTTGGAGCAGCACATGGAACCCTGTATGGCACCACAGAAATTGCTGTTCCTGTCATCGAAAATCACTTCGGGTGACTTCTTTGGGGGTGGCTGGGTCACAGGGGATCCGAGGTGTGCCCATGTTTCAGGCTTGCCACAGGAAAAAGTCACCTGGAGCAGCACTTCTCCACAGCATACCACTGCCAAAAGAATCCAGTCCATGCACCTTCCTTCCACAGCAGGCCGGGGGACCTCCAAGAGAAGCCACTTCATTTGGCTTCTTCCCGCAGCATCCCTGAGGAACCCCGTCCCCAGGTACACCAGCAAGAGAAGCCCCTCCAGCAAGCTTCTTTCTGCAAGCAACTCTTTTCAGCGACATGCTTCAGAAGCACCGCTCCTCCACTCCACACTCCAGCTGTGACTGCCCCCAACTTGCAGCCAGCTGCACTTTTTTTTGGCAGAGGAAGCCACTGGCAGCAGCTGAGGGTTGGGGAAGAGTGACAAGCCCAGTGGCTTGCAAAGGTTGCCAACCCCTGGATATAAACCATGGCAAGGAAATGCAAGACAAGCAACCTTGTACCATAGCTAGCGGCCTTGCAAAAGTTTTCTCAGTCCAAAATAGCCATCCATATTTTCGACAACAGACTAGCAAGCCAACCCATATGTGTGTTGGCAATGGCGATAAGAAGTAGCGCAATACAACCAACCATAATGTCAGACTTAAAGACTGTGGGGCTCTTCCAACAGTTAAACAAGCTTCTAAACAAACTTGAGGGAAAGTCCATTTCAGAGAAATAATATTGTTCAACTGTTTTCAAATATGTTATTGATTGCTTTGACTAGTAAGCTGGGGCCTTATTTGTAGGGACAATATGAAAGTTTCTGTTCAGGGAAGAAAATGGCAGAGAGTTTACATTTACTCCAAAAAGAGAAGAAAATCTGAGAAACTCTAATTTACTACCTGGGGCACCAAATTTCCCTTCTTATTCTGTGGGAAGCCCTGCATAATAGGTCATGTGTGCTATTTATGTACATTTGCCTGGAAACAAAAATACTTCCTCATTACTGCATCAAACCACCACTTGGTGCACAGATTTATGTTCAGCTGAAGTTTGCTCAAAAAGTTAATGCTGAGCCCCAAAATACATACTGACTGAAATTTGAAAAGCTGCCTAAGGGATTTGGCGGCCCAATTCCCATTAATCTAAACAGCTATCAGCCAACCAAATCCCTTAGGTGGCTTTGAAAATATCAGCTGATGAACTGAAGTGTTAGCACAGCTCAGTAATCAACTTGCATTCTCTGAAATGCAGATCTTGACCTCATTTTTGCACCATGTTGCATCTCTTGTACATATTTGTTTTAAGGGGCTGTAAAATGCTATCATTTTGGTCTGGTACTGTTTTATACCTACTTTGCACAGGTGTAGAAGGCCAGACAGGGTGCAAGAAGGTGGAGAATAGGGGCTTGTATTCACTTCAAGGTTAACTCAATCACAACTTGAATACTGCCCCTCACTCACATCCCCTGCATATACACCCAAACCCTTACCCTGAATATTCCAACCCAAGCTGGTTGGCCCATCACGGGATATAGGTTAAGAAAATCAAACAAGCACAACTTCAGCTAATAACACAACTGATAACTGCAGTGTGGACGCAGACTAACACCACTCAAGTACTACCAGTCATCCAATGCCATCTCACAATTCCTCTGTGTGCCCAAAAGGGACAGAAGTTTCTCACAGTTCAGTGGGAAAGAATTCAGAGTGCAAATCAGCTTACTGCAATAAAAAGAACAATGGGAGTGGCTCAGAAGTCTTAAGTATGTCACATACCAGTGAGAGCAGAGTGAGCACCGACACAGCAGCCTGAGTGGTAAATGAGCTAACTCAAGAGGACAAACAAACAAGGAGTCCTATGGCACTTAAAGACTAACATTTTTTGCATGAGCTTTCATGGGAGAAAAATCCCACTCTGTCAGATTCTTTAAGCATAATAAACCTAATTCCTTCGGTCTCTTCCTGTAAGTCTTGTGCCCCAACTCCTAATAATTTTCATTGCCCTCCACTGGACTCTGTCTGATTTGAACACATCCTTTCTTTAGTGCAGAGCCCAAAACTGGACACGGTATTCCAGATGCAGCCTCACCAGCACCGAATAGAGGGGAATAATCACATCCCTCAATCTGCTGGCAACACTCCTGCTGATGCAGCCCAATATGCCATTGGCCTTTTTGGCAACGAGAGCACATTGTTGACTCATATCCAGCTTCCCATCCACCATAACACCCAGGTCCTTTTCTACAGCACTGCTACTTAGCCAGTCAGTCCCCAGCTTGTAACAGTACATGGGATTTTTCCATCCTAAGTGCAGGACTTTGCACTTGTCTTTGTTGAACCCCATGAGATTTCATTTGGTCCAAAGCTTTAATTTGTCTAGATCTCCCTGAATGCTATCCCTGCCCTCCAGTATGTTTACCATTCCCCCCCCCAGCTTGGTTTCATCTGTGAATTTGCTGAGTGTGCAATCTGTCCCATCATCCAGATCATTAATAAAGATGTTGAACAGAACTGGCCCCAGGACCGACCTCTGGGGCACTCCACTAGTTACTAGTTGTCATCACTGGTCAAGCCTACCTTCCCACTCAAACATTTACTACAGACAAAAAACAAATGAGAGACACAATGTACAACACACTTTACAGAGCTAGGAGTCAGGACTAATGGGTACCAACCTGGTTTGTCACTGACCTGGTGCATGATGATTTTGAACATCACATTGCCTTTTGCACTGTCTGTGTTCTCCCTCCTATCCTTTATGATGTTATTTGTATAAGTTTTGGGGGTCAGGGACGGCTTCTTACTACCTTTACCCCTGGTGGACAAAAGGTGTAATCTTAAGTCACATCCCTTTGCCCAAGTTTTCTTACAGCTCAGGACCATCTCACATGATCCAATATCAAGTTTCCTTGACTTCAGTGAAGCAATCCTCATTTATATCAGTGAGACATCTGCTCCACAGTGCTCTAAATTATTACTTTTCTGAGGGAGAATCAACCATAAGGGATAAAACTTCCCCTTTCCTTTACTCATTCCAAGAATACAGAGTGCTCAAGATGGGACACTGGAGCAGAATTGTGAAACAGAAGCTTCCATACTGACTTTAGCTTCAGCACCATCACTAGCAAAGTCTAATCAGTATGGTTAACTGGACACAACTAGAGGTGATTTGAATTCTGCATCTTGTTGCTTTCTCATTTCCCATCTTAAAGGCCAGCTTGGGGGTTTTTATTCTGTAAAGACATGGCCATTTGTAGGTTTCACATGAGTGAGCAGATCAAGCTAACATCTATGGGGGAACTTAATCTTCGGGCTTGGCTACACTACAAAATTAGTTCAACTTCATTTAGGTCAACCTACAGCCACTGCAATAATTCTATTGACTGAAGGTGTCCTCCTGCTGGCGGTACATGTTCTCACCAGAAGCACTTGAACTGACTGATGTGGGGCCTTCTGAGCATGACAGCCCAGTGTGGGGCTCTCATAGCCCAGCTAGAAGCCCTGCCCCCAACTCTGGGGCTCAATGTTACAGCGTGGAGTTTACCAGCCTTTCTTGTCAATTTCAGGGCTGCCTGGCTCAGATCAGCCGCTTGGTGCTCACAGCTGAAACTATGAAATGACAAGCAAGGCATGACAACCGACACCTACTTAAGTAATGCAAGGTCTACGTGAGCGCTGTGTCACCCTGACTACACTGATATAAGCGCTACACCTCTCATAGAGATGGAGTTATGTCCATGTGCAGATCACTTACTTCAGCACATGTAGCATCCTCGATTAGCAAAACAAACAAGGAGTCTTGTGGCACTTCTAAAGACTAGCACATTTATTAATTGCGTGAGCTCTCGTGGAAGAAAATCCCACTTCATCAGACACTTAAAAATGGAAAAAATTGTAGGAAGGAGGAATAATGCAGTTAAGTGAGCTCTCTCCCACAAAATCATGAAATAAATAAATGTTAGTCTTTGAAAGTGCTACAGGACTCCCTGTTTATTTTGCTGAGCTAGACTAACATGGTTAACCCCTTTGGAACTTGTCAACATGCAAGGCACATCCTAGATTAGAAGCTGATATAGTTAGGCCAAGGTAAGGCAGTTTACACCAACTTCTCTCTTTAGCGAAGACCAGTGGTTCCCAACCTGTGGTCCGCAGATCCCTGGGGGGCCGCAGAGCCACTTATAGGCATCCGTGGGAGCTGGGGCTGGATGACGCCTGTGGTAGGAGCCAGGGGAGCTAGGAGCCAGACAATGGCAGGGACTTGCTCTGCCCCAGGCTGGGAGTTTTTAAAAACACCCCCACCCCCCTAACCATGTTCAGATCATGCTCAGGGTGGGAAGAGCAGCCTTTAGCATGATTGCTCCCAGCTCCAGTGGCCAGGTAAGGGGGACCTAGGTGGAGGAGTCGGTTTCAGGGACCAGCAGCCAGGGAAAGGGGAGGGGTTCTGCCCCGGGCGGCAGGGAAACCCAGTGCCAGGGTGGGGGTTAGAGAGGAGTTTGGGGTGACTCCTGGCAGGGCCCCCACTGCAGCCCTGCCAGATTCTTCCAGCACACCCCACTATGGACCTACAGCTCTGCAGCGCAGGGGCTGGACCCTGCTGTGGCCCTCCTGGATTCTGCAAACACACATCCCCCACGGCCCTGCTGCTCAAATAGTAGATTCCTCCAGGGAGACACAGATTTTTTTTTTCTTGGAAAAGGGGTCCCCAGCCTTCAAAAGGTCAAAAACCCCTTGTGTAGACCAATACGAGATATACATGAGGGAAGGTAGCATAACACTAGAATGATAGCCCTATGCTTCTCCTATCCCTTGCAGTGTCTAGTGTAGGGCATTTCATTAATAGATATAGGTAGGTTGGGGAAAGATGGAACTGAAACCAGAATACATGGTGCCACAGTTTTTCTGGTGCAACAAAGCTGCCAAACAAGGATCACCCAAACTGCAGTAAATCAGATCAGCCAGAGGGCTATGGGATTGGGCTCTAAAATGGCAATCTAGGTAGGAGGCCTAATGCCAGCCTGAGTCTCTTGAGTTGTTCTTATTCAGGTCCCATGCTCAAACCAGTAGATCATATCCCTCTAGTAAGTATTGCTGGCCCTGCCCACTGAATAACATTCCCTCTTATATAAGTATAATTCACCTTTTTAAATTTCAGACATTCCAACAGAGAGATAGCTAGTGTGCGAGTGTATGTACCCCAGCCCTTTCTTTTCAGAAGAGTTAATCTCCTGTCCCGCAGTATGTAAAGTAAAATATGCTGAACACCTCTTACTTAAACAGACCTCAACTGAACACTCAGCAACCAACAGTGAAGGTTCTCAGAAGAGCTCGTCCCTCCCCAAATCCCCTATCTAAACCTCCAGACTTCAGCCACAAAAGCCCCTTTCAAACTCTGTGAAAAAGCTTTGTAGACAGAAAAATGCTACTTATTTCCAGAAGGCTGTCCAGGTGGCTGGGAAATGCCAGAACTTGACATGCAGGAAACACTGACAAAAAGCCAAAGATTCATTGGTTTCTCTATGAATTTCCAAAAAGTGACATTATGTCCAGCTTGAACAATGGCACAGATTCTAGAAAGGGAAAACGTCTATTAGATCATACATTCCATTCTGCTGAGGACCAATTTATTTTGTTGTTGATTTACTGGGGTGGGGGAGGGGGTGTCTATTAAAGAGATACTTACTAATGCAACCCATAGTGTTAAAAAGTGAACTTTCAACAGTAACAAATTAATCCAACACAGCAGTGCAGTGGTTCTCAAACCATGGGTCAGGACCCAGGACTGGGTCATGGACCCTCAGGTACTGGATTGCGGCGTCCCTTGCTGCCACCACTGAAAGACTGGAATGCATTGCCCAAAGATGTGATTGTTGGGTCATAGGAATAAATGATTTTTTTCAATTGGGTCCCAAGAAGAAAAGTTTGAAAACCACTGCCTTTACAGGACAGTCCCGAGTGTTTTGTCCAAGCAAACATGGCAGTTCCAGGCAAATGGGAAAAGTGCTTTAGTCCACGCCTATCCTTATTCTAAAACACATGCTGAAGTATGTGGGTAACTAAATATATGCTTGAGTTGTACTGACTTCTGTGGGACTTAAGCACATTCTTAACTCCCTTCCTGACTCAGGCCCTTTGGCAGAATCTGAAGCACACAGTAAGCACTTCCAACTCAAGTCACTGAAAAACATGTATCTATTATTTCCTATGCACAGCAGGCTCTCTCCTGACATAATTCCCCTTGTACTGAGCAGGGGAAGAATGCCAAGGCCACACTTGCTTTTGAGATTTTATTTCGAGTTCTGTTGCGTTATCATCATGATGGGTTACAGTCTAGCTACCACAATAAGTCATGAATAAAGACAACACCATGGGACTGGGGTTAGTCCTCCCCTCCCCCTAGATTTTCAAAGCGTAAAGTGCTGCACAGAACAAATAGCATCCCCATTCATTCTGACCAGCAGTGTCCTTGTGTTTCCATTTATTTGATGTTAACTCCTATACCTCACTGCAAAAACAGAAAAAGTCCCAGAAAACAGGCACATGCTGGACTGGGATGGTGTTTTCCAAGTCTCAGGATTATTCACCTCAGGAAAACTGGCTTGATTCATAGTGAAAGCTCTAATAAAGCCAGTGTCTTTGTATCAGCTGACTACAGACAGGAAGTAGTGGTCAGCCTTGCAACTAAGCTTCAACAATCAGACAGCACTAGCAACCACTGGCTAAGTCTTTCTTCCTCATCTCTACAGCTGACACTGACGTAAAGAAAGTGGTATCCATTGTGCAACTTAGGAATTATTTTGCCTGCTGTACATAACCCTTGCCATTAACTCCTTAGATGCTTTCCTTGTCCATCATGGCTGCCTGAATAATATCACCATGCGGCTTATTAGGCTGGGGGTGACCAACACTTCGCTGAGGCTGGCGAGCGTAACAGCCACCCTTTATTCAGGATCAGGGTAAAAAGCAATTGAGCTGTTGTATAGTAAACTGAAATTATAGATGCTTCCACCCAAAACAAAGGCCACGTGAAGACTGGAGTAAATTAGGATAAGGGCTTGTTCATACTTAAAAGGCTTCAGTGGCACAACTGAACCACAGTACAAACACTACCTATGGCAACAAGGGGTATTTTCCCATCAGTGTACTTCACTAAGAGGTCGTAGCTAAGTTGATGGAAGAATTTTTCTGTTTCCCTGGCACCATCTACACAGGGACTTGCGTTGTCTTAATTACACAGCTCAGGGGGTATGGATTTTTTCACACCTCAGAACAATGTAATTATGCCAACTTAATTTTCTGGTGTTTACCAGGACTCATTGATGCAGGAGACAGAACTTTTGTTTGGGGATGGTCTGATACTGTGCAGTGAACTTCCCCAGAAAGTAAGGACTGTCACGAATCTCACCTCCTTCTGCTTTAATCGACAGGTGAATTTCTTTGACCTTGCCTTCTCCAAAATAAACACATAGCAACAGGTTTACGTCAAGAGAAAAGTGAAACCAAGACTCTACATTCCACAAGCTTCTCCCTCTGGGGAGAAGATGAGAGAACAAGCAATGCATGATGCCTTATGGGAAGACAGTCAGATACCATGGTAATGAGGGGACTATAAAAATCTATACTGAATACAAGTAGGAGTTGAGTGAGGTGGCCCAAGGGGTTTTCTGGGGAGCCTGATAAACACAAGATGGGGAATGACTGGTTTGCAGCCATGTGTCCTGTGTATATGCATTAGGGAGAAACTTCACAGGCACACATACAAAGCAGCAGAAAGTCAAGGACACCTAGAGAAAGACTTGTTCCCTGACCCTGAGAACAAGCTAAAAGAGAGAGCTTTTAGCTAAGTGCTGGCTGACAAGAAGCTTGGAACTGTGAGAGAAGAATCCCCATGTTACTGCTGCCGTGTTCACAAACACAGAACTTTGTATATTCTTTGTATAAAAACAAGACTACATCGAAGAAATACCTGACTCCATCATCAATTTCTCCTCCTAAAACAGGGATCTCAAACTTGTAGCCCGTGGGCCACATGTGGCCCCTAGTTATTTCCTATGGCCTGCAATGACACTTAGAATTTTCAAATAATTGATAATGCAAAATTTAAAGTGTGTTAATTACTTAGTCTTTGTCTTTCTGGTACCTCCATCTTGAACAGAAGTAATTCTTACTTACTTACTGTTGGCATATATATTATACTTGTCATTTTTTCATTTTGACTATATTTTGCATCATTGTATGAAAAGGTTTCGGTAGTATAGCTCTCAGGCTAACATGCTCGTCCTCATGTGGCCCTTGTGGTGACTGAGTTTGAGACCCCTAAAGGAAACACAAGACAGGACATACTTGATCACCCCAGTGGCCAATCTAGTCCACTATCCTATCATCTGAGAGTGACCACTGCCAGGTACTTCAGACAGAATGAACAGGGCAATTTTGAGCAAACCATTCCCTGTCACCCAACCTAGTTTTTGGTAGTCAGAAATTTAGAGACACCCAGAGCATTGGGTAGCACTCCTAACTATCAGGGCTAATAGCCATTGATTACTGTATCCTCCATGAACTTATCTAATTCTTTTCTGAACCCACTTATCATTTTGGTGTCCACAACATCCCATGGCAATGATTTCCATGCGTTAACCTGTGCTGTATGAACAAGTCTATCCACAGGACCTTGAATATTACTAAACACTCAGGTCCAAAGCTGTATCATGAGTCAAAGATATCTAGAATCCATTTTCAGTGGGAGTTTTTAAATTCATTCAAGACCATGACAGAGAGAAACAGTCACCTGCATTATGAAAGACCCCTCTGTCATCATATCTCCTTCAAGACTTACTTTCAGATTCTGAATGTGCTCCTGATAGATCCTTTTTACAAAAAGATTTTAATGCTGCACATTCAAAGTAATTAGCCAGTCCACAAGCTTCAGTGCTTAACTACCCCTACAGTTAGCAAAGTAATTTCAGGATTGGAGAGAGAGGCCTGGGTCAAAATTATAAAATAAAAAAATAAAATAAAAAGAAAGAGAACACAAAAGGATTCTAATGATATGCTATATATTTGAACAAAATCGGCCCATAAGACTTGATTCTCCACTATCTTGCGGCTTAAAAATTCATTTACATCAGGTACACCACGATAGCATACAAGAGGTACAGAATCTCAAAGGCATGCCTATGCCCACTCCACCCTACTCTCCACGAGACAGTGATTTACATCACTCCTGGCTGCTCCTGACAACTGAGCCAATACACCTGCTCTGGACCAGTGCTGAGGAGAGATACTTGATTCCTCTCTCGGCTTCCCTTTGCTTCTCTCCCAGAATCAATTATTTTCTGAAGTAATAAAAAAATCTGCAGGGAACATGAATTCTGCACATGCACAATGGTGCAGAATTCCCTCAGGAATAACCAATATTACATTGTTGACTCATATTTAATTCTTGACCCACTATAACCCTCAGATCCTTTTCTGCAATACTTCTTCCTAAGCAGTCGTTTCCCATTTTGGATTTGTGCAACTGACTATTCCTTCTTAAGTGTATTACTTTGTATTTTCCCTTATTGAATTTCATCCTGTTTATTTCCAGACCATTTCTCCAGTTTGTCAAGATAATTTTGAATTTTAATCCTGTTCTCCAAAGTGCATGCAACTCCTCCCAGGTTGGTATCATCCACAAATCTTATGCAAGTACTCTGTCATTTTTCCAAATGTTTATGAAGAAATTGAATAGACCTGCACCTCAGACAGCTCCTGGTGGAATACCATTCAGTATGCCCTATCAGCTTAACTGTGAACAGCATCTATTCCCTGAGTATGGTTTTCCAAGCAGTTCTGTAGCCATTTTACAGTAGGTTCCGCTAGGCTATATTCTCTTAAATTGTTTGTGAGATGGTCATGCGAGCAGTATCAAAAGTCTTAATAAAGTCAAGAGGTAGCACATCTGCTTTCCATCTCACAGGTCTTGTTATCAAAGAAGGGTATCAGGTTGGTTTGACATGATTTGTTCTTGACAAATTCACAGTGACTGCTGCTTATTACCTTATCATCATCTAGGGACTTGCAAATTGATTGTTTGATTATTTGCTCCATTATCTTTCCAGGTACCAAAGTCAAGATGACTGGTCTATAATTCTCTAGGTTGTCCTTGTTCCCATTTTTATAGATAGGTAGCATATTTGCTCTTGTCCAGTCCTCTGGGAATTCTTCCATCCTCCATAAGTTCCCAAAGACATTTGGTAATGGATCTAGTCTAGTCTACACTTGAAATGCTGCAACTGCACAGCTACTTCACTACAGATGTATCACTGTCACACTTCAGTGCAGACACTAACTACACTGATGGGAGGGGTTTTCCTATTAACATAGGTAATCCACCTTCCTGAGAGGCAGTAGCTAGGTCGAGGGAAGAATTCTTCCCTCAAACTAGCACGGTGTACATGAGGACTTAGCTTGATTTACCTACATCAAGGCCAAGGAGACAAGCTCACTTAAACTTCACTAAAGACATTGTATTATTTAAACTAGTGGTTCTCAACCACAGTGAGAAATACATTATGTGTCTCCGCACAGCAGTAAGTATGTCACTTACAGCAGAATGTATGTGGAACATTCACTGAAGCTGAGAAAATCTTTTCATACAGGCATATGTGCCAATGTCGAGGTAAAAAAGGATAACAGCGGAGCAGAAGATAGATATGTGGAAGATGAACTTGGAAGCAAGTTACAATATGGAGAGACCTTGTTACATGGCCTAGACGTCATGACTGTGTACAACAAATTGTAGTGGAACATGGACCCAAACAAATTCAAGAATTTCACTTCCCAAAAGATGGAAATAAGAGAAAATTCTCCGCAGACCACTATAAGAGGCAATTTCCCAGTGGGAAAGAAATTCATCAACAGTTGTTACAAGGGAGATGGTGGGATTCAGCCACAGGTGAGTGGACTGATGTATCCTGTAGGGATGTAATATGCCAGCAAGTGTGTTGCAATCAGCAAAAGGTTGAGAACCACTGATTTAAACAGTTTGCTCACTGCAGATGCAAGTGAAAAGGAGCAGTTGTCAATGAAGCATTTAAAAATCTTACAGGGAAGATACAGGAGCAAGAACACTGCAGATGAGCAGACCCAAATTTAGAGGAAGTTTGTATCTAGATTGAAAAGTTATGACTCAGGCCAATTTCTTTTCTGAAACAATGTCTAGCACATTATGTGCCCTGTGGTAACAACATGTTAAGCACTACACAAACATTCAGTATTAAAATTCCATTTATCAATATTTGACAAAGGGTAAATAAATTAGTAAATGTTTCAGTCAATGATTTAACAACCTAGGTCTTTAATTCAGAATCCAAAAAATCAATTATAACTATATGCAACACTTCCTTGTGCTCATAACCATTTATAACACATTAACAAAATGACTTCACTGTGGAACCGGTAGCAAAAGCCTCACAGATCTCATTCCCAGGCAATCAATTGGACTGAATGAGTAGAAATATTTTAGGTTCTGCTATTTGGTAGCTATAAAGTATAATAAAAAAAAAATTCCACTCTCACCCCTACGGGTGGTATGTGTCTTCTTCAACCTCAGGTCCTCTACCAGAGGCCTGGGTGTTTGAGGGTTCTGCGCAGTATCTTAGCTGTTCCTAGCACTGCACTCTTCTGGACAGAGAACTCTAATGTTGTTCCTGGGATCTGTTGGAGCCACTCTCCCAGCTTAGGAGTCACAGCCCCAAGTACTCCTACCACCACTGGGACCACTTTGGCCTTTACTTTCCACATCCGCTCTAGTTCCTCTTTCAGGCCCTGGTACTTCTCCAGCTTCTCATACTCCTTCTTCCTGATGTTGCTGTCACTTGGCACTGCCACATCTATCACCACCGCTGTCTTCTGGTCCTTGTCTATTATCACGATGTCTGGTTGATTGGCCAGTACCTGCCTGTCTGTCGGGATCTGGAAGTCCCACAGAATCTTAGCCCTGTTATTCTCCACGACCTTCTGTGGAATCTCCCATCGGTCTTGGGAGGGTCTAGCCCATACACTGTGCAGATGTTCCTGTACACAATGCCAGCTACTTGGTTGTGCCATTCAGTGTATGCTGTTCCTGCCTGCATCTTATCCTGCCACTATGTGTTGGACTGTCTCTGAGGCTTCTCTGCACCGTCTGAACCTTGGGTCCTGTCTAGTGTGATAGACCCCTGCTTCAATGGATCTGGTGTTCAGTGCCTGTTCTTGGGCTGCTATGATCAGTGCCCCAGTGCTGTCTTTTAGTCCAGCCCTTTCCAGCCACTGGTAGGATTTCCCGATGTCAGCCACCTCAGCTATCTGTCGATGGTACATCCCATGCAGGGTCTTGTCTTGCCATGGCACTTCTTCTGCTTGATCTTCCTCCCATGTCTGCTGCTGCCGCCTCAGGCATTCTCTCAGCAGCTCATCTTTGGGTGCCATCTTACTGATGTACTCCTGGATGCTCTGGGTTTCATCTAGGACAGTGGCTTTGACACTCACCAAACCCCGTCCGCCTTCTTTCCGGCTGGCGTACAGTCTCTGGGTGTTGGATTTGGGGTGGAAACCTCCGTACATTGTGAGGAGTTTCCGGGTCTTCACATCGGCAGCCTCCATGTCCTCCTTTGGCCAGCTCAGTATATCGGCAGGGTATCTAATGACTGGCAGGAAGTAGCTGTTGATGGCGTGGATCTTGTTCTTCCCATTGAGCTGGCTCTTCAGGACCTGTCTTATCCTTTGGTGGTACTTGAATGTTGCTGTCTTCCTTGCCTCCTCATCGTGGTTCCCATGTGACTGTGGGATGCCAAGGTACTTGTAGCTGGTCTGTATGTCTGCTATGTGGCCTGCTGGTAGTTCCACCCCATCAGTCTTGACTACCTTCCCTCTCTTTACTACCATCCGGCCACACTTCTCCAGTCCGAATGACATCCCAATATCCTCACTGTAGATCCGTGTCAGGTGGATTAGCGAGTTGATGTCTCGTTCATTCTTAGCATACAGCTTGATGTCATCCATGTAGAGGAGGTGGCTGATGGTAGTTCCACTCTTGAACTTGTATCCGTATCCAGTCCTTGTGATTATCTGGCTGAGGGGGTTCAAGCCAATGCAGAACAGCAGCGGGGACAGCGCATCACCTTGGTATATGTCGCACTTGATGGTCACTTGTGAAAGCTGTCTTGAGTTGACCTCCAGCGTTGTCTTCCACAGTCCCATTGAGTTCTTGAGGAAGGTCCTTAGTGTCCTGTTGACTTTGTATAGCGCCAGACATTCACAGATCCATGTGTGCGGCATTGAGTCGTAGGCTTTCCTGTAGTCAATCCAGGCTGTGCTCGGATTGGTCTGTCTAGACCTTGAGTCTTGGGCGACTGCTCTGTCTATGAGCAACTGGTGTTTTGAGCCTCTGGCGTTGTTCCCAATGCCCTTCTGAGCTGTGCTCATGTACTGGCCCATGTGGTCCTGTAGCTTGGCGGCTATGATGCCTGACAGGACTTTCCATGTTGTGGAGAGGCAGGTTATTGGCTGGTAGTTGGATGGTGCTGTTCCCTTGTGGGGGTCTTTCATGATCAGCACTGTCCTTCCTTGTGTTAGCCAGTCTGGGTGGGAGCCTGCTGCTAGCAGTTGGTTCATCTGTGTGGCCAGGCATTCATGCACTGCTGTTAGTTTCTTTAGCCAGTAGGTGTGCATCACGTCCAGGCCAGGTGCTGTCCAGCTCTTCATGTTCTTGACCCGCTGTTGGATGTCTGCTACTGTGATGGTGACTGGTTCCTGTTCTGGGAGATTGCTGTGGTCTCTTCTCAGGTCCTGCAGCCACTTTGCACTGGTGTTATGAGTCTTCTCTTTCTCCCATATGGTCTTCCAGTACTGTTCAGTTTCTGCTGTTGGTGGCTCTGCTGTTATTGTGTTGTTGCCCTGCAGTTGGGAGCAATGTTCCCTGTAAGCTACGCTGGCGCACTGCAGCGCAGCCCGCCACAGCCGCCAGCGCAGGGAAGGCAGCCGGCAGCGCACCACCAGCAGCCAGAGTCCCTGGTTAGAGCTCCTTGTGTAGCAGGGAGTTTTGAAAACTCCTGCCCAGAAAAGCTCTAACAGAGCATGCCCAGAAATTCTGGGCATGCTCCGTAGAGCTTCTCTAGCCCAGGAATTAGGGCTGGGCTCTGCCCCTCCAGTCCAGCCCGGAGGTCAGTCTGTGGGGGCGGGGGGGGGGAGTGGAAGCAGGGAGGCATGCTGCCGGGAGCGGGGGGGGCCAATGCCCGGAGTGCGAACAGGAGCGGGGGGAGGGGCTGCGCAGCGGGCCCCATGTGGGGGGGGAGCGCAGTGAGCAACAGGAGTTGCTCAGCTGCTCTCTCCCCTTAGAGGGAACATTGGTTGGCTCTTTGGAGAACAGGGCATTTATCTTTTTGGCCTCTGCTTCTCTAGTGTATTTCCTTAGCCTGGTGGCCAGTGCTGTGAGTCTTTGCTTAGCAGTCTCTAGGGCTTCAGATGGAGTCAGGCCCTTGTATTTTTTCAGTAGCCGAGTCTTATCCTTAATCTCTACACCCTTCTGTAGTTCCACCAGCAGACTAACTTCTCTCCCAGTTGCCTTGATCTTATCCTCCAACCTCATTTTCCAGGGGAGTATGTACTGCTGTTCTTCTTGATCGTGTAGCCCAGCATCTCCAGGATTACAGAGGCTGTAGCGTATACCAGTTCATTGGTTTGAGTTATGGTGGAAGTAGGAATTGTCATTAGGGCTCTATTGGCATCTTCTAGCACATTATCTGATGGTACTTCTCCAATGAGCCTTGGTAATCGGTCTCGAGGGTTGACTGTAGCTAGTTTATCCATGATCTTATGCCTCATATCAGCTGCTGTGCTCTGTAAAGGAGGGGGTAGGAGTGAAGTTCCAGCTTCAGGTGTTGGCTGCACATGTAGTTGTACTTCCAGGTCTTCTTGTTGAGTTGGTCTATCTCCAGTTGTGAGAGCAGCTGCCTCTTTACTATGTTGAAGCGTTGGGTAACTAGCTGTTTCTCAGTTAGTGTGGATGTAGGTCTTTTGTCCATCCATAGTTCCCTCATAGGTTTCATATATCCCCTCTCATTACGTCTACTGTTGTAGTAGCATTCCATCAATTCCAGGTTCTCTTGTCTATATATGGTTTGGACCAGTAGCCCACTTATTGTCAGATTGTCCTGGTTCCCCAACATCTGGAGCAGACCTTGTTAATCCAGGTGACGTCCAAGCCAGCATGACTCTCCTCCTTCATGTCACTCTCATATTCAAGGTAGGCAAGTGAGGAGTTAGGGGGTCTTTTGCCCAAGGACCCCTACTGGAAAGGTAGGTAGGTACCAACCAGGATTTGAACCCCAGTCTCCCATATCAAAGGGCAGGACTCTTAACCACTACACTATCCAGTCACCTAGACAAGAGACCCTCAAGATATATATAATGTCAGATATATAGGCAGTGCTATACCCTGGCAAAAGAAACAAATTAACAGGCTACAGAAGAAAGTATTCTTCTTAGTCTTACTCTCACCCTAGCGTTTTCCCTTGGAGATTCCTCAGTCTCTTTATTTAAAGTACACACACTGAAAGATGTTCATCACTATGGCTGCCCAGGGTTGGGGGTCAGCCTCAAAATCAAACCTTAAAAAAATTAAATTTTATAGAAGCACAGGCATTACAAGCGGCATGCTGTGCATTTATTGTACACATCAGGTGTTGCAACAGATAGCTACTACTGAAAATGTTCATTATGTTACAAATGCAACTACTGGACCTACTTTTATGGACAATAGTTACTGGGAATTACCAAACAAAATATAGAAGCACTGTTGGGAATCCCACAGGTGAACTATAGCACATGGTGTTGAAAGAAAGTGAAAGACTCCTGGTGCCTTACTTGATTACATGCACTTTTTCTTCATCAATAGTTTTCCTTTTTTTCCATAGTAGTTCAAGTTCTTTCTGATTTTGTAAAGTTTCAGAGTGTTCAGGAAATTCTTCATGAGAAGCCACAATTGAAGATATGTTTTTTCCAGTCCTTGGAACCATTTTCAGTAAGTGAGGTACTGAATGCATGACTGCAAAAGAGTTTGTAGGAAAAGCAAAACACTTGGGCTTTTGACACTAAATGTTCTAACTGTTGATGAATTTCTTACCCACTGGTGAATTTCCTCTTGTAGTGGTATGCACAGAATTTTCTTTTATTTCCATCCTTTGGGATATGAAATTCCTGAATTTGTTTGGGTTCATGTTCCACTAAAATTTGTCATACACAATCGTCATATCTAGGCCATGTAACAGGGTCTCCATACTGTAATTTGCTTCCAAGTTCCTCTTCCACAAATCTACCTTCTGCTCCCTTGTTATCTTTTTTTACCTCAATACTAGCATATACGCCTGCATGAAAACATTTTCTCAATTTCAGTGAATGTTCAACTTACATTTTGTTGCACAACAGCTGCAACAGAGGAAGAAGATTCTAGAGAAATGCAGGACTGATGAAGGTTTAAAAAGACACTCGCAATTGTTCATGAGCTTCCTGAGGAATCTGAACTAGCAACAAACTATGAACCAGAACCAGAACATAATCAGAGAAAGAAACAATAGTTCACATATGAGGCAAAAGATGAATCATTTCAGGATCCAAAACAAAAATTTAAAGTAAACTTCTACTTTTCAGTCCTAGATACAACAATCTAGCCGGTTAAGAATGATTTGAGCAGATACTGCAGCTGGAGTCAATATTTTGTTTCCTCAATGATGTTCACATTTTGCAAAACAAGACTTCAAAACAAATATTAGAACACTGCTTGATGCTAGAGTCAGTAGTACAACATGAAAATTCAAAAGTTATGAATGCAGTAGATTTGTGCAGTGAACTGAAGGCTATTTCACAACAATTTCTAAGATCTGTTACATCTGAAGGAATACTGAAGTTTATTTCTGAACACAGACTCACAGCTTTCCCAGCATCTTCACTGTTATTTGAGTTGTCATGACTCTTCCCATTTCTGATACTAATGGGCAGTAGTGTCACTGGCACTGGGCACAAGCCCCTAAGTCCCAGCGCTAGTGCCCTGAGTCTGGCCAGGGATTTGGGTCTGCACTCCCAGCCAGCAGTGGCAGGCATCAGCCCTGACCCCAGCTGGAGACCTGAGGCCGAGCTGCCAGTTGCTGACAAAAGGATCTCGCCCCGACCCCAGACAGGGACCCAGGGCCAGGCTACCAGTGGTGGCATGATCCAGCACCATACCTGGCTCTGCATGGGGACCCAGGGCCGGACTGCCAGTGGCAGTGTGATCCAGCACCAGAGCTGATCTCAGTGGAGACCCAGGGATGCATCACCACCCAGCAGTGGCAGCCCAATCCAGTCCCCTGATGGGGACCTGCGGCTGGATTGAGCTCAGAGGCTGGATCAGGCCCAGAGTGGGACAAGCATGAGGGGGGCAGGGCCCAACCCTTTCTTCGGGACAGCAACACCCCTGCTAGTGGTGAACGTAGCTTTTGTGAGATATTTAGACCAACTGGCAGCTACAGAATAGAAGAAGGAAGGTATATAAGCCACAGGATCTTGAAGGTTGTGTATCCTAGCCATTAGTCAGGGTACTACAGCATAACTAGGAGCACCTGAGAGCAGTTAAGAAGCAGCCAGGTGCATAATAAAAGCCCCCTTGGCCAAACAAAAGCTGTACAAACTGGGGAAGGAGCAGGAGGGCAGTGCTGTGCTCTGGAAACTTCCAGGAGAATTACTGAGAAAGAGATGAGATGAACAACAGAGGAAGAGTCCTAAAGGTGCAGCGGAGGAGGGAGAAAACAAGCCCAGGAGAAAGTACTGCAGAACTGAGTCTTGTCTAGCAGTACATAATTGCCTATCTCAGGGCCCCTGGGCTGGGACCTGGGTCCCAAATTCCCCCCTTCCTCCTCCAAGAGCAATGCCAGAGGGTGGGGCACTCAAAGGTGGAAGAAGGGGGGGACAGAAGCCGCCCTGAGACAAGCAGAACACAAGACCCAGCACCAGGCGCTACCACTAGTACGCCACACTTTGAATAGTTAAAATAAAGACATACCTTCATTCTTCCATGCTGAAAAAGACACTTGTTGGACTGTCCACAGTCTTTATAAAACATGAAATAGCTTCAAAGCTTTGAAACAATGTACTGTCCAATTTGCAAAAGCACAAAATGAAAAAAGCAAAGTTCTGTGCATTGCCACAAATCAATGACACAGTGCAAAAGGATTACAAGCCCAAAACAGACTTCATTCAATATCAAGGAGTAAAGATTTTTGTAGCTTCCCCAAAATCAGTTCCCTTGGAAGGAAAAGAGTTGCAACTTGAAATCCAACTGTTTATCGTACTGATCAGAAATGCAGTATACCACTCAAAATGGTTGAAACTTTAAGGTGTCTGCTACAGGGCAGTTTACCCTATACAATGTGTGTGTTAGGATTAATGAAAATTTAAAAAAAAAAAAAATCAGTAAAAATACTAATTTTATTTTTGCATTGTTCATTTTGAATTTCAAAGTAAATAAAGATAAAAGTTAATTCTATACTTCTCATTTTTCTCTATGTGACTGTTGAGCTGTACAAGGGGAACCAAAAAGTCATAGTTCACATAGGGCACCAAAAACCTTTGGGCTGGCCCTAACACTGGATTGAATTGATCTTGTTAGCTCCCCCTTCATGTGTATATATACCTAGCACAATGCAGATTTCATTTCATATATTTGAGGAAATGGGTTGTAACCCACAAAAGTTTTTGTCTTAATAAATTATAAGTCTTTACAGGCGCCACAAGACTCCTTATTTGTTACCAGGGAGTAGGTTATGAAAAATAAGTTATATATGGTACACCTTAATGGAACATCATGACCCACTGCCTGGATCCTGGAAAGTTTCAAATCAGCTGTGGGCCTGGACTTCATGAACTGGGCCAAGAGATTCCATTTATAATTCATCTGTAATCTGAAATGATGCAGAATCAAAGTACTTTTTCTGAAGCATCATTCACTACAAAAGTATTGTCAACCCAAAACATTCAGAACATTATGAGTTATGCCACAAAAGGGGGAGGGGGGAACCATGAGATTGCTTTCAGAATCATGAGGATTTTTTTAAATAAATATCTGTATATTCTTTGAGTCTGCACGGTGCACCAAGTCATGATTTCCCTACAGTTCTCTTCTCTTATTAAATGAAAGCTGAGTTTCTTGAATAAATACCTGACTGTGGGATCTAGGGCTTCAAGTAAAACAAAAATATCCTGTCACATGCAATAAAATCATGAGTTAGCAACACTACTATTAAAAGTTTCAGCAGATTGAAAGTATGTTGCTCAGAGAGAGAGAGAGAGCAAGCACATGGCCTGCACCAGAACAAAATGTTAGCAATTCTTTCTCAGTTTCCATACCTATGTAACTCTGCAGCTGCTTTCCAGTAAGCAGTCAGCAGGTGCCAATGAATCTAGCCTTCTATTCATTACTAAATTATTCCCTTGAGGGTTCTATCTATTCCCCCTAAAGCCAATGAGAGTTTGTTGGCTTTTTGGTGAATAATATAATATAAACCATTTGCCGCCCTCAGTTCAGTTCCTATTATCCCCATCACAAAAATCACCACCACAATCATCACTACTTTACAACATTGCTGATAGTCTCAATGGAAAGCTCCAGGATTAAACATGCTATCCCCTCAAATTTACACAGCAGTTTCCCACCAGAAAGTTGAGGCAAGTTGGCAGGACTGTGAGAGAGAGCTTGCCTGACTGCTCTGTTCTCTACAGCGGAAATGTCAGTCTCCATGGGAGTTAATCAAGTACCTTTCACCAGCACAAAATTACTTAATTTAAAAAGAAGCTACTGCATTCTGAAGCAATAATTGGTTCCTGAGATGGTAAACACTCTGGCTTTTCACACATGTCCTTCTGGCAAATTGCATGTTAAGATAAAAAGTCTTACTTTGTAGCTCACCATTCATGAAATGCAGCTACAGTATCTAAAACACAGAAGGCCTTATTGGTATAGTTTAAAATGCCCTTTCTGTTTTTCCACTCCCCGCCTCCAGGGCTCAGAAGGAATCAGTTCTCACCCACCCTCATTATTGCATAATGGATGAGTCATCTTACTGCATTCATAGTGAATAAATTAATTTGACTCTCTTATAGAGAGAAGTCAAAGCTTGGACTCCCTGTGACAAATTGGGGTATGTCTGTGTCAAACTGTAAAGTTCATTTTGTTTTGTGAGCAAGATTGTGTGATGGAACCTTCACTTTGCAGTGCAACCTCCATGTCGGATCATGGCAGCTAGCTAGCACCGCGGCACTGAAACCCAGCATAGAGGGCAGTCTTTTGTGGACATTAATCAGTGCTCATGCCAAGGGCTGGGGCTCTGCGATGAAGGCTAACGATGAGAGAGCCATCAAGACCTATCAACTGTATCTCTGCTACCCACGAGAACCATGAACTGTTTACTCAGAAAGCTGGCTGGGAAAGGACTGGAGTTCTGGAGTCCAGAAAGCACCAGTAAAAAGGGGAGAGAGGCAGTTTTGCCTTTCTAGGCAGGGGAGGAACTACTGCTACATACTAGAAAACCAAACTAAGAAGGCAGGAAGGGCTGTCACTGACTGAAGCCAGGACCCACAGAAGAGGTAAGAGTGGAAGGGCATGGGGGGACTGAGTTCAGGATATTGTTATTTCTCCACAGTTCTGTAGTTCTTTAGTGGTTTCAAGAACAAAGGTACTTCTACTTAAGAATTTCCTTTGATAAGCTGTGTTCCTTGCTTTGCTGCCACATTGTCACCAAAGAGTTTAACTGGAACCCACAGTTCCCACAGAGTCCTGTGGTGCTTAAAGACTAACAGTACTCAGCTTGCTTGTTTTGCTGAACTAGACTAACACAGCTACCCCTTTGGAACCTGAAGTTCACACAGAAGAAGTGATCTCTAGAGGAGGTGAGAAGAATGTGTCTAAGCAACTGCTGTTGCAATGGTTCCAGGGCCTAGGGTGGTCAGATTGCAGCATCCCACTACTCAAGAAGGTTGTGAGCTGTGGGATCTGCATCCAGGAATGTACATGAGAGCTAGGAAATGTGAACTGTCACCAGCCAGGCCCTAAGAAACTTATAAGTACATGAATCCAGGAGTTGAGTCCACTTACAAGAGGGCAGCAGTGACCTATGCTATTTTCCCATTACATTTTACCAAGATCTTTTCATTTACCTCTGCCTCTTGTTATCATTCTTCATTCTTTTATTTTCAGCACTAATGCATTCTACTTGGGGCTCCATCTTAAGGCATCTCAGAAGCTGCACCCAGTGTAAGGATTCCTCCATTCTTCCATAGCCTGGATCACAGATAAACAAAGATTTTCTCCTGGACTGTCTTCTGCATTCAAGATTACATGAACTGACTCCTCTTCCCACTCATGATCAGCTAACATCCCCGTCACAGCTACAGCAATCCCATTAGGAAACCAATGCATTTGTAGCAACCTTTCATGGGCAGTTAGCCATTGGCAGGAAGGAGGAGCAGCCAGCTTCCTGCAAATCACCAGCAAGTGGGGGTCCATGGAACAGAGTTTTAGAACTGGTACACATCGTGGCACCTCCTTACTTTGTAGCAATGTTCCCTCTAATTTTTCATAGGCTGTGTGTGCGAAAATTTTCTTTGTGTGCGCAAAAAAATTATTTTGCATGCACTAATGTTAGCAGTGTTGAATTTTTTCATGTGCATTTTATTTTGTTCTGTGCGCTGGTTGCACGACCTGTGTGCACACACACATGCACACAGCTTAGAGGGAACAGTGCTTAGCGGTGCTTTCCACAAGAAGCATGTTACACCCATTCCCCATTGATGTGTACTGTCTTCCGTCGTATTTCCAGATAACATATGTTCCAAACCATTGATTTTAACCACACTTACTATGGCAGATGTCTTCAAACTGAGAGATATGACCACACCAGGATTATCTGGGATGAGAGGGCCCAGCTGGGCCTAGTGTCAGCCCCCCACAGAGTATGGAGAAGGAGTGCCATCTGGTCCCACTCTGCCCCAAGCTTTATTCTGGGCTCAGCTGCAGCCTCTAGCCCCAATTCCTACTTCATCTTCCAGCCCCTGGCTCAGCTTTGGCCCTGAGTTATGGCATATGGCCTAGGGACCAGCCGATGGCTCCAATGCATAGCCTCTGTCCCCTTGGTCCACCACAGCCCCCAGCCCTGACATAGGCTCTTGACCGTGCGCCTGCTTCCAGTTGCAGTCCTGGGCCATTGAGGGGGCACAAACAGAGATGGGGGGCACAAGGTAAAAGGTTTGGGGATCACTGTTTTACAGGTTATATGGAAGCAATTGAGTTCAGCTGAGGTTCTTGAGCTACCATTCCCCCTGCTTTAAAGTGAATCCAACATTTTCTCTGAGGAAAGGATCAAGGAAAGTCCAGAGAAGGGCAATAAAAATGATTAGGTAGTCTGGGACATATGAGGGAAGATTGAAAAAGCTGGGTTTGTCTAGAAAAGAGGTGACTGAGAGGGGAAATGATAACAGTTTTCAAATACCTAAAAGGTTGTTATGAGGAAGAAGAAGAAAAATTCTTCTGCTTAATCACAGATTATAGGACAAGAAGAAACAGGCTTAAATTATAGCAAGGGAGATTCAGCTTGGACGTTAGGAAAAAATTCCTAAACTGTCAAGGTGGTTAAACACTGGACTAAGTTGCCTCAGCAGGTGTAGAATCTCCTGTGTTCAAGATTTTTAAGAGCAGGTTAGACAAACAAGTGTCGGGAATGGTTTAACGGAGGTACTTGGTCCTGCCATGAGTGCTGGGAACTGGTCTCAATGACCTGGAATGGTCCCTTCCCGTTTCTATGATCCTGTGATCCCCCAACACTGTTATGGTTGAAAAACAAAAGAAACCAACTGAACATGCAAAGATAAGGAAATTGCCCTGATTTAAAATGGCATCTCCATAACTGGGTGGAGAGACAGTTCCTTGGAGCAGCAATCACCCATCATTATTATTTGCACTACTGTAGTGCCTAGTACTAATTGTCCAGGATCCCTTTATGTTGGGTGCTGAACAAACACAGAATCAGAAAATGATACCACTCCTAAAGGTTTTACAATGACATTCAGAAGATCACCACACCTCAAGCACCAGGCACACACAACTAAAAAGGTGAGAAGTGAGGTGTTGTGTCACCAGGTGCCAGTGAAAGTCAGACCTGACTAGGACCATTTTTGTCAGTTTTTATAGTATAGCCTGCTGCCTCTAAGATGTGTGGCTCATATAATGTTGTGATAGAAGGGGACCCCAGTAGGTTTCTCGATGCCTTGTGTTAAATTTCTGTCACCTGAATAAAGGGAATGTTGGGGAGATGTCCCTGCTTCCTGTGAAGTTAGCCCCGCTCTAGATGCTGCTTCAAGATCCTTCCAGAAATGTTGTCTGTGAAGTTCATATAGTTCCAAAGAGGAACTTTTTGCCCTTGAAATGGACTATTTTCACTAAATGCCATGGATTTTTTATTTTTTTTAATTCTTCACTTCCACATCAACTTCAAGTTACAATAACTGAACACTGTGCTATACAGTCAATGTTGTGTGAGTGCTCTTTGGACACAGAGTATAAACATTTCCAGCAAAGGTACTTAATACATGCTTGTTTGCCAATGGGGTTGCCTCCTCCCTTGTTTATGGGGAAACCATTCTGTTTAATTAGAAAACAAAACAGACATCTCTTGAGTCTCTCTTCACACCCACCCACACAGGGCCAGATTATAGCCACTTTGACTCCATCATCCCTCCTTTTGGGCCTTTGAGTTGAATTTCCGCTCCTCTTTTCCCTTTAGAACCATGCAGTGTAAAGAATAACAATGTGTCCCTCTGTGTCTTAGAAACCAGGCAGTAAAGATTTTGTTTTGGTTTTGCAGTAGCTGTCATTTTTTGTGGCATGGAGCCAGTTGATTACTAACAAGGCTCCTTCCTCTTTCAAACACATGAACAGGTTTTCACTCTAGATGTGTTATGTCTACCTGTATACCACCACAACAGCCCAGTTCTACTGATACAACTGCACCTCAGCACAGCCTCTGGTGAAGAGTTCACTCATCAGCATAACAAAACCACCTCTGTGACTGGCAGAAACCAGTCTGGTGGAAGAAGCTCTCCGCTGTGTACATGAGTGCTTAAGTCAATGTAACTTGTAGCACTTGGGGGAGATTTCTTCACACCGCTGAGTGACAGATTATGCCAACTTGGGCCATAGTGTAAATTCCCAAGTCTACGTCCCTGAATCTCTTTGAACTGACCTTGTGACCCACCCTTCTCTGTATGTATAAACACAATTAACATGCCACATTTTCCATTTCATACACGTGATGAAGAGGGATTGTGCCCACAAAAGCTTATGCAATAAATAAATAAATCTGTGTGTCTTTAAAAGTTCCATGGGACTCCTTGTTTGTTTTATCCTCTAAAGCTATGTACACACTAGGGCTATGTCTACTCTAGAAGGCTCAATTAAGCCAGCTTAATAAAGTCTACTGTAAGCCAGCATAAAGTAGACCTTGTTAAACTGGCTTAGAGCGTCCACGCTCAAAATGCCAGGAGACTGCCCACATCCACACTGGCAGTTGCTAGGTCACCCTAGGAGTGGCGCATTGTGGGTAGCTGACCCACAGTGCAACGCAGCAGAGGTGCCCCTCTCTACAGGAAGTCAGTGACCACACCAACCGCCATACTGTGTGTGGCAACAGGGAGCCCGAGGAGGTCAGGAACCCCGATGTGCCCCAGCAATGTGCCAGGCCAGCACTCCACACTCTCCATACATTGCTCAGACTCCTCCAGCTCTGGACAAGGTGCCACAGGGCAACTGCCAGTGCAGGGGCAGGCTGACCCACTGGCCCTCCCTGGGAGCTGGCACAGAGAGGGTGCCCTCCATGCACGCGTGCATCTGGCCATGGGAAACCACCAGTGACCGGTGGCACCGGATCTTTCTCATCACCTGGAATGATGACCACTGGCTGCAGAACCTACAGATGAGGAACAGCACCTGCCTCCAGCTGCTGTCACCACCCCCACCCACCCACATCTCACACCCTTCTTGAACAGTGAATAGCAATAGCAACAGCAACAACATAAAAATGGATAGCAACAGCAAGAGAATAAAAGACACAAACCCAGCAAAATGGCACTGAGTGGCCTGTTGCTTTGAACAAATGAAGCAAATAAGTGAGATATCTATGAATGTACAAAGTGTTTATGCTTTGCACATTTCTTTTCCCAAATGAATCTTTGTCCCATTAACAGCATCTCAACTTAAGTGAGAATTATTAAGTCAACTTAAGCAAATGCGTAAGCCTAGGCTTTGCTTAAGTTAACTTCAGTGCCACAGGACTCCTCGCTTTTTTTTGCATTACTAGACTAACATGGCTGCCCCTTTCGAATTAATCCCCTACTGTAGACGTAGCCTAGAAAGTTTTGCTGACAAATGTTTACCCAGCATACAGTCACCATTATAATTAAATTGCTGATGCACATCTTCGCTGTCTCCTTTCTGACAGTGGGTTGCATTCACGCTGTCAGTTCATTTGTCGACAAAGTGAGCCATACACTATGCGTAGCTATCCCACTCTGCAACTGCACACAGGGTGCTTTGGGACTGGTGCACAATGCCTCATGGGATAGGCACAGTGTCACGTGATGGAGGTTTCCTACAAGTTTGACAGCTGCTTTGAAAGTGCCCTGTAGCCAAGCTGACACAGCTGAACACAGACATAAGAAGCCCACATAAGCAGGGAAGGGTAGAGAGAAAGTGAATGAGTGAATGTGTTTGTATCTCTCTCTCTCTCACACACACACACACACACACACACACCCCTGTTGGGGACAGCACGTCTGCACTTTTCCTGTAAGTTGAGACAGCAGGAGCTGAAAGCAACCAATCCCAAGGCTGAAGCTGTTGCACACACAGTTAATAGCTGGTGTCCCTAGTTCCCCCATGTCTCTCAGCATAGAGAGGTCTGGTGCACCTCTAGGGGGCAGGGAAAGGGTTGCCACCTCCCTCCCTATCTCTGCATGGCACCCTCACTTAAGAAGTTACTTCTTCAACTGTAGTTTAGGGCAGGCAGGAAGGCAAGCCTGTTTGCTGTGCTGCCAAGTGAGTTCTCCACAATGGCCTGAATTACTTGAAAACTCCTTGTTTGTTCTGAAAACTTTCTGGGCCTTTGAAAAGGGAGGAGTGGAGGCAGATGGCTGAAGCAGCCAAGATCAAAGAGCTGACTAAAGCGGCCATTATGATGGCAAGCTGGGATAATAAGGCATCTGTTTTTAGTAGCACAACATAAGGACAGTGTCTACACATGTGCTTTTTCACAAAAAAAACTTTGCCAAAAAAGGCTCTGTGCCTCTCATCTAGGTGGTTTTATTTTGTTGACCAAACAGGGCAATTTTGTCAACAAAACAGTCATTATAGTGTGTATGTAGGGATTGTTTTGCCAACTAAAGTCACCTTTTGTTGGCAAAACTTTCTAATGGGTACAAGGCCTTACTCTTTCCCGCCATGCAGCTCCAGGAGTCATTTTCATTCCTGAGCCCCAACCCCTTGAACCACAGCCAGCAGCAGGTTGTTGTCAAAGGTGGTTGCATCTTCAGAGTTTTCTCTTGCATCTTTTCATGCTCCTGTAGGTATACAGCCAAAGCACAGGTAGAAACACAGTGGCAACTTAGCTGAATGAAAAAGATGTTGCCAAAGGCCAAGGAAGCTAATGAATAGGCCAAGGAAGCTAATGAATAGCATAGACTGGTTTGCCTTCCATCCCGTTCCTTAGATCTCAGCAGGATTGCCTCAAAACCCCCAGGGTATCCCTGCAGGTGGGATGAAACACTCCTTGTCTGCTGTTGGAACCTCTAAGCCCTGCACACTTGGCAGGCCGATACCAAAGAAATGAGTGGTAACTCACTGTTTCTATGTTCTTTTGTCTTTCCCAGGATTTTCCCTTGTTATGACAGAAACAAATTTAAAAAAAATACTCTGAAGAGCCTCTAGTGCAGTAGTTCTCAACCACTGTGTTGGGGCACATTAGTGTGTCACAGAAAGCTGGGAAGATGGCTGGATTTGACTTGTGGGAGTGTGCTGCTGTGTCCCAGAGGGTCATGACACACTACAGAACTAGCAACAGCACAATTTTCTTTAACAACAACAACAACAAAAATCTAAACCTAATGTCTTGGGGCCTACATATAACCCCAATGTGCACAAAACTAAAAATAATTTCTGTGCCTAACCTGTGCTTTTTCATACATTAACTATTCTCAGCCTAGGCTCAGGTCAATCTTTCTGCAGAGGTTTTATCATCCTATTAGCATTGGGTTTTGTGTAGCAAAAAAAGTCACTACAAAGGCAATGGGTTCAGCTAAACTCCTCAATGTTTGTGTGACCCGGGCCTCCTGGCATAACCACCTGAATATGCAAAGATCAGGGCAAGCTGCAAAAAGGAGAGCAGATTCTTCTTTGAGCGCTGCTCAGATTCATTCAGGAATAGGTGTCTCCATGCCAGAGTGCCGGATTGGTTGGAACTTTTTGCCCTATCCTGTCAGAAGAGGGCAGGCGGCCACCACCCCCCACGCCACCCCATGGCTAGATATGTGGCTGCCGCCTGACCCCTCCAGTTTCATTTCTTCCACCTTCGCATCAGTTATGGAACTACCCACTCCTTGCACTTTGCAAGCAGCCTGTCCTTCGATTTATGAGTTTTTCAGGCGACTGGGAGTACCTGTTTGTCGACTTAGTTCCACCAGAGACAGGATCCCCTCTTGGGCCGGAACACCGCTTTACTCCGTCGTCTGCCATGCCGGGGTTCAAACCCTGCACCGAATGTAGCAAGGCCTTCCCGCGGGATGACCCCCACGAGAAGTGCCTTTGGTGCCTGGGCAAAAGCCACTTGGTCACTGCATGCTCCATCTATCTGTTCTTCAAGCCAAGGAAAATCAAGGACCAGGAGCAAAGGCACCATGCCCTGGCCTCTGAGCAGGCTCGGCACACCTCTCCAGAGGCTTTGGGACCTCCCGCAGCACCACGTGCCAGTTTGGCAGTGGAACCCGCCCAGCACCGTGCCGACAGGGGCCACAGGACAAGCTCAGTACCGACCTTGGCACCGTGGCACCGATACAGCCCAGCGTCTCCGAAACAGAGCTCTTCCCAGGACCAGTCGCGCTTGACACCGGCACCCCAGCACCATCACAGCCGTACGTCTTTGACACAGGGCTCTCCCCAGAACCAGTCAGGGCCGGTGCCAATCCCGACAACCCCGGAGGAAGTGGAGACTGCCAGGGCACTCCTCCTGCTGCCTACACCTCCCTCACCAGCACCGGTGAGAAGGGACAAGCCAGCCTTCATGCCCAACATAAGCGTCACCACTCTCCTTCCCTGCCACAGGCCCCGGGTTCCGAAGCTACAGAGCCCATCACCCCCTTGGGTCCCAGTACCATGGAGCCATCTCTGCAGCAGCATATCACCCTTCCATCCCTGGTACCACCTTATGGGTCCCAAGATGCTTCCCCCTGTTCCAGCCTAGGGGAAGGGGCTTCAGAGGGCTCTAAACAGCCCTGGCGCCAAATATTGGTGCCATCGCCCTTCCACTACTGCCCACAAGAATGGTCACCCTACGAGGCCTCTGTGACCGTGCCAATACCATCCCTGGCACCAGAGAGAGCTTTAAACCCAGTACTGTCTTTCTACATGGGCGTCTTGTCGGTGCATTTTGATCTCCTGCACTATGTCTCAGCCCACATGGGAATGGAGGCCCAATCTTCCGGACTGCCCTCAGACAGCTTATTCAGGCTGGTGTTTTCTTCGAAGGAGCCACTCATGGTTCCCCTTCACTCGAGCATCTGGGACCTGGCCCCCTCCCGCTAGCAAAACCCGGGTTCCATCTCCCCGGTCTTGGATATGGCAGGTGTTAAGTACAGGGTCCCGGGGTCAGAGTTTCCCTCACTCGCCCACCACCCAGTCCCACCTCACGCAGTGGTGGAAGCAGCCTTAGGGCCAGGACAGACCTCCCACAATCCCCTTCCAACATCAAGGGACGCAAGGGAGTTGGAGCTACTCAGTAGGAAGGTATACTCCTCCTCGTCCTTCCAGTTGCCAGTCACGAACAACCCAGCCCTAACCAGCAGGTTGATGTTGGATGTGTGGGAGGCATTAACAGATTTAGACATTTACTCCCACCACAGACCAAGGAAGAGTATGATGCCTTCTTGGAGGAGGCTAGAAGAGCCTCTCAGGACCTCCTCCTATCATCATGGGATGCGGTGGAGACCGTGGCCCACACTATGGCCTCTGCAGGAACCCTGTGCTGCACGGCCTGGCTACGGGAGGCCAGAGTACCCCCTGCCTCTCAAGAGGTGGCCTTCGATCTCACTTTCGGGGGTGACGCCCTCTTTCCCCTAGAAACCTCGGCCTCCCAAGGGGAGCTAAAATACCTTGGCCTTCTCCCCTGGGGCCTCTCCCATGTCCCCATAAGGCACATGGTAACCTCCCCCTCTTCCCTTTTCCTCAGTAGTACTGGTGAGGACTCAATCCCCACAACCACAACTTCAGTTCGAAACTCACCTAGGGGACCACCCCTGCGAGAACCCTCCCCGTTCAATTCCAGGGAGAGATTCCGTTTGGTTATTCAGCAGCTTTGATGATATCACAGCTTCACTGTCAACCACCCAAACCTTGCCATGGAGGGCAGCATCCCAAGAAAGTGAGGCCTGAATGAAGGGCGGCTGTCCAATTTCCCTGCTGCCAAATAGCTAGCCAATTAGCAGCCTCCTGCTTACCGGCCCCAAAGGGTGCAACCTTTGAGCAGACCTCCCTCTTTAAGTGTGGGCAGATGACTCAGAGGTTAAGTAGCCTCTCCTCCTCCTCCAAGTAGGATGAAGGTTCCACCCCTGCCCATACTCCTGCTGCTGACCCTAATGTGCCCCCAAAGGGGCTCAACCCACTAATCATTGTTTAGAGAATGATTTTTACTCCTAGGGCACTATCACGCCCCCCACATTATGCCCCTCTTGGGCGGCACCTCCTCACCCTTCGGGACACTCAAAGGTTCACAATACACACTCCATTCATCAGAGCGTGCTACCCCTGTTGCTCCCTGCTCTGAACCAGATGGGCCTTTCTGCTTACTGCACCCATCCCCACACCAGGGAACCTCACTTCCGCAGGCTTCCCCACACAGAAGGCCCCCCGTCCTACTCTTCAATCGGACAGTTGGAGAGCCCTTGTTGTGCTTGTTTCCCTCTCATAGAGGACCTCCGCCCCACCCCCACCCCC
>ML682018.1:23754775-23785918 GCA_007922195.1 Podocnemis expansa
GACCAACGCCTTAGGGTATATGCCTCTATCCCGGGATACCGCACCCCTTTTGACCCCACAGACCAGGCACATTGTTCCTGCCTGTCAAGTACTGGACTCGCAGGCCAGAGCCTGGCCAGCTATCCAAGCCCTTGATAACTCGCTCGCAATCTCCATACCAGAGGTAAAATCCTACCGCTCGCTACTACCAGCTGATTCACAGCCTGACGAACAACTTGGTGAGGGGTCTCGCCAGTTAGACCCCAGCCACACGTTCTGCCTGTCTTCCCCGCACAAAGCTGGGTATCTCCTTTCCTTTGACAAAGTGTATGGGTGTCACCTCTATTGGGCCATGGCCTTCAGTGGAGATGACATATTAATACCGATGTTTTCTTCCACCTCTTTACCACTCACCCAGAGGTGAAGACACTTCTTCCTCTGCCTTTCCCCATCAAACTCGCAGTCGATGCTATTGGCACAGTCCACTGAGTAGCCAAGAGGTCTTTACCCTCAAAGTAAGAGGTCCAAGACCTTAGCTGGGTACCCTGAGTCATGTGGGGGTATGAGTCTGACCTTGGTCATCAACCCCCTTCCAGAATCTACCCAGTGGGGCCCCCTTTGTAGCTTCCTCCCAAGGATGGTCATAACGTCGGGTCACCCCAGTCTGGTTCTGGAACAACCCCTCTCAGATATCCCACAGGTGCCACTCCCACTCCTCACCACACTCCGAGAGTTTTCTAGACACTACAGTCACAATTGGGCATTATGCTCAGGCCTAATCGACCACTCAGGGTCTTTCTCATTGACAGACTTCTTATTACACCACTCAACATCCCAACCATCAACTGGGAATTCAGCAGCTAGCTGTCCCTGATGGAACCCACTCTCAGGATAAGTTCTAATAGCAATAGCACATTCGTAGAAGGCGCTTCCAATAACCAGAAGAAGGCTGCGAGATGTGCATCTTTGGAGTGGCGAACCTTCTCCACTCTCTCGGTAGAGACTGTTCCTTCCCCCACATACATCCTGGTTGCCCCTAGGGGACCTGCCTTTGGGTGCCCCAATCCTAACACACACCTCCGTGCATCACCGAGCTTAAAACCTAGGCCGAGCTTAAAATACGTCCACACCAGTTGGACTCTTCCCAGTGCTACACAGTCACATAGGCCAATGTGAGCCTAGTCCTGTAGGCCATGGGACTCAAGATTTGGGACTGCCACACTTATGTGCCTCCCCTGGGCGTCACTTCTCACAATCAGCTCCTTGCCTCCTATACTCCATTGGTTGATTGTCAACCCCCCCCCCCAAAAAAAAAAAAGGAAAAAAGACAAGGGAAATGCCGATAATAGCACTCCCTCATGTCAACACAACGTTATCAATACATGCAGTCCCATTCAACAGGGACCGCCACAGTGCCATCAATAGGCCCTCGTAGGCCTGGGATATACTCATCAGGCTGATGGGAAGTTCTTCTCCTGGCCTGCCCTGTACAGAGCCATCCAGTGACCAGACACCTGCCTTACCCCATGGCAACCCAGTGCTTCACTTGTAGTGTGCTCTCTGAGGTCATTGGCTGCCACCTCTGGCTGTTCGTCCTCCCTCCCTCAACTTAGGACGAAGTAGCCCTCCTAGTCCCTACCCTTCCTGATGGTAGCACACTTCTTCTACTGGATATCAAACGTCCCAGATTTCCGTAACTATTGGCCTTATGGCATGGAAGTGTCCCATACTGCCGGACCGAGGGAAACGCGGCTTACCTTCCCTCCACTGGTTACGGCAGTGTCAGTATACATCAATGCCAGCCCAACAACCCTACTGCCTCCTGAATTCCCTTATAGGAGGTATGTTAACACGTGTTAGTGCCACAACTCTAATCTTCTGATTTTACCCCACCTCTGCCAATCTGCCTTTAGGCAGAGTGGTTAGAGTCGCATTCCTTGACTTTAACCATGATGCATTCATACCTCATTTATGCATAAGGTGACTTCAGACCCACAGGCTCAAGAGCCACAACAGGCGCTCAGACAAACTGGGCCTACTTTCTCTACTGGGTTAGGTCCTGCAATCCCTGCTTATCCTTGGCGGGGTGATGGTCCTTGGGTCGATCTCCTAGACCCCACCAGGACCCTGCTCATTGGACACATACCCATGCTGGAGTTATGGCATGCTGAAGGCGGAAGAGCTAACTCCACCCACCATCCATCAGCATAGCTAGCAGTCACCTATTGCTGAATGTATGTGAGCAGCGCTTGAAGAAGAACAGTGGGTTACTTACCAGTAACGGTCCTTCTTTGAGATGGGCTGCTTGGATTCATTCAGAGCCCTCCCCTCATCCCCGCATTTGGAGTTGGCGACTCTTAGGAATTGGGGAGGGGTCGGGCAGCAGCCACATATATAGCCACGGGATGGCATGGGAGGCGGTGGCCACCTACCTTCTTCTTACAGGCTAAGGCAAAAAGTTCCAACCAATCCAGCGCTCTGGCACAGAGACACCTATTCCTGAATGAATGCGAGCAGCCCATCTCAAAGAAGGACGGTTACTGGTAAGTAACCCACTGTTCTTCCAGCACTGGTGGGTTACTTGAGATAAACTCCCCCAACCCATCACAAACAATGCTTCTGATCCCCCACAAAGGATATCAAGAAGCCACCATATAGTATACCCAGCTCCCTTTACTACATTCCAGTCACCGGTCACCAGTACAGCCGCTAGGTCTGTTAAAGAAATAGGTTTTTCTGACCCCAAAGGGCCAGCCACATCACCCAGAACAATATAGGCTTGGATCTTACGCAAAATACCAGGCTGCCAGCCAATCCTTTAGTAACTACAACTAAACGTTTACTATAAAAGGAAAACAAAATATGAGAGATGTTAAAGGATCAAAGTGAATCACATACATACAAATGATTTAGAGTCCATAGAAGATAAATCCTTGTTTCACAGCTTCAGTTGTTAGAAATCCAGTTATAAGGAATAGAGACCAAATAATGCAAGTGTAGAGCCTGTTCTAATTCTCCCCATGAGTGTTGGCTGGGATCTCAATCCTGCTGGCCCAAACTTCCCTGAGAAGCTTGGACAGATGTGAGATAAAGGAATTCTGTTCCCAATGTCCTTTTATAGTTGTAGCTAGCAAGGTGGGCATTTGCAGGTCAATTCTTCATGTGGGCTTTGATGACAGTTCACAGGTACTTTCTTAAGTGGAACATAGCAATACATATTGTCCTTTTAAGGACCTTCACCTCCTGGGCACCCTCAGTAATTAACTGCATTAGCACCATTAACAGACAGTTTACATTGGTACATCAAAGGTCCCTTTAGATGTTAATGTTCCCTCTTGACCCCTTCCAACAGAACAATGGTAACAGATAGGGAAGCACTTCATTCACCTTGCTAACCTCTAACAGGATACATGTAAACATCATCAAGAAACCACTAGTGATACAAATGCATATCAAAGCCCTAGCCTACTCACTACGATTGCATTTCCCTATAACATGCCTTCAAAGGTTAGATTTAGGTCCTGCATTTTACAAAGATGGTTTGGCCTTTTCAGGCCTAGCATGACAGTTTGTCACTGGGGAAAATGAAAGTACTACTCTTGGGTGGTCTCTTGGCCCCCAAACACATACAAAAATGCAAATAAAACTGATGGGCAACCTGAAATCTTTTCTTTAAGTATTCTCAAACTATAATGAGGACAACCTGCTAGCACTGGATTTCTTTGCATACCTTTTGTAGTTTTACTGTACAGGAAAAAAAAAATCATTCAAAAGGTATTGGATAAATTACTCACGCAGTTATTCTAGCACTGGTCTTTATTCTGAGGTAGCACTTAGGACATTATATGAATCTTTCAATATTGTTTTTATTGTCACAGTTCCAATGGTTTCTGGATTTATGCATGAAAAGGGCCTCAGTGGAGGCAAGATGACATTTGCCTCTTGTGTCATTCCAATTGTCCAACAAATTGAGTTTCTTTCAAGAAAATACTAACAAATTGATTTTTTGGGAAGCAGACATTTGCCAGAAATGGTTTCCAGGAAAGCCTTAATTGTCAAGTATATTTTTTGGCAAGCCCTGTTTTGACAGATGCTGTTAATTGGACAAAAACTGATTTGGGAAAAGAAATGCAGAGGGTAGACACTTTGTACATTTAAAGACATCTCACCTATTTGCTCCATTTGTTCAAAGCAACAGATGACTCAGTGCCATTTTGGTGGGATTGCAACATTTATGTAGTTGCTGTTGCTATTCATTTCAGTGTCTAAAAAACAAGGGGCTGGTTAGGGCATGTCTACACAGCAATTACACACCTGCAGCTGACTCAGGCTCCCAAGGCTCACACAGCGTAAAACTGTAGAATTGCAGTGTAGACATTCAGATGCAGTCTGGAGCCTATATGTCTGGAAGAGTTGGTTGCCCTGGCAGGAGAGTAATCTAAATCTCTTGATGAGAAGTTCCAAAGGGGAACTAGTAATAGTTTAGAGTTCAGCAAAATAAATAAATAAACAAACAAACAAACAAACCAGGAGTCTGGTGGCACATTTAAAGACTAACAAATTAGTTATGACGTGAGCTTTCATGGGAGAAAATCCCATTCCATCAGACACTTGAAGTGGGATTTTCTCCCACGAAAGCTCATGCAATAAATAAATGTGTTTTTCTTTAAAAGTGCCACTATACTCTAAATCTCCAGAGTGAGTATAGAAAGGTGTATCTTTGCAGTTTTCCCACAGTGTCATGCTGACAGGATGCCTTTTGAATGAAGCACTGAATAAGCAATAGTTAGCAAACTGAGGTAGTTTCTCCAGGGATCCCTTTAATAAAATAATAATGGTTAGGATCTATGAAGTGTTCCAGACATTGACCATCACTTCACCCTTGTGAGGAAGGTTAACATATTATTAGGTTTATTCCTGCCAATGGGAAAACACACCACCCTGCAAATCAACAGCAGGGGTGGGATATTAAATAAAAGAACCCTTGTCATTCCTTTCAGTTTTGTTCTAGTAGATCATATTGCATTTCACTTAGCACATTGAGGAAGCTCAAGGCCTCATAGGAATGGTTCCATGATCAGAAAAGAAAACCTCAAAAATAAAATAAGAGCTGTAAATTATCTTCTAGCAGTGCTCCTAAAAGTTTCCGTCTCTCCTCTCTCAGACAAGCCTCTTAACATACCTAGGGCACTAGTGCATATTAGGGAAAGCAGGATAAAAACTCCTCCGCCTGCACAGTTTAGAACCGTGTGAAATGTATCATGAAAATCAGTCATCTCATCTTCAGCATTTTAGTAATCCCGCCCCTAATGCACCAAAATTAGAGGCTGCAAAGCCCTCAGTATCTTCAAATTCTCATGGACTTCAAATGGGAATTGAGGAGCTCAGCATGGCTATGTCTACACTACAAAAGCTAAGTCAACTTTATTAAGTCGCCTTAATAAGGTCTACTTAAACTTGACTCTAAGTAGACCTTATTAAGTTGACTTAGTGAGGCCACATTACATTAAGTCGACTTTATAAAGTTGACTTAAGCCAGGAGACCTATTTAAAGTTGACTTAATAAAGTTGACTTTAAATCAGTCCCCTGGCTTAAGTTGACTTCATAAAGTCGACTTAAATGGCCCTACTGCACTAAGTCAACTTTATTAAGTCGACTTTAATGGCCAAGTCAACTTCACCCTTAAAGTCAACTTTAAGGGCAGGAGTTATTAAGTCGACTTAAGGAAGCCCTTAAGTCATCTTAATGAACTCCAAATGTGGCCAGGGCTTTGCTTAAGTCAACTTAAGCCCATAGTGTAGACATAGCCCATATCTCAGAAATAAACCCTTACAATGGCAGAGGAGTGGTTTCTGAAGAATTTCATTCTCAAGAATAATTGTCTGAATGTGGCAGGGCTCATTCTATCCCATCATCCTAATAGAAAGGCTTAAAGAAAGGAATAAGCACTGTAACTGAAAGGGTGTCTCCTTTGGATTAGATTAGCCCTCAGCACAAGGTGGCAAGTAAGATGCTTTATCCCATAAGGCAGAGCTGTAACTAGGGTGGAGCGAATAGGGCTTTGCCCCAAGCACACTTCTAGTGGCTCCATTTTACTGTGTGGTTTAAGGGCATGTTCTGTGCTGCTCACTTGGGATATGCCCTGGGCTCCAAAATACCTAGTTCCAGCGCTGCCAGAAGGCATGGTCCTCACACACACCCATCTAAGGCTCAGTTACCTTTCTGCTTCCCTTCAAGATAGCCTGTACCAGAGTTAAGCAACACCCAACATGTGCCAACAGTGGCACATGGGCCCATTCAAAGCAGCATACGGACCCTCTCCAGTGCCACAGAAATTGCAGATCCAGCCACTGGAAGTCACTCCAAGCACTTATTTGGGAGGCAGCTTGGGTGTGTGGAGTCACCACAGCAGTTCCTCCCCATGGCATGTGGCTGCCAAAAGGAGCCACTCCAGACAGCTTCTTTCCATGGCATGCCTGAGGACCACAGAAAGGTGCTGCTCCACACAGCTTCTTTCCATGAGCAGTTCCTTTCAAAGGCATGCCTGAGATGTGCCCTTCCCTCCCCCCCCAACCTCACTCTCCCACCCCCCACACACGCTCTCTCTCCAAGGGTCAGCCACTGCTTTTTTTTGGCAGAGGAGACAGCCACCACCAATGGAGGATCAGGGAGGACCGCCTGGTTACAGGGCCCCTGGCCTATACCAACAACAAACAACACCTGCTGAGTCAACTCAGATACACAAGCTAGTTCAAGCGACAAAAGCCAAGACTCCATTCCCTAGTCATTGATATATAGACCAGTACAAAGTGTTTTTATGCTGTGCCCATGGTTAATAATAATCTTGGAACTATACAGTCTCCAACAACAGAAATGTCTGAATATTAGCCAGTGTATAAACTCACTCCAACATCAATTATAAATTCCATTGTGGTTCCATCACTTCCACATAGTACTTTCCACCAGGATGTGACCAAAACAAATGCAAGTTTACAAGATGTTTCATTGGCCCTCTGGGAATATTTGTTTAATCAGAACACAAGGAGTACTTTTTTGACATGGTTATTTTGTTAACTCTGTGGAAAGCAGTGGAGTTTGTCAGTATTTCTGACATTTACATGCAAAGGGTTGCTTTTTGCAGTTCTCAATGACACAAAATTTCTGTGTCTGGGCGTTAAATATATTGAAGAATATTTCCACTCCAGACAAGTGATTTCCACAACCCAGAGAGGGTTGTTCTTGTTAGGGGTTTTCCATATTCATGCATTTTCCTGTGTAAGATCCAAATATTTTTTCTATTACTCCCCAGTCTATCTCCTATCAATTTCCATGAAAAGTTAAAAAAAAAAAAAAAAAAAAAAGTGTGAATTGTATGAAGCTGAAGTAAATGCGCAGCCACCACACAGGCAAATAGTATAATATAAGTCTCCAGATATAGTTACAAATAGAAATCAAAGGCAAAACTAATGGGAAATATACAAAACAGGAATATCTAATATTATTCCACCTGGGAAAGTAACCTTGGTCAATTCCAGTGGCATAGCTATGAGTGGGCCTGGGTGGGCCACAGCTTAATCACTTTGAAGACATGTCCACCCAATCTGTTGCTTCTGCTACCAGTGCTCCACTTAAGCTTGGAGAATCAGGTAGCTTTCAACAGGCCACTACCCAAACATCCTGCTTCCAGCCACATGATTGGAAAATTGCTTCTGGCTACACCTCTGGCCAGATCTTTAGTTGGTCTAAATCAACACAGCTCCAAAGAAGTCAGTAGAACTATACTGACTAATAATAGCAAAGGACCTGTCCCTCAGTCTTTCTACCTTAGGATGCATAGTTATTTTTTCTAGTGTGTATTGATACAACAAACAACTACAGAAGGCAATACTTAGCAGCAAGTTGTGTCTTTTCTTTCAGCCTTTACATCCCTGATGCTAGTTACAATTTCACTTCATTAATAACACTAAAAAGCAGCTTGATATTAAAATAAACACATGCACATTTGGAAGATGACCCCTACATTGGGTCAGTAGCTTGTAGGAGGAATGGGAATAAAGGATATAAGAATACTATGAACTCACATAAAGCTTTCCATCTGCGTATCTCAAAGTACTTCATAAATACTAATGCATTAAATCTCTCAGTACCCAGATGAAGTAGACAAGTACTACATTTTGGTCACAGATGGGAAAACTGGAGAAGCAGAGAGGTACCAAGTGGCTTGTTCAGGACTAGAGAACCATTTAGTTTACTGTACTATCAGCCAAGTCACCAAAGAACTAGTATCAAAGGGGGCTCTGGTCTCTGTCTTCTCATCATTTCCTCAAATAGCATAGACATGTTTGCAGAAAAGGGCCCTCATCCAAAGCCAACTGAAATCTTTCCATTTATTCTTCTGGTCTTCAGATCAGGCCTATGATGAGCACTCAGCCAACACAATGAAGAAATCTGTCTAATGGATTTTTGGGGGAACTATTTTAGCAACCTGCATGGAAGTTGGAAGGAGGGGCTCAGATTGAAGTAAAGAAGATATTGGAGACACCTGAAAGCCAGTCTGTATGCATATGACTAGAAAGCTGGCTGACATTGCAACTTCAAAAGGATAGCCGTGTTAGTCTAGTCCAGTAAAAAAACAACAAGGAGTTGTGTGGCACTTTAAGACTAACTGATTTATTTAAATTTATTTATTTATTTATTTTGCATGAGCTTTCACGGGGAAAGTTCATGCAAAAAATAAATCTGTTAGTCTTAAAGTGCCACACAACTCCTTGACATTGCAACATCTCTGTAAATGGCTTTCCATTTATTATTACAAGCACAAAGACCTTTCATCATGTTTTTAGCCAGTTTCAAAGGGGCAGCTGAGTTAGTCTAGTTCAGTAAAACAAACAAGGAGTCCTGTGGCACTTGAAACTAACCAATTTATTTATGGCATGAGCTTTCGTAGGAGAAAATCCCACTTTATCAGCATCTGACAAATTTCATGGAATTTTCTCCCATGAAAGCTCATACAGTAAATAAATTTGTTAGTCTTTAAGTGCCATAGGACTCCTTGTATGTTTTTATCCAGCATACAGTACGTGAAACAGCTTATTGTCCTTCCAGGCAGGCTGCTGCTGAGTCACAGAGTCTATGAACTCTGAGACCACTGTCTCTATGGCAGCCTGCTAGGCAAGCTGCCTTGAAGCCAAAGAGATGGGAACAGTGTGTAAAGCCGGAACAAACTGGAACAGCTTTCTGGCTCCACTCCACCACTAAAGCCCCCACTGCATGGGCACAGGAGTAAAAAACAGGGCGGGGGGGGGGGAAATTAGAGGGCCAGACAGGCAGGGACAGGCTACAGTTTAGGACTGCACCCCCGACTGAGATGGGAAATATATCTATTTCAACAAATCAGCATTTTCTGATGGAAAAACTGTTTAAAAGTTTCTGGCCAGCTCCAAAATATTCCCATTGCTTTGGCAGTGCAGGATTACAGCCCGGTTTCTTCTATTTGGACTTTTGCTTACACAGTCCCTTATTTCTTAACAGAACTTAGTTTTATTCCTTACATAACTAATCAGATATAAATAGTTTCTATATAGAGAGGAAGCTGCTGAGAAAGAATAAGATCAGAATTTCCCAGGTGTTTTCTCCCTACACTCATATGCACCCTCCCATCCCTTTGATCATCTTCATAAAAGTTGTATAAAAACAGTTTAGAAGGATTAAAGTAACAATTCATGGGTTTTCCTCCAATATATTATAGATACTTCAATAATCTCCTGAATTATTTCAGATTGGTTTTGTTCCATTTATTCCAAATTGGCATGATATCTCAATAAAAGTATGGATGAACCAGTTTTAAATGAAATCACTGAATCAGATGTCACATCTTGACAACAGCACACAATACAATACCCCATTGTGATTTCCTGAAAGTCAATATTTCAGGTAACCTTACATTGGGGTTCCACTTCAAAAAATGAGAGATTCTATGTTTATAAATTCAAATTCCAAAGGGGCAACCATGTTAGTCTAGTTCAGCAAAACAAACAAGGAGTCCTGTGGCACTTTTAAAGGTCAACAAATTTATTTATCACATGAGCTTTCGTGGGCGAAAAATCACACTTCATCAGACGCTTTGAAGAACTCATGCGACATGCAATAAATAAATTTGTTAGTCTTTAAAAGTGCCACAGAACTTCTTGTTTATAGACTCTCAATGATTCCAAACCTAATGTGCTTAGTTTACTGGAATCTAGTCCTCTTATTTCTAAATTTAGCCTGGGATCTGAGTTTCAGACTGAGTTCTATATTACAGTCCATTAACAGGAGGAAAGGTCAAAATATGCCTTCCCTCATGGCATCAGTATAATCTCATCACTTTCAGTGGTGTCACACAGGCCTCATTCACTGGAATCTGGTAAATAATTTTGTGGATGGAATGCTCTCACTCTCTTCCACTTGTGGTGGCTCTGCAGAGTTAACAGGTCTAAACTTCTGTCAACATGTATTGTGCCCCTAAACTGAGTTGATCTGACCAACTCAAATTCTGATACATGCTGGTATAAATCAGAAGTAATTCACTAAAGTCAGAAGTGGTTTAGCTGTGTAAGTGAGAAGAGAATCAGGCCCCCAGAGAAGATTCATTGAGTAAAAACATGTCATTTTGACATTCTCACTTTTCAGAAGATGAATCCACATTCATTTTCTTGCCTTTCATTTATGTTAGATCAAGAATTCACAGAGAAATAATCCCTCTTAAACATGTATGAACTTCAAAGGGGCTTAGTCACTTACAGGAATTGAGCTATATTGTATGTTTTGCCCCTTACTGAGCAAGAAATCATGACAGAAGATAGCAACAAAACAATTCTTGTCTGTTGTTATGAATGTTAAAACCACTATGGCAGCACATGAACCCAATCCAACAAAACACAGGTGTGCTTAACCTCAACTATTTGAATATCTCCATCAACACATACTCAAGAGCTTTGCTGAATCAAGGCCTCAGAAGGGAACATGATGCAATTACAATGTTCCATTTTATATCCACAGAACTTTATATCACTACATTGCCAGTAGGTTCTGAGTCATTTAAGTGAAAGCTGTTTAATCTTAATCTCTTGTGTGGAAAATAAGGAAATCAAAAAGCAAATGCCTTTCCTTTTACAATGAGGATAGTTTGCTGTCCAGTACCAAATACAGTCCTGGAGGTTCAACAGTGCAATTTCACTAAGGTGTGTATGGATGGAGCCTGCACATCTACATCACCCCTCAGGGATTTTAACAGACACACCCAGGAAGCATTAGGTAGAACAGTAATGATACCCTTGACTCCATGAATATTGGTTATAATTATTATCCGAGAGCCAACAGCATGCTCTGCCCTGTACCAATAACTGCAGTAGAGCTATTTCAAACTGACAGATGCCAAGCAGATGAAATTTCTCTCTCTCTGGAGAGGGCCAGCAAGAAGATTAATGTTGCACTTTGTGCCACTGACATGCTCAAATTAGGGGTTAATTGCTGGAAAAGACTTATACTGGCCCTCTGCAAAGAGGTGAATTTCAAGCAGATAAAAACCTCTACAGTCACAAAGGTCAGAGTACTCTCTTGGGCTCCTTATATTTCAACTGGCCATATACTTTGAATAACTGGACTATACAATTTGGAAAACTAGCCATACATACTGGTTATGGGGTATGCCATAGATTTAAAAAGGGTCCTAATTAAGATCTTTCAGTCAATGGGACTGAGGAGCCTGACAATCTAAGTCACTTTTGAAAAGGGGAGTTTAGCCTGAGCTGTGCACAGTATTTGTACCAATATGATTATTCTGGTTAGGGGTGAAATTTTTAATTAGTGCACTTACACTAGTGCAGCCCTAGCGCAGATGCAGTTATACCAGAATAAAGTTGCATTATACCAATATAACAGAATCCACACTGGAAGGTTCCCAACAGTTTCTTATTTTTTCCATCTCTGTGTACAACATGATCTGGAAATACTGAGTGCTGCAAACAGCATCAGGAAATATCCCTGGTGAATGTAGGTGAGCACTGTTTATTATCAGTAATAAATAAAATAATGAATAATATCGGGAGGAGATGTGAAGCAGGGAAAACAGCCCTTTAGTTTTTAAATACAATGTTAATAACCGTCAGCTAGCAGTGCTTTTCCCTTGGCAGATAAACTGACATATGGTTAGTTACGCAAGAAATTATTTATTGCATGAGCTTTCATGGGAGAAAATCCCACTTTGTCAAATGCTTTAAAGATGAAGGAACTTACAGAATGGGAGGACAGAAAGACAGGGGAGTGTGTTGTGGGAACAGGTCACACTGTAACAGCAAATCAAAACAATTGTAAAAAGATTCAAATACTGGGGAACAGCATACAGAGGAAGATGAGGTCAAATCACCTGATGTAATGAGAGACAAATCCAATGTCGTCCTTAAGTCCTAAGGCAATGCAACCGAATTTGCAAATAAATTTGATCTCAGCAGCTTCTCTCTGAAGCCTTGATCTGGTATAAATCTGTCTGAGCACAGCAATTAACAAAGCATTAATGTTCACAAAGATTGAAATGCTGACCCACTGGTTTTAGAAAGTTATGTGCCACGGGACTCCTTGTTTGTTTGACACATGGTTGTTATTCTGGAACCAGTCTGTGTGCTGCTATTTTGCAAAGGAATCCCTGAAGGGCTGAGGAGACTTTTATGTTTTGGGGACTTTTTTTTGTTGGCTTTTTGCTACTCTGGAATGAGTTATATTTTGTTTGATTTGGCTGGAAGCCTACGCCATATCACCCATTCTGACTGGTGTGGACTAGGGTGATCAGATGTCCTGATTTTATAGGGACAGTTCAAGTATTTTGTTATATAGGCATCTATTCCTCCTCCCCATGTTCTGCCCAATTTTTCACACTTGCTGTCTGGCCATCCTAGTGGAGATCCACCTTGGGGGAAGAATCTGACAGGGAATGCCTATATACTGCCACACTTAGTTGGTAGGGGACACTGTGGGGCAGCAATGCCCTATGACAGGGTCCTTATAATCTAGTCTGCTGGGCCCACAAAAGCTTCCCCACTTAGACCCTGTCTATTCAACAAGCAATAACCATGGGGATTTTTTTGTAACCAGGTCATGATGCTCTCCTCTAACTCAGAACAAATCTCCTGTAATTGTGTCCACACAGCCCCTTTATCACAATGTGTGTGTAACTGCCCATGTCAGGGTGCGCGACTTTGCCTGTATCATCACACTCTGAGAAGTTCTAGGCAACTGGCCCACACTTCTTTAAGAGGACAGAGTACCTGAAGGACATGTCTAGAGGCCAGAACCAGCAGTATATGGGGCAATGGAGGTGATTAAACTGTGAATCTAGGCTGTGTTCCAAACTCCTTTGTGGGCTCACTTTGACAGTATTTTCCCTGTTCTAAGAGCCTGGTTCCCCTGAAGTATCCACCTTCCTACAAACCCTGGCTCAGGGCTTTCTACAGGAGATGGCCCACTACCTGCTGGTCCACCTCCAATCTCAGACTGATCTCTCTGTCCTTTCATAAGGCCCATGTATCCATCGATCTATCACTTGACCCTCCTAACTCACATCTACTCAGGCAGTGAAGCAGCTAATTAAATATGACACAGATGTAACTAAGCCTGTTTCCCCTTAAATAAACCAGTCACCCTGTGACTTGCCCCACTGCAATAAAGAAGTACTAAGCTTATTTTATTGTCATGTGTTTTCCTAATCCAATGAACCGAACGCAATAGACAAATCTCACACAACATGATTTCTCAAAGCACTTTTCTCAATGAACTACCCAATTGTTATGCCATGAGAGAATACACCATTTTAGTATGAAGGAAACTTGCAAGCAATTATATTAATTACTAATTGGGAAAAATAAAAAATATAATAAACAAAAACAAAATAGACATTTTAGGTCTGTGGTCATTTGCCTCTGCCAAATTTAAAGGCTTCTGCACCCTTCAAAAAGGCAGTCTGCGGGAAAGTTTATGTAAAGGACAATACTGCATTGAGGAAAACAAAAGGTTGTTAATAAAAGCTAATGTGATTGCCACATATGTGTTTACACTTATAAGAAGTTTCATCACAAACGTTTGCCAGAATACTGGACAAAAATTATAGGACCTGCTTCTCTGAAGTGTAGAATGACGTGAAGCAGCTATATCATAATATAAGAATGCTGGGTCACAATAGTTTTATAAATAATGAGACAGACCTTGTCAGTGAGGTAAAGTTACTGTGCAGTTATACTGCATATTTAGATTTTCTTGTGTGATATATAGGGGCTTAATGGGGGCTGTCCAAAAAACAAGCAGGAAAGCAGCACAATGGCTATTGATAAGCTATAGCCCACCACACACTCCAGAGGCAATTACAAAATAGTGGCTGAGCTTTTAACTGCGCTTAAGCTAGCTCCCACTGTCCAGTCCAAATTTACACTCTGCTGTTGTAGCAAAACTGGGACTGGGAGTCAGATCAGGACACTGAATGGTTAAGAGGACTCTCCAGAAAGAAGGGGGAGAAGGAGTGACTAGTAAGCTGTGCTGTTCCTGAGGAACTGAAATGAAAGAGTCTCAGAAGCAGCTGGAGCCTTTCCTGTCTTCCAGGAAATGGTCGACGTTAAGGAAAAGACCAGCAATGTTTTGTTCTTGACAAAACAGTCCTTTCCTTTAAGAAGGCTGACTAGTGACTGCACACCACCTACCATAGCTCCTGGGAGAAACAGCCCTGCAAACACCACACACAGCTCACGTCAGGTGGGGTAGTCATGACTCATGGTTAGCACCTGGGCACTGCAGCCCACGGTTAAGAAGCAGGGAGAATTGAGATTTCCACTCTACCCCTCCTAAAGAGAGGTGACAAGCTAAGGGCTGAAACCTGAGTTGAGGTGTGTTCATAGGGTATGTTCTGCAATAAAAGACTCATGGCATGTCTAGCTGGTCCATACCAGACAATGGGAGATCAGGCTGCAGGGTTATAAATTGCAGCATAAACCAGAGGTGATCAAACCACCTCATCCTCATTTTCCACCTACTGAACTGTTTGAGGGAGCTTGGGGCGTCTGCCCTGTGATGAGGTTGGGAATCTCTGTACAACTGGGGAGTGGGGTCTTGGGACTTCAGCAGAAGAAAGGCTGAAGAAGGGTGGTAAGTAGGTGAGCCTAATCGTCAGTGAGTTCCACTAGTATTAAGCTAGTGGCATCCCTTTAATCACCACCCAAACATGTGTCACACAAGTAGCTTCTCTGTTGATCCTATTTAAGAGTAAGGATGTTTGCTCTTTTCTTTTTCAGTTGATGCACGGTTTCCATTAGCTTCTGAATCATGGAGAATGTTTTCAATTTCCATTTCTGAAGGCTGAAGATTTCCATCTTATTCTAGCAACTGTTTCAGTGCTTTGCTTCCCGTCTCCCCACCACCACCACCACCCGCTGCTTCTGTTTTGCTGTGAAAATAACAAGACCAGCCAGTTATTATTAGCTGTCACAGGATGTGCAAAATCTTCAAAGATATATGCTTGCAGTCATGTGAAACATGGCCCAATTTCTGGTTTAATCTGGGGAAGCAGGATGTGGAGCCAAATCTAAAGTTCCCAAAAGATTTCTGGTACTTGGATTTGATATTCCAACTTAGGCCAAGGTAGAGAAAGTCCAAAGGTTCCAAGTTTGGAGCTGGAGCCAGGTTTGGAATTCCCCTGAGGTCACAATAAATGAAACTTCACTTCCAGTATTTATTACTGTTGGGAATTACGTAAATGAACCATTCTTAAATATAAAGGATGACATAGTGCTTTATTCCTAAAAGAGAGGGACTTGCAGCTAAAAAAACAAAATTATGGACAGAGTTTTAAAAAAAATGCATAGTATTTGTCAGGTGTGTTTCAATATTGGTTTCACTTTTGTATATACTTACTAATTATTCAGTGGCCCTTTTAATTTTAGAAGGAAACAGAATGGCACTACATACACCACTTCACTGTATGTTCCTTCTCTCCAACACACACGCACGCACTCTCTCTTCCACCTATCTTTCTTCTAGTTTTGATCTGAAAGGGGTTCTAACCATGTGCAATTAACTTTGAGTTGGAAAGGGAACATAAAAGACTCATTCAAAACTCATGTTCCTCACTCCATCCCCCAAAACTCATAGATCTGTCCACCACAGGACCCTTTTGGAAACACAGTTAATTTGGAGGCTTTTAACTAAACCCACAGAAACTTTGCTTATTTTGCTCACCTGTAGCATCCTGTCCAACATGCGGCTTTTTCCTCAAAAGATGTTTCTAGGCATTACCAGAATGTAACTAATGCCAGAATGCTTTGAGGTAGGGTTTAAAGTAAGCCAGAACATGCCAGAATGGCATTCCAGAGCCGACTGTTTTTAGGGGCCCAGTGTTCCAGAGCCCCTAAAAAAAGAAAACCGAGCTGGAACGCTGCATCCTGGAGCCCACCATTTAAAATAGTGGGCCCCGGAAAGCAGCATTCCAGCTCCATTCTCTATTTTTAGGGACTCTGAAATGCTGGGTTTATTTTTAGGGGTCTCAGCATTCCAGGGCCCCTAACAATAGAAAACTGAGCCAGCATATTCAGGGCAGGTACTGCTATGGGAAGAGGGGAAGCGTGCCTGCCATGCTGTGAAGCACCAGCCAGCCCCCCTGCGTATGCGCAGGCTGCATTCGAGGTAGAAGTCTCAGAGCGCAGCATGGAGATGGAGTAAAGGGCGATTCATTCACACCCCTGCCTCAGCCCTCAGAAGTCTGTGCACCACTAGAGGTGAGCGAGCATGGAACGGGGCCCAGCCTCCCCTTGGGTGGCTCAGCGTAGCGGGGTGGCAGGAGTGCCCCTGACCCAGAAAAAGACCCGGGGCTCAGGCACTGGGACTCAGGGCTCAAGCACCATAAGTGTGCCACTGCAGGGGACCCAGGGCTTTAGCTCCAGGACTTGGGGCTCAAGCCCTGTAAGCCCAGCACTAGCGATGCCCCTGGGGGTAGGATGGGGAGAAGGGGTCTGGATGGTTGGATGGAGAGGTGTGGATGGGGTTAGGAGGTTACAGGGGGGTGGAGTGGAGCGAAGATGTGGGAGCTGGGGGGCGGAGGGTTAGTAGGGCTGGCATGGGGACATGGGGCAGGGAGCTTAGGGAATGGACACTGGGGCTGAGGAGGACATGGGGAAAGAGGAGTCTGATGGGGGGCAGTAGTTGGGCTGGGGGCAGTAGCTGGGGTGGGTGAAGGGGACCTGGAAATTTGGGAGCATTCCAGGGCCCACCAAATTATACTTTAACTCCTGCTTTGAGGGCTCTAAGAAGATTTTGTGACAGCTCTGCTTACAACCCTGCAAGCCAATGGCCTCTATGAATTATTGTCCCCAGGAGATTAAACATTATACACTCTAACATGCTTAAAACTATCTTCACCAGAAAAAGATACTCCATCAAAGAAGTAGATTGCATCCTAAAATGGGCCACCCACCTACCCCCAAAAAGCATGCTTTAATAGAGGGGGGGAAATCAGCTGCACACATCCTGAAGAAAATCATTCCCAAACTCCCTCTTTTGGCTTTCAAAACAACCTCCAAGCTTGTCATCAGAAGCAAGGTCCTCACAGACCAGGACCTTCCACCCATGCAACACAGCACCATATCTTGCCATAACTGCAGATACAAAATCTGCAGAGAAATCTCCACTGCTATGATGATCAATACCCTCCTCCCACAATGCACCTTTCAAAATCCTTGGGTCCTACACATGCCTATCACGAAATGTTTTGTACGTCACCCTGTGCGCTAAATGCCCCAAACCAAACAATCACTATTCTTTTGACTGAACACACAGAAAAATTATAAAAGCCAACCCCTTATCACCTATAAGTGAACATAATTCACAAAGCAATCACTCGATATCTGAACTCTCAATCAATCAATCTGTATCCTACAAGGAAACCTACACAAAATCTGCAAAAGATGAGCCTGGGAGCTTCAATTCTTAACTTCATAAGACACTAAAAATCAATAAAGACAATGAATTTACATATTATTGTAATAAGTTGTAACCCACTAACCCCCACTGTTTTTGCCATATGACTGCAGAACTGTTAATTGGTCGCTTCACTTTGAGTGTGTCCCCTTGAATATAGAGATTCATAGATTTTAAGGTCAGAAGGGATCAACATGATTGTCTAAGTCCAACCTCCTGCACAATGCAGGCCACAGAACCTTCTGCCCACTTCTGCAATAGACACCTAACCCATAACTGAGTCACTGAAGTCCTAGTTTAAGGACTTAAAGGTACAGAGAAACCATCAGCAAATGCCTCATGCTATATGGGAAAGCAAAAAAATCCCAGGGCCCCTGATAATCTGCCCTAGGGGAAAATCCCCTTCTGACCCAAAACATGGCAATCAGCTAATCCCCGGGAATGTGGGCAAGACTCACCAGCCAGACAACCCCCCCATCAAAAAAAATTCCCTGATCCAACTCAGAATCCACACATTTAACATCTCAACACAGGTCTTTGGCATATTTACCACTAGTAGTCAAAGATCAGTTAATTGCCAAATTAGGCTGTTCCATCATACCATACCCTCCATTTATCCAGTTCATTTTTGAAGCCAACTATGTTTTTTGCCCCCACTGCTCCCCTTGGAAGGCTATTCCATAGCTTCTTAATATATCCTAATTAATGCTAAACCAGCTATTCCACCTTGTATTCAGCTGTGACACACAGAGTACCTCTTCCAGATCCGACAAAGACCTCTGTGCTGTTCAAAAGCACATCTTTCACCAACAGAACCTGATCCAATGAAAAAGTATTACCTCACCCATCTTGTCTCCTATATCCTGAGGCTAACACGACTACAATGTTGCAAATTGTCCACATCTGGCACAGATCCTTTGAAAAACCTCAAGGTAACATTGTGTAAAATGATTGGATCGTCTGCCATACAGCATCAACATGTTAACCAACGGGTTGGTATTTACAGAAGCAGCAACAGCCAGTAAGGTTAACATTTTCTTCTGCAAATAAAGGCAAAGCTTGAAAGCTAAAGTATTGATAACCACTGAATCCAATTACTACTCTCCACTGTGGACAAAGAATTTATTCTTCATAAAGCAAACTATTTACAAAATAGGGGTTGCATATATGAAAAGAGACTCAAGGTCAGTACACGTGTTCACAAGCAAATTCTCTTTTCTAAGCTGTCTGCTGGAAAAATGGGATGGGAGGGGACACAAATAGACCTTCCCTTCTCCTTTCGCCAGTGGGGTTGGATCTCTGATTTAACCAGTATCGCAGTCTATCCTAAGTCATTTTCAAAGTAGTTTTAAACTGCTAAAGCGGCACTAGCTTTATTGGCATACAATGTATTTCAGACCTGTGCTTAAAAACTTGTTCATTATTACAGCTAACGATGAGCACCTTAACTTATGGTTGAACACATCACCACAGCTCCAGGAGGGATGATTTAGGGAGAAAGGATGATCTTGTAGATAAAGCATTGGATTCAGGAGATCTAGGCTCGGTTTCTAGCTCAGCCACAGACTTCCTGTGTGATTTTAGGTGAGTGATTTAATCTCTGCATCAATTCCTCATCTGTAGAATTCAAGTGATACTTCTTTACCACCCCTAGTGTTGCAAAGACACTTTCACTGATGTTTGAGGTGTTCAGATACTACAATTATGAAAGCCATATAATTTGTAGACACAAATTTTGGCTATGTCTACACTTGCAAGTTAGTTCGAATGAAGGAGGCTTAGTTTGAACTAACGTAGTCCCTGTCTACACTAGCCTTTCATTAGTTCAGATTAAGGAATTCTTTAATTCAAACAAATGAAAGCTTGGTTCAAACTAGTAAGACCTTCCCTTTAGGTCAAACTAAGCCCTTAATTCAACCCTGAATTCGAACTTGGCACAGTGTTTGTTAGTTTGAACTAAGGGCAGGTAGCTGGAATTAACAAAGTGGATTAAATCAAATTAACTGTAATTTGACTTAGTCCATATTGTTAATTCAAACTAATAAACTTGAATGTAGTTCAAATTATATTCGAACTTATCAGTTCAAATTAACAAATTTGAGCTAAGTTTGGGAAGTGTAGACATAACCTAAAAGGTATGGCTACATAGCAACTAAATACCCACAATTGGTCCATGCTTGCCAACTCAGGCTCAGAGCTCAGATTGCAGGGCTGTTTTGGTGCTGGGTAGATCTTCTGGTTTAGGCTGTAGCCTGGGTTTTAAAACTTTGCAAGGTGGGACAGTCTGTGCAGCAATAAGATATCTGCAGCTGGCCCAAGCCTCAGGATTTACATTGCAATTTTATAGCCTCAAGTCAGTCGATACAAGCCAACCATCAGTGTTTTATTGCAGTGTAGATATACCCTGAGGGCCTGTCTACAGTACAGTGTAAGCCCAGGGTTACTAGGACTTGAATCTGCTGACCCAGGGTGTATCTACACCAACTGTTAACCATACATTAAGAATTTTCAAACCCCAGACAAATTTGGGAGGAATGATTCTGTCAACCTGCAGACAGCCTGGACTATCTTTATCTAAAATGGACTAGATTTGTGCATGGAAAAGATTTACACACACACACACACACACACACACACACACACACACACACACCCCCCTCTGCCAAGAGTTCCCTGGGCTCTTGTCACCACTGAATAGTCACAGGGTAGTGTACTTACAGATCTAGCAGGGTAAGGTTATTATTTTTAAGAAACAGAAGTGACCCTACAAAACTCTGCACCTTACCAGGAACAATTCACTTTCAAGTTGCTTTTACTGTTTGCATTTCCCAGTCTTCATTTTGAACTCCAAGTGGTGAAATAGAAGAGGTAGGGTTGCCACCTTTCTAACTGCTGGTAACTGGACCCCCAGGCCCTGTCCCTTGCTCCACCTCTTCTTCCCCGAAGGCCTGTGCTCCTATCACTCACTCCTCTCCCCTTCTTCCTGGTACCTTTCTCTATTGTACAGTAACCCAGCTGTTGGTTCAGGTACTGTTTAAAAGGTTGAAAAGTCCCAAGAACTAGATTCCTGGCAACTCTAATTGGCACTCATAGGGTATGTCCACACAGAGCTTTTATTTCAAAACAACACTGGTTGTTTTGAAATAAAAGTCCCTATGTCCACACGACATTTTCTCGTTTCGAAACAAGCACTTGCATGTGGACATAGCCATACACAGAAGCCAAAAACTGGACTATCTGAATAAAAGCTGGGTGGGTGGCAATCCCAGAGGCAGCAAGCAGCCAAGGTGCTGGGATACAATCTACCATTAGCAGATATATGCTGTTAGACAAGGCTTCTAACAACTTTTGGACAGGTTCATAGAATGGAAATTCCACCCATCCCTTCTGTGCCTTCCCTCTCTGCTGCAGGCTCCATTGCACACTGTTCCTCTGGGCTTGGGGGCATCAAACAGCTTCTGCAAGTATGGCCCCAGCATGAGCTGCTCCTGCAGTTGGCTCCCATCAGTCCCCATACCGGATTCTGGAGCCAGCAGGGCATCTTCCCAACTCACTGGATCATCAAGCACTTTACCATTTTCTCCACGCTCAGCACATTCCAGCATCCAGTCAAACTCCACCTAAAACAGGCATGATATCAGAGAGTTGCAGTTCTGCTCCTTGGTTTTCTTGAACTGCATAATCCCCACCAACACACACCTTGCACTGATCTGGTAAATTTCTAGCCCTACCAGTTGTCACTGTTTGTTGGCATGCATGGTCATTCCTGGCACTTTTACTGAATTCCCTCCTTTTTAGCCTTTCACCAGCAAAATACCAAACTCTGACTGTGTTCCCAAGACCATGAAGCAGAGTGCCTTGCAAAAGGTTTCTCCTTATCAGCATCCATTGCAAACACAGAAGGTTCCAGTATACTGAGTTTACACAATGAAAGAGTTAAATGCTGACTCACTGAGCAGCTGTATGTCATCAATGGGGGTTGCTTCAATTTTTCCTTAAGTCAAATGCAGAGTCTTGGGAGAGAGAGGAGAAAAAGTTGCCCACCAGATTGTGTGATACTTTTGGCAGACTCCCAGGACTTGATGTGGAAAGGTGTTGCATTTACACTGCAAAACTCAAGCCCTGGTTGCTGGCTTGATTCAGGTCAAACCCTCTAACCCCACAGGACCCCATGTCTGAGAGATGTGTGCATAGACGGAAAAAAAGTTTGGGCTTAAGGCTCCATCTTACTCCAGGCTTATCCTTCAGAATAGACTTGGGGCTCGTCTTCACTGATGGCAGCAAATTCGCCACCGTCAGACTGACTTTCACAATCAACAGAGCGGATCTGTGAAGTCCAACTCAGTCGATCAGGAAGTTAATTCCAGAAGACCTCTCTGGCAACTGGAGTTCCACTGAGTTGAAGAGAGGGCCCTCCATTCAACTCACAGCACTGGATCTGCTGGGCATAGGGCAGTCAAACTGTGATACACAAGTTATTTTAAGTAACTTGTGTATCTCCATTTGACTGCTGCTGAAAATGGCAAGCAGTGTAGATCTGCCCAAACTCCCAGGCTGTATCTTCATAGCAAAAAAAAAGTTGTTTTTGTTTCCCTCACAGTGGAATAACTAACACACATTAGCTGTCCCAATGTAAAATCCTACTGCAGGCAAGGCACTTGAAGTTCTTACTGTGAGGCAGGACCAGCATTATAGCACCTGCCTGTGACTCATGTCACCTATTTACCTCACAGTAAAAACAGTCCCTTGCCACCAGTAGGATTTTACAGCAGGTTACATTAGCTGTTCACAATCAGAATACGCCATTTTGGTAATGAAAATAAAAGCCATCGATATTTGTTTTGGCAGCAGCTTCAGTTTACGTGGTAACACCATTATCATGAATCTGAATTAGCTCATTGGTCCTACTCCTGTGGCTAGGAAAGGCTTATCTACACTATGACTTTTGTCAGCATAACTTATGTTGCTCAAGAATATTTAAAATCCACACCCACACACCACTGAGTGACATGCATGCCAACAGAAGCACTGACATAGACAGCATTGTGCCAGTGGGAGAGCTTCCACCAACATATCATGGAGATGGTTTTCACTATACCAATGGCAGAGCTCTACAGAGAGGCTACAAAAGGGATCTTACAGAGGAGCTACATTTGTAGGGCTGTGCTGCTGTAAGCTCTATAGCAGGGGTTCCCAATCTTTTGAAGGCTGGGGACACCCTTTCCAAAAAAAAAAAATTCTGCAGCTGTCCTGGAGGAATGGAATATCACAGCAACAATGTCACAGTTGGGGGGGGAGGAATCTGGCAGGGCTGCAGTGGTGTCCGGCCTCCATGCCATGGAGCAGCAGGGCCATGGCGAGGGGGCACTGGAGTAATCCTGCAGGGCTGCAGCAGGGATGTGGTGGGGGGCCACCAGTGGGGTCCAGCATGAGTCATGCCAACCCTCTCTCTCTAACCCCCACCCTGGCACTGGCTTCCCCACTGCCCCTACTCTCTGCATCCTTTCCCCGGCTGCCTGTCCCCAAACCCAACTCCCCCCACACAGCGCCCCCTTACCTGGCTGCTGGAACAAGGAGCAGCCATGCTGCAGGCTGCTCATCTCACTCTAAGCATCATCTGCAAACACTCAGGGTGGCAGGGGAGTTAAAACTACCAGCCTGGGGCAGAGCAGCTCCCTGCCATTGTCTAGCTCCTGGATCCTCTGGCTCCCGCTGCCGATGTCATCCAGCCCCGGCTCCCAGCCTGTCCATGGACCACTTTAAGTGGCTCTGCAGCACCCCAGTGTCTGCAGACCACAGGCTGGGAACCACTGCTCTATAGCACAGGCATGGCCTAAATTAAGCTTTGAAAGTTCCTGATCTGTGGTTGCATACAGCTTTACAAGAAGGAGAAAAGAAAAGGTCAAATGGATGATTACACCTAATTTCATCAAGAAGATTTTTCTGGTTTCTCTTGTCAGTAATTTCCCCAGGGAAATGCTGTAACAAAAAGTTACATAGTGATGCGTCTTCTATCTGCACATGGAAGCTTCACTGACAATGGGAGTTTCCACTAGGGGTTAAAGACAGCTGCAATATGAAGGTTTCAAAAACACTCAACTTTTGCAGTTGTTCCAATTGTTTCAAGTGTGGCTTATTCTTTTTCTTTTGTTGTTTAAAAAACTTGGCTCCAGAAAGTCCCTGGTAGTCAAGAAATGAAGATAACCATCTAGATGTAGCTATAGTTGTGCAAACCATGTTTGTATTTCCACTTCTACAGAAAAGAGCCTGGCTTGATACCAAGCAGGTTGGGGAAGGTGACTTGGAAAACTCATACTGTAGGAAAAAAAGACATGATAAAGTCAAATTCTTGAAAAGCCTGGTAGGTTTGAGGTGCAATGTAAAAAAAATCTGCCCTGACTGCTCAAAATCAATTCACTGGTACATCATCCTAAGTAAATCCAACCTTGGCAACAAAAGCTCAGAGAAAGGAACAGGTGGTTACTTACCAGTAAACGTCTTTCTTCAAGATGGGCTACTCACATACCTTCTGATACTGGTGTGTACGCAGGGGTTAATGTAAGCCAGAACACCCTGGAATGACATTCCAGGGCCCCCTATTTTTAGGGGGGCAGCATTCTGGGGCCCCCTAAAAATAGAGGAACGCACTGGAACATAGCATTCCAGTGCAGTACCCCCAGAGCCAGCTTAAGGGGCTGCAGGCTGGAGTGAGCCTGGCCACCCCTTCCCCCTTTCCCCGCAGCCTGCAGTGGCCCCACACCTTTCTGCTGGGCCTGGGTGGCACGCACAGCCCTGACCTAGTCTTGGGCCTACGTCCCCTCTTGACAGCCGGCCGGTCGGCCAGCACTGCAGCCTCCGCTGCTCCCCCCCGCCCAGCCTGACTCAGCTCCTTAGCCACCTCAGCAGTACAGGTAAGGGAACCCTGGGGGGGTGATTTGGGGAAATTCGGGCAGCCAGCAGCTCAGCATGGGGGGGGGGGGAAGGTGTCCAGATGGTGGGCTGAGGAGGTGTGGAGGGGGTTGTGGGGCTGAAAGGGGTGAAGTGAAGATGGGGGAGCTAGGGGATGGGGGGTTAGGAAGGCTGGAGTGGAGACATGGGGGCAGGGAGCTTAGGGAATGGGGATTGGGGCTGAGGATGCCATGGGGAAAGAGTGGTCTGATGGGGGTAGGTGTTTCAGGGGCAGTAGCTGGGGTGGGCAGCAGGAGCTGGGGTGGGTGAAGGGGTCCCAGACATATGTGAAGGGGGCCTGGAAATTTAGGAGGGTTCCAGGGCCCACCAAATTATACTTTAACCCCTGTGGGTACATACCAAAGTGCACGGCTGCCTGGAAGCTTTTTTACCCTAGCCTGTCCCTGTAGGGTTGGAGGCCAATGCCCCTTCTGTCCTGCACAGCTGCATGGTACATTGGTGGCCCTGTCCCTGCCCCCCCTTCAGCCCCTTCTTCCCGCTAACTCCAAAAAGTGGGGATGGAAGGAAGATGCAGAATGTACGTAAGCAGCCCATCTCAAAGCAGGACATTTACTCGTAAGTAACCTTTCATTCATCTTTGAGCACTGCTCACATCCATTCTGATATTGCTGACTATAAGCCATACCTAGGATGGTGGGCATAGTTAAGGTTCTCTCTCTGAAAGGACAGCTCTGCCTGGGACAGTGTTATCTCTCGCCTGCTGGACCATTGCACAGTGTGATGTGAAGGTATGCACAGAAGACCAGGTAACCGCTCTGCAGATTTCCTGGATCAGGACCAGGGTGTGGAATGCCATGGAGGATGCTTGTGCTCTGGTAGAGTGTGCCTTGACTTCTCCCAAGAGGGGAATATTTGCTCTCCTGTAGCAGTCTTTGATACAGTGCAATATCCAGGATGGGATGCACTGTGTTGTTACTGGCTGTCCCCGCATGCGCTCAGCAACTGCCACGAACAGTTGGGTAGTTCTGCGGAATGGCCTGGTTCGCTCAATGTAAATTTGAACTGCCCTTCTTACATAGAGGGTGTGCCATTTCCTTTGGTTCTCCATGACCTGTGGGTCTAGGATGAACACCAGAAGACAGATGTCCTGGTTTACATGGAAGGGGGACACCACCTTAGGTAAGAAGGAAGGGTGTGGCTGAAGCTGGACCTTGTCTACGTGGAAGACCATATATGGCCAAGTTGATAGCCCCCAGGAAGGCCACCTTCCATGATAAAGTTAGGAGAGTGCAAGAGTTGAAGGGCTCATATGGTGGCTTTGTGAGTTCCCCCAGAACCAGGTTTAAGTTCCATTGGGCAACTGGGTCCTAAGCCTGGGGATAGGGTCTCTCCACAGCCTTCAGGAAACTTGAGGTCATAGGGTGAGAGAAGGGCTTTACCCCCATCAAAAGTAATATGCAGTAGAGATTGCTGCCAGGTGCACCTTGAGAGAAGGGATTGCAAGGCCCTCCTCTTTGAGATCTAGGAGGTAGTCCAGTATGGTTTTGATCAAGTCAGACGCCGGGGGTACCCCTTTTTCCTGTGCCCAGAGGGAAAAGCTTTTCCACTTAGCACTATAAATAGCCCTTGTCAAAGGTTTCCTACTCTCGACAAGGACTTTCTGGACCCTTTCTGAGCATGCCCTCTCACTGGGGTTCAACCAAGTTGCCTCCACACTGTCAGTTGCAGACCCCACAGGTCTGGGTGGCACAGGCACCCCAAGTTTTGCGTGAGCAGGTCCTCTCTTAGTTGAAATGATATGGCTGGAGCTATTTAGAGGTCTAGGAGGGTGGTATACCAGGACTGGTGAGGCCAGGCTGGGGCTACTGAATTACATCTGCTTTGTCCTTCTTGACCTTCAGTAAGACCCTCGAGATCAGTGGGATGGGGGGAAATCCATAGAGCAGTGGTCCCCTCAGTCTATCAGGAGAGCATCCAAAAGCGATCCCTTCTCCCTTCCTCTGAGCAAAACACAACTGGTTGCATTTGTGGTTTTCCTGTGATGCGAACAAGTCTATCCGAGGGAGGCCCTAAATCCTGAAAAGGTGACCCACCACTTCGGGGTGTAATGACCATTCATGTTGGGGAAGGAATTTTCTGCTGAGTGAGTCTGCCTGTGAATTGCTTGCCCCAAGTAGGTGGGAAGCTATCGCAATGAATTTGTATTCCAAGGCTAAGTTCCACAGCTGGGAAGCTTCCTTGTGTAGGGCAGATGAGCAGGCACTCCCTCCTGATGGCCGGTGTAAAACACGGGCATCGTGTTTTCGGTTAGTCTATTGTCCTTCCCTCCATTTTGTCTAGGAAGGCCATACATGCTAAGTGGATCGCTTTCAGTTCTTTCAGATTTTTGTGGAGGAGGCTGTCCCTCAATGACCACATTCCCTGGGTGGACAACCCTCCCCCCATAATGTGAGCTCCCCATCCCTGATCCAATGCATCCATGATGAAGGTGACTTCAGGGCTCTGGACTTCAAAGAGGACCCCTTCGCATGTGAATTCTGGGTCCTGCCATATTCTTAGTTGGTCTAGCATCTTCTTCACGAGGGGGACCACCCAGCTCAGAGATTGATGGTGTGGGTAAAAGGTCATAGCCAGCCACAACTTCAGGAGCCTCATATGTAGGCAGGCCATGCTTGTCACCTATGTAGATGCTGCCATATGACCCAGCAGCTGGAGGCAACGCCTTGCAATAGTAGTGGGGGCAGGTTGTGGCTCTGAAATGATGGTAGACAGAGACTGAAACCTTAATGGGGGAGTAAGGCCCTTGCCCTTCTTGAATATAGGTTGGCCCCTATGAATTCCTTTCTCCTTGATGGGGAGAGTTTTGATTTTTCTAGGTTTATCAAGAAGCCTAACCTGCTGCACCGGTTCTGGGTTATCTGCAGGCTGCGCTGGACCTGGTACTTGGACTTTCCTCTTACCAGCCAGTCATCCAAGTAAGGGTATATTCTTATGCCCTGCCTCCTCAAGTGGGCTGCTACAGCCGCCATAGATTTGGTGAAAACCCCTGCATCCAATGAGAGGCTGAACAGGAGTGCAGTAAATTGGAAGTGTGTCCCACCTACCACAAAGAAGAGGAACTTTCCATGACCCTTTCTTATGGAGATGTGAAAGTACATGTCCTTCAGATCAAGGGCTGCAAACCAGTCCCCTGAGGCTAGTAATGGAATGATTTGAGACAGGGACACCATTCAGAACTTTATTCTTAAGTGTTTGTTGAAGGCCCTGAGGTCTAGAATGGGCCAAAGGTTGCCATTCACCTTTGGGACCAGAAAGCAACAGGAGTAGAAACCTCTGCCCAGCAGGGACTCTTTCTATTGCCCCCAGGGACAGGAGCTTTTAGCACTCCGGTTCTAAAAGTGTGTCGTGGGACAGGTCCCCATTGTTAAAGTGAGGGGCGGTTTTCAGTCCCGAGAACTGGATGAAGTAGCCTTGGGAGATTGTGTCTAAGATTCAGTGGTCTGATGTGATTTTGGCTCATTGATGTTAAAAGGGGCCTAGGCAGTTCTGAAGTGGAGGGTTCTGGTCACTGGAGTCACTGCAGCCCTTGTCGAAGAGGCCCTATTGCTGTAGTGGCATTGGGACAGCGGGAAGTGCTGGTGATGGGGGCCCTGTTGTTGTTACTGTTGCTGCTGTGGTCGCTTCTGGGATTGTTGGTGGCAGGAGAAGTGCCTGGCCATCTGAGGCACGTACATCCCCAGCAATTGGAGTGTGGCATGTGAATCCTTTGTCTCATGCAGCTTTGAGTCCATCGATTCCGCAAACAGCATGGGGCCTTTGAACGGGAAGTCTTGGATGGACTGCTGCATCTGCAGGGACAGCTCCAAGCCCTGCAGGCAGGCAGCCCACATACCTCCTCACAGCTTGCAGTGTCTGTGGTGACCCATGACATTAAGAGTGTGTCGCAAGCCACCAGGAGGCCCTCCTCTACCAGGCTGGTATAGTCTCTGGCCTAGTCAGATGGGATGAGGTCTCTGAATCTCACCATCAACTTCCAGAGGTTGAAAACACAACTGCCCATGAGGGCCTGGCAGTTTGTAATATGCAGCTGCAGGACCATGGTGGAACACATTTTCCTGCCAAAGAGGTCCAGCTTCTTGGCCTCTTTGTTCTTAGGAGTGGCAGCTGGTTGGCCCTGCCATTCTCGCTGGTTTACCACATTCACGACCAGAGACCTGGGTGTAGGGTGGTTAAACAGGAAACCAAGGGATGTGGCATTTCCTTTCAGCCCCTCTTAACACTGAAAGAATTGACGACGGAGTTTGCCATCTTGCCTGGGTGATGTTGAAGACCCCTTTGTGCAGTGGGATCACCTCCCTGGCTGGCAGGGGTTCATCACCCACATCAAATAAAAGAGCAAAGTCCTCCCTGACTTCCTTGATTTTCAGGTTGAGGTTAGTGGCCATGCAATTATGGAAGTCACACAATCACAGTCCCAATTCCCACAGTAGCTAACAACTAACAGAAATCACCTGTAGGGAAAGATACAAACACACAGTAATTCACTCACCCAAGCTTCGCTCTCTCCCTTGCTTCTTCAGCTAGGGGATTGCCTTCGCCTCCGGGCTTCACCAACTCCTTCCCTCTCAAACTCCCCTGTTTTCAGTCTCCCTGTCCACAAGCTCGAACACAAGAAAAGGATCAAGGATAGCATAGGTCCCTTACTGAATGGGGCAGCTAGCCTCGTGATGGAGGATGAAGAAAAAGCTGAAGTGCTCAATACTTTTTTTACTTCAGTTTTCACAGGCAGGGCCAGCTCCCAGCCCACTACACTGGATACAGCAGATTGGAGAGAAGAAGAGAGGCCATTGGTAACGGAAGGTCAGGTTAGGGACTACCTAAAGAAGCTGGATGTGCACAAGTCCATAGGGCCAGACAACCTGCACCCGAGGGTGCTGAGGGAGTTAGCCGATTACATAGCAATACCGCTGGCCATCATCTTTGAAAACTCGTGGCAAATGGGGGAGGTGCTGGAGGACTGGAAATAAGCAATTATAGTGCCTATCTTCAAGAAAGGCAAAAAGGACGATCTGGGAAATTACAGACCTGTCGGCCTTACCTCAGTCCCTGGAATAATCATGGAGCAGGTTCTCAAAGAATCCATCCTGAAACACTTGGAGAAAAATAGAGTGATCAGGACCAGTCAGCATGGATTCACCAAGGGTAAATCATGCCTGACCAACCTCTTCACCTTCTATGATGAGATGACTGGATTTGTGGATGCGGGAAAAGCCATTGATGTGATATACCTCGACTTTAGCAAGACTTTTGATGCAGTTTCCCACAGCATTCTCGTTGGCTAGTAAAGGAAGTATGGGTTAGACGTGTGGACTGTAAGGAGGACAGAAAACTGGCTAGATCAACGGTTTCAGCATATAGGAATCAATGGCTCCACGTCTAGTTGGCAACCAGTAATGAGTGGTGTGCCCCTGGGGTCAGTTCTGTTCAACATTTTCATTAGTGATCTGGATGATGGGATAGATTGCACACTCAGTAAGTTTACGGATGACACCAAGCTGGGGGGAACGGTAGACACCCTGGAGGGCAGGGACAGGATTCAGGGAGACCTTGACAAATTGGAGCAGTGGGCCAATAGAAATCTCATGAGGTTCAACAAAGACAAGTGCAAAATCCTGCACTTGGGATGGAAAAACCCCATGCACTGCTACAGGCTGGGGAGCGATCAGCTAAGTAGCAGCACTGGAGAAAAGGACCTGGGGGTCATGGAAGATGGGAAGCTGAAAATGAGTCAGCAGTGTGCTCTTGGTGCTAAAAAGGCCAATGGCATACTGGGTGGGCTGCATCAGAAAAGGTATTGCCAGCAGATCAAGGGATGTGATCATTCCCCTCTATTCAGCACTGGTGAGACCGCATCTGCAATACTATGTCCAGTTTTGGGCTCCCCACTACAAAAAGGACATGGACAAATTAGAAAGAGTCTAGTGGAGGGCAACAAAAATGATCAAGGGCCTGGGGCACAAGACCTATGAAGAAAGACTGAAGGAACCAGGCTTATTTAGCCTGCAGAAGAGAATACTGAGGGGGGATTTGATAGCTACCTTCAACTACCTGAAGGGATGCTCCAAGGAGGATGGAGCTCAGCTGTTCTTAGTAGTAACAGAGGACAGAACAAGGAGCAATAGTTTCAAGTTGCAGCTGGGGAGGTCAAGGCTGGATATCAGGAAAATCTTTCTTACTAGGCGAGTGGTAAAGCATTGGAATGGGCT
>ML682018.1:23785928-23818560 GCA_007922195.1 Podocnemis expansa
CTCTGTCTTTGGAGATGTTTAAGGCCCGGCTGGACAAAACTCTGGCTGGGATAATTTAGTGGGAGCGGTCCTGCTTTTTTTGGCAGGGGGTTGGACTAGATGACTTCATGAGGTCCCTTCCAACCTTATGATTCTAAGTCCTGATGAGTGTGAGGATCTTCCCTAAATGCCAGGGATCTCTGATACACCGCCTCATCAGGTAACAGTGATGATTGTACCTGCAAGCTACTGTGGCAGGAAGCGGATGGGCCTGCCCCGTATTCTGATTCCTCATCATATTCTGCAGTGACCCAGGATTCCCAGGTTGAAGAAAATCTCGAAGACCCCAGTGTCGTAGGGTCCCTGTGGGGAAGTCCCTGGAGCCCCAGTCCATCCAATGCACCAGCCACTCCTTAAATGTTTTTGTTACCGAATCGTGCGCTGGGGTTGGTCAGTCCTGCATCAGGTGGTGTTCAGACTCTCTGTGCCGAGGTGAGCGACCTCTCTTTTGAGTCGGTATCAGAGGCACATTGTGAGATGGGGACAGTGCCACAGCTACCAGTGCCAGAGCTCTAGGTTGTGACTTCCTTCACTGAGGAGACGAGGGAGAGCACTTCGTCCTGTGCTTATCGGTCAGCTTGTTCGCAGCTGGTTCTGCTGCCAGCAGTGTGGGTCAAAGTCAGTGCCAATGCTGAGCATTGGAGTCCTCCAACCTGCTGGACTTGGACCTGGTACAGCATGACCTCTGAGATGGCACCTTGGAGTGCTCTCTCGAAGAGGTATCCAGGGAGAACCAAAAGTAGCCCCCAACCACCTCAGGCCCAGACTCCAATAAGGGAGGGATCAATACCCTCTTCAGAGGAGCTGCTTGCATTAAGTCCCCTGAATGAAGTGACAGGAATTGTTAGGTTTGAGGCAAGGCAGGGCTGTGATGATCATCCCTGAGATGTTTCTCTGGGGATCCAAGGGAGGATGTTCTGCAACCCAATGCACTGCCCCATTGATCCCCATGCCATGGTGCCTCTTCCTGTGTCAAAGGTGCAGAATCACATTCTGAGCCTAACCAGGCCTTGGAAGACAGTGCTGGCTTCCTGTGTACGTTGCCAGTCTTGGTGGGGTGGGGGGTCAGCAGCTGGAAGATGGCCTTTGCAGCCTCAAATGCCTCCAGATTCAAGGTGATCAGCAATGCCTCCAATCTTTGTGCTATTGAAGAGGCTGGTGCCAGTAATCCAGGGCTGCTCCAATGGCATAGCTTTTCTTGGGGTTGAGCCCCAGTGTGGCCTCTGAGCCCGACCAGGAGTTCTTAGGTTTCCCAGACAGGGAGTGATCCTGTGGAGGGGCCAGTGCCAATGCGGGTGAGTGGCACCACAGCTCCCCATGTCAAGGAAAATGTACTCAGCATCGAGGTAGTTCGTAGGGCCTCTTCCAGGGCCATAGAGCAGAGCTGGTGCTCCCATTCTTTCTGGGTCCTAGGCTTGAAGAACCAACAATTTTGGCATTTCTCGGTCCTATGAGTCTCTTCAAGGCACTTATAGCATATGTCATGCAGGTCCCTAAGTGGAAAGGCCTTGCTGCAGCCCACACAGGGCTTGAAGCCTGGCATGGATGGGTCTGTGCGAGCGCATGTCTGATCTCCATGCAAGTGAGATGTCGAATCATCAGCGTGTCTGGAACCTGATGGAGAGATCAATACAAACAGGTTCTCCCAGCTAAGCATCCATGAATTCGGATGGACTTGGACAGAAAGGACAGGTGCTTGCAAAGTGCAAGAGTGGGCAGTTCCAGGACTGTCACTATGGGTGGAAAGAAGGAACTAAAGGGAGGGCAGGAGCAGGGGCAAGGCCACTTATACACTGCACAAACATGCAGGACAGAGGCGGTGCTGGCTTCTGATCCTACAGAGACAGACTAGCACAAAGTAGCCTCCGGGCATCTGTGCACTCCGGCACGTACGCACCAATATCAGAATGGATGTGAGCAGCACTCAAAGAAGAAAGAACAGCATTACCAATTTTTGCAACATTTGATGATTTTCTGGAAGCTGTAGGCCTTGATGAAGGTCATGTGAAGGTACCAGAACCTCTACTTTCTTTTAAAAATTGTAATTAAAATATTTTCTAGCTTTCCTGGTTGCAGAGGCAAACTAGAAAACTAGAACGCTAAAGGTGCAAAGGCCAGAAGGCAAGTAAAAACCTTCAGATATGTTCCTTTAAAAAAATCTCATGATTTTTTGGCAGCTGACTTATGATTTTTTTTTCAGTACTTGGCATTGGCAATAGTTGGCATCTGATGTGCATCCTTGCTTCCCCAACAAGAACATATCAGTGTGCAGACAACTCCAGCAATGACGTAGGAGGAGCCCCTGGGAAGCAGCGCTACATCTGCTCCACAACCCGTGAAAGAAAGATTCCTTCCCTCTCTTGGACAATAAGGGTCTGCCTGGTATACAACTCAGCTACTCATGTGGCATGCAGATTTGGTCCCTAGAGAGGAAACCAACAAATTCAGAAGTATTGGAATACTTTTTTACTGGAGGCATGTATGGATGTTTGTGTGCAGGACAGTCCTTTACCTACTCTGTGATACCCCTAGGCTATTTTTTACCATCTTCTCCACAAAAAATTTCAGAGGAATGCCTTACATTCTTTTTCAAAGGGGTAGCCATGTCAGTCTAGTTCAGCAAAACAAACAAGGAGTCTAGTGGAACTTAAAGACCAACTAATTCATTTATTTATTATTTAAGTGTCACTAAACTCTGACTATGTCTACATTAGGGGGCTGTTTTAAGTCAGCCTTGTGAAGTTGACTGGGGGTAGACATACGCCAGCCTGGGCTTGTGACCCAACCCCTTCCCCACCCCTGGGCATGATCAGGCCCTGCAGCACAAATGCAGCTCCTGCCATGTGGCGAGGAGCTGGAGGCCAGATCTGGCTCCCTGCCCCTCCCCGCCTGTGGTGGAGGCTGGCAGCCAGTTCCTGCAGCTTGTGAAGAGAGGTTGGGAGCCCAATCCAGCTCCCAGCCACTCTCTGCAGGGCAGGGACTGACAAGCGGCCAGGGCAGGAGCCAACTCCATGCGCCCCTGGTCACTTGCAAGCAGCAGTCCTCTACCAGCTGCTGGCCCCTGCTGCCTGTGGAGATGGCCTGGGATCCCATCACCCGCAGAGATAGGCTGGGAGCCTGATCTGGCCCCCAGCTCCTTGCCGGAGGCTGTGGGGGCTAGGAGACGGCTCAAAGCCCAATCTGACTCCAAGCTGCTTGTGCCGCAGGCAGTTGGCTTGCAGCCTGGCCAATTTCAATTGACCGGGCTCCTAGCTGCTTCCCTAGGCCACAAGGGCTGGGAGCAAGATCGGGCTCCCAGCCCCTTGCCTTAGGTAGCGGGGGCCATCTCTAGGCCCCCCACTGCTTGCTGCAAGGGGCTGGGAGCCAAATCCAGCTCCCAGCCACTTGCCAGCACCAGCTGGGGCCAGATCGGCCCCTGGAGCCAAATCAGACTCCAGGAGCCGGGCCCAGGGCTTCCTGCCCTGTAAAGTCGACTTAAAAGCTTAAGTTGACTTACAAGTCAGGAGTTAACAACTCAACTTAAGCACTTGCTTAAGATGACTTAATAAATTCTAAATTATAGCCCCAATTTTGCTTACATTGACTTAAGCCCCTAGTGTAGACATAGCCCCTGTTTGTTTTACATTCTTTTTGTTACTACTGGATTCTGCCATTCTGGAGTTTGATCATATGGAAGCATTTCACACAAGAGGTAGCCATGTTAGTCTTTACGGTGCCACAGGACTCTCATTTTTGCTGTAAACACACTAAGAAATGTCTTCATGCATAAGCTTTCATTGGCAATTCTGACAAAATGGGTTGCTGCCCACAAAAGCTTATGCCTGAAGAAATTTGTTAGTCTTTAAGGTGCCACAGGACTCTTGTTGATTTCAAACAGAGTGACAGAAAACCTGAAAAAGTCTCACTAAAGCTTTCATCTTGAAAAATTCACCTATAGCTTGGTCATTGCTCACCTTTCGGATATTTCAGAACTCCTGAGAAAAACTGACCTGCATCTAATATTGTTCTGTAGCTTCCACAAGCCTTGCTACAAGACTTGACTGAATAAAGTTTAGAGATTTTTACAGGAACAGTAAACAAGTGCTCCACGCCAGAGACGATGCCTTGCAATATTCTTATCAATGCATTTGGTGAAGGGAAAATATGCTATTGTTAGCGTCATGCTTCTTTTGGTGATCTTTCCAATTTAAAAAGTGTAAACCCCTGCTGCCTACTGCACTACCCCTGCAGCAAGGGAAAACTCATTTTATAACCTTCTCATTTGTATAACACAAAGTTTAGATAAGATTAATTTATTCACTTTGTTTAACCACTACACTACTTCTCTCGTAGCCGCTAACTTAATATCCATGAACACAGGGAAGTGAAAGATAGGGCTTACAAAGGTACTGAGGTGAATCCTTAACTATGGAGTAGTAGATGCTGCTGCTTCATAATATATAAATAAAGAGTAATAGGAGATTCATTAAGTAGAGTTGTGGGAATCTAGTCAGTTTCTGTTCTCCATGGTTGATGCAAATATTTTTCCACTTCAGTTCATGTAAGCTCACACCGTCTGGGTTTCACTTAAAACTGTAGATCTGAACAAACCCCAGATCAAAATGTCAAGTTTCACAGAAGTTTAAAGCAAAACCATGAACCTCTTCAGATTTGCATAGGAAGAGACCCAGATTTGCTTCAAAATTCTCCTGAGCCTCAGTAAAGGTTTCAAAGAGTCTGACCTGAATGCTGAAGCCTGAAATCAGAACAAGGAACGGAAGCACCTCGCTGAGCCGCCAGGAAACAAAGGTGAATCAAGACCGATGAAGATGCTTTGAGAAAGGGAACCACAGAAAGGCACATACAGGCCAGATTTTCAAGCACTCAGCACTCATTCTTGGAGCCCCATTTTTCAAAGAAGCCAGCTCCCATTTAGGCACCTCAATATTTTCAGATGAGCTCAGCACCTGGCATGCTGGGTTCTGTGCTCTTCTGAAAAGTCCAATCTTAATAGTCCCCGTGTGTCTTTCTTATGTTGCTTTGTCTGTTGATACCATGAACCACGACAATCTCGCAAAACCAGAAGTTTTCATCCAATTTGTGTCACCTTGCAAGCTGGCCTCATGATTTCCAGCCACACTTGACCTATATAAAACCAGAGGGGGGGGGGGTGGAAATCTCAACATTTTCTGAATATTCAATAGGGTTCAGAAATTCAAAATTCTAGCTTTGGTCCCTTTCTTTTTTTAAGACCTTTCATTTCACATGCTTTATATTGCCTCCTTCTGCTACTGTATCTCAGTATTTGCAATTAAATATAAATAAGCACTATAAAGGGACTACAAGTGACAAGGAGAGGCACAGCAAATAAAACCACTATGCTTTGCTCAAAGATCAATAACTTAATCCATAGATTACATCATCGGTGCTAGAACTAGGAGCAAGGAGAGTACTTCCACAACCCTGGCTTGAAATGGTTTCCATTATATATAGGGTTTACAAGTTGGTCCAATGGCTTTCAGCTTCCCCTCTTTCTTCCGGCACCCCTGAAGTACATTACCCAATTCACAGCATGTGAGGAGAGTTAAACAACCCCTCTCAAATAATAACTTTTTATGGACATTTATTCTCTGTATGTACCATCTAAGGCCCCCATTCTTTACTCTGGCAATTCAGAGGGGTCTTCAGTGAATGCAACTGAGGAGTCTTTGTATAAATGTGATTCATGTACATAACTACTACTATAAATATAAGCTTACCTGGTTTTTCATTTGTAAGACTGCTCACTACCAATAACTATTCCTTACAAATAAGCTAATTCTATCCCACTTCATCCCTCTAATTTATACCTCTGTAAAGTGAGAGTACAATGCTCTTGTTCTGACAAGGTAACTTCTTTTATTTAAGCTGTTTGAACATTACAAATTTTGACATAGAGTGTAAGGCACTAAAGAGCCAAGTCTAATAATTTTGACATTGAGCCTTCCCAACTCCAACTCAACTGATTTTCTTCAGGCATATTTGTGTTAATGGCATGCATTTGCTGAAGTGCATGGTCAAAGTATTTCCAGCCTAAGGGTTGGTTAACAGACTCACAAGTCACACTGCTGATTGCATAACTGAGCATTTTGAGCAGTAAAACAACAACTGATGACTGATGCTGTACTGGTACACATTTGATAATTTATGTGAACATTTGTCAAACAGTTAAGATCAACAAGCATTCTTGTTATGAAAATCCATCCACAGTCTGAATAGAGCTGGCCAAGATTCTTCCCTCCTCCTGCCTCCCTCCCCCTCACCCTTTGTTTAAATGCAGTTTCTGGGGAAAATGCCTATTTTGCTGAAGAAATTCCATTTGGAAGGGTGGATAGAAAACTGGCTAGATCAACGGTTTCAGCGTGTAGGAATCAATGGTTCTATGTCTAGCTGGCAACCAGCAACGAGTGGTGTGCCCCTGGGGTCAGTCCTGGGGCCGGTTCTGTTCAACATTTTCATCAATGATCTGGATGATGGAATAGACTGTACTCTCAGTAAGTTTGTGGATGACACCAAGCTCGGGAGAACAGTAGACACGTTGGAGGGCAAGGACAGGATTCAGGGAGAGCTAGATAAATTGGAACAGTGGGCCAATAAAAATCTTATGAGGTTCAGTAAGGACAAGTGTAAAATCCTGCACTTGCGATGGAAAAAACCCCATGCACTGCTACAGGCTGGGGAACATTCAGCTAAGTAGCAGCACTGTAGAATAGGACCTGGAGGTCATGGTGGATGGGAAGCTGGATATGAGTCAGCAGTGTGCTCTTGCTGCCAAAAAGGCCAATGGCATACTGGGCTGCATCAAAAGAAGTATTACCAGCAGATCAAGGGATGTGATCATTCCCCTCTATTCTGCACTGGCGAGGCCACATCTAAAATACTGTGTTCAGTTTTGGGCTCCCCACTACAAAAAGGACAGGGACGTGCTAGAGAGAGTTCAGCGGAGGGCAACCAAAATGATGAAAGGGCTGGAGCACAAGCCCTATGAGGAAAGACTGAAAGCATTAGGCTTATTTAGTCTGCAGAAGAGAAGATTGAGGGGGGATTTGATAGCAACCTTCAACTACTTGAAGGGATGCTCCAAGGAGGATGGAGCTCAACTATTCTCGGTAGTAAGAGGACAGAATGAGGAGTAATGGTCTCAAGTTGCGGTTAGGGAGGTCGAGGCTGGATATGAGGAAAAACTTTTTTTTACTAGGCGAGTGGTAAAGCATTGGAATGAGCTGCCTAGGGAGGTGGTGGAATCTCCATCTTTGGAGGTGTTTAAGGCCCAGCTGGACAAAACCATGACTGGGACAATTCAGTGGGAGTGGTCCTGCCTCTGGCAGGGGGTTGGACTAGATGACTTCATGAGGTCCCTTCCAACCCTATGATGCTATGAAAACAAAATATTTTGTTTCTGGTCTGCTCAACCTAAATCAAGAAGACAATTTTGTTGAACTGAATCCGAATATTTTATTTCAGCTCAACATTAGTCTGTGTTTTCCTGACATGCCACAGTACCTCATGGTAGTTCTATGACTGTGGTGCAATGTGGGAGATGTAGTCTGTGCTGGGAAGATTGGTTCTTTGAGGAAAAAGGGGACTTGAAACTCCGAGACTGCAGCTTCCATGATGCACTATAGCATCTCAGGCAGATGCAATTCAATGCTGAACTTTTCTGCAGCCAAATGTTTAATTTCAAAATTGTTCTGAACTTTTTGTTCTGTGGAAAGTTTCAGTATGAATGAAAACCAAATGTCATATAAACAGAATTTCCCATGGGATGGAAATTCTGATTTCCAGACATTTCCACTCATGAATAAAAATGACCATAAATCTCATTTAGTAATTAATACTGGCAATCAAGTATGTTACTCTTCAGACACTGCTAATCCAGTTATTTCATTCCAATTAAATAAGCTGCATTTTGCTACTAACATTTTGCTATCAAACGTTATTTATACTGGTCTTCAGTTTGTGCAATAAGTTATTAAAGAACACTTTCACTATTTAAACCAAATACTATTATCATCATTTCCCCAACATTCTGTTAATTCAAATGATTGCTCTTGTCTCTATGCTCTATCTTACAGAAGATTTTGTTAAGGAGAGAATCTATGGGTACGTCTACACTGTGTGTTTTAGTCGACTTACGGGCACTTAAGTCGACTTAAACAGACCCCTGTCTACACTGCAGGGCAATAAAGTCAACTTTAGGGTCCAGTAAAGTTGACTTGATATGGTCCACTTATAAAGTCGACTTCACAGTTAAGTCGACTTTATTAAGTCGACTTAAGGCAATGTGGACTCACTAAGTCGACTTAATAAAGTCAACTTAGTGCAGTGGGGCCATTAAGTCAACTTTATAAAGTTGACTCAAGCCAGGGCACCCATTTAAAGTCAGCTTTATAAAGTCAACTTAATGTAGTGTGGACTCACTAAGTCAACTTAATAAGGTCTACGTAAAGTCGACTTAGGCCATGTCTACATTGTAAAAGCTATCAGAAGAACTCTCTCAAGTACTGACACGTATAGCACAGCCTAATTCAAGTCTCTGCCATCACAGCTTTCCTGTGTGACCTTGATTTATGTTTGCAGGGCTGGACCTATTTCTCTAAAAATAGTAGTGCACATTGTGGTCCTGCCGCCCCCCAACAGCCTCTGCAGGTAGGCCAGCACTGGGGGGGGGGGAGCCTGGGGTCAGAGGCCAGTGCTGGCCAACTGGTCGGCCCTCAGGGGTGGTGAGACCAGCTGACACATGCCATGCAGCTTCCAGTGAGGCCATACTGCGTGCTAGTCAGCCCTGCCCCCATTCCCAGAGCACAGTGACCAGTCACACTAGCCCACCCCACACCCAGGGGCAAACCAGCTGGCTCAGGGGAAAGGCAGAAGTGCACAGCCTGGCCTTTGGGCCGACTCACCTCTGATGTGCTGGCCCTGGATGGGGAGGAGGGCCCCCACATTACAGGGGGCCCCTGGGCAAGGGCCCCATAGGCCTGTGCAGAAATCTGCCCCCGGTAGTGTTGATGTTGCAGCTCCTGCTGGAGCTTGCTTTGAAGCCACCCTCTTCCTCAGCTTCAGAATCCATGCTACAATTTAAAAACACTAGCTACGCAGCTATTTTTAGCACCATAGGACAAGCCCCATAAACCCAAATCTGTTAACGCAGGCATAGAGGTTCGCTGCCATATGCTGCCACTGACTGTGTGAACAAGCTCTGTGTGTCTCTCTAACTTATCAATAAAACAATTCACATGAGTGCTCTGAAGACAAATACTAAAGCAGCTTAGAAAAAACTTAGAAGGAACAATTTTCCGATCAGAAAATGCAGTTCTTCAGTAATTGAAATGCTTTGTGAAATTTTGTTCACTGAAATGCAACTTTGAAACAGAACTTTTTTGGGAGGGGGATCCTAGATGGTCAAAATGGGACACTGTTGGGAAGTTCCTCCCCTTCTTCCTGACCCAAAATAAACCACAGACAAAAAAAAAAAACAAACAAATGAACAATGAATTTTGACATGAAGTTGACATTTTTGGAAAAAAACTTCAATTTTTCCTTTTCAAATGACTTTTCATTTTGACTTTTTTATTATGAATTCTGTTACATATAAGCCTAGACACCTGTTACACATAAGCCTAGACACTGAAATACGACATTTCAATAAATCCAAAATCAATACTTCTTTCAGACATTTACACTTGGAGATTTTTTTTGATCCTCTGAAAAAACAGATCTTCCATCCTCTGCCTAGCTCAAGTAAATACATTAAAGATTGTGAATACTGAAGATAAACAGATCTTCTAAAACACATTCATGCCCACGTGACGCAGATGTAATCTCCCACTTGAATGTGTGCACTATTAAAAGCCCAGAAGAGGGATCAGATAAATCCTGGGCCTGCCTTCCCCACAGTGATGGGGAGAGTCTGAGGCAGGAGGCCACTCCTGGTCCTGTCTCTCCCTGAATTCCAGTCCTGCTGCCAATGTGAGTGGTAACTATTCCTGACCCCACTCCTATCTCTGGGCTCTCAGCCAACAGGGTCATCTCAGGCCTACCATGATGATGTCAGCAGAAGTGATGATATGGGGAGTGACCTGCCTGTCCTGGCCAGGCCCTGGTCCCACCATCAATGGCAAGTGCAAAAGCTGTGTGGTGCAGTGAACTTATGCACCAAGTTGCAGAACCTCTCACTCAGAACGGAGGCACAGACAGGTCAAACCTGAGATGCAAACCAGCACAAGTCCTCCCAGTGCACACTGGTTAACCCAGTTCTGATGTCTGTGGGTGCAGCCACATCTCCAGGTCCCCACTAAAGCCACCCCAATGCAAGGTCCCACTCAAAATGAGTTGCCTGTAGCATTGATCAGAACCTTGTAACAAAACTGTCCCCTTTGTAGTCGCCACCTTGAAATAAGTGTTTTCATTTAAGTCAAGTAAAATTGACTATTTTTAGGGAAACTGCAAATGTGCTGTAGCAAGTTAAGTGGAAATACTTACACATTAAGACATCTGAAGCTAGACAGTCACTGAAACTTATTGCACACATGACAGTGGTGGTTCAGCTGCCAGTACAAAACATGTGGGAGGTGTCTCTCTCTCTTTCCCTCCCTTCCTCCTTCCACTTTTCTACAAATGTTTTGGGTCATTAAGATAAAACACTCCATCAAGACCCTCAGCAAAAACAAAAACCACTTCATGAAACTTCACCATCAATATGGATTGCTTTAGCAAAGTTAGGAGGAGAAGGCAGACCAGATGAAGTGGGATTATACCCACAAAAGCCTATGCAATAAATAAATTTGTTAGTTTTTAAAAGGTGCCACAGGACTCCTTCGTTTTATTATATTAATACATAATACAAACTATGAAAGAAACTACAGAATCCTCACATTATTTATCCACAGCAACTACAATATCCAAACATCTTTATAAAGAAAACAATGGTGATAAAAACTGATGAAACAAATGGGAAATATAATGGGCCAGCTGAGAGCTCTAGAGATGATAGAGGAAGGACGACAATGACCTATGAACAGAACAGAAGCCAGTCCTCTACAGGTGCAAGGGATACAGGAGCACTGAGAGGGGCCTAATCCAGTGCTGTGACCATAGGACTCAAAGTGAGGAACACAATTCTTGAATATAGCCTGTGCTACTCAACTCCCTCCCTGGCTTTAGAGGAGGACAAGTAAAAATATGAATCTCCCAATTTAATGCAGAAGCAGAAACAGAATTAATATCATTTCTAGACTACTTGGGTTTGGTCCTAAGATCTCATTTCATTACTGTGGTTTTTCTTGGTATCGATGCACTGAGGAAGAATATAGTTTCCTTTATTAAAAAGAAACAAACAGTGTTTTGAAGTGGCCCAGTACATTGTGTGAGACAGATTGTCTTAATGCATAGTAGCATGCCAGGGTGGAAGGAGACCACCATCTTTACCCTTTAGGCTGAGCGTACGACTACAGATCATGTGCACTGGAATGTGCAGGAACTGCACAACCACAGTAATTTGGGGGCTCACAGGGCTCCCGAAAGGGGTGTGAAGGACAGAGAGGAAGCAGGGCCTTAGAAAGCAGGATCAATATGCAGGTAAAGACAAAGGTGTGTGGTGAACACACTTTCTTTCACAGTGGGGCATTCAGAGAGTTGAAGTCATTTAGATCTTGTCCGACATCTGATTAGATGACTTGAGCTTTCCCAGATATTCCAGCTCAAGCCCATAAGCCACAACCTTTCCCACCCTACAGATTTTCACAAGAATTCAGTTATCAAAAAGTAAGTAGTCAGATTTTTCCAAGCATGTTGGACAATGAGCTCTGTTGAAAGTCTGACCTATGCTTGTTAACAGTTGTTCCAGCAAATAAAACAGTCTCTTATTGTTATTAATTATGTATATTATCATCCAGAACTCCATTGTGCAAGGTACTGTGTACACACACACACACACACACACACACACACACACACACAGAGTCAGGAACACTGATACTGCTGAACTGATGTCAGCAACGGTAGCAAACATGTCAACTTTCTCTAGTAAACACTTAATACATGCAAAAAGTTGTAATATTTCTGGTATTCTCATCCACCACATGACTGTAGTGAGCATTTAGCTTTAAACACTCTACTCCACACTGATTAGGCCTCAACTGAAGTAGTGTCTCAGTTCTGGGTGCCACATTTCCAGAAAGATGTGGATAAATTGGAGAAAGTCCAGAGAAGAGCAACAAGAATGATTAAAGGTCTGGAACACTTGACTTCAGAGGGAAGATTAAGAGAACTGGGTTTGTTTACTCTGTAAAAGAGGTGACTGAGATGGGACATGATAACAGTTTTCAAATATCTAAAAGGTACAAGGAGGAGGGAGAAAAATTGTTCTCCTTAACCACTGGTGATAGGACAAGAAGCAAAGGGCTTTAATTACAGCAAGGAAGTATTAGGGTGGACGTTAGGAAAAAATTCCTAACTGTTAGGATAATTAACCACTGGAACAAGTCGCCTAGGCAGGTTGTGGAATCTCCATCACTGGCAGTTTTTAAGAGCAGGTTAGACAAGCACCTGTCTGTGGATAGTTTAAGAGGGCACTTGGCCCTGTCATGAGTGCAGGGGACTGGGCTCGATGACTTCTCATGGTCCCTTCCAGTTTCTGTTGTTTTGTGCTGATGTACTGTAAATCTTTGCAATAGCAAAGATTCTGAACACATATCTATTTAATTTCAGCACTATTACTATAATATAACATTAGGGTGACCAGAGGGCAAGTGAAAACATCATGATGGGAGTCAATGATAATATGAACCTTTATAAGAAAAAGCCCCAAATATCAGGACTGTCTCTAGTATAAACTGAGGACATCTGGTCACCATATATAGCATGGTATAATTTCAGCATAAGTGGGAATACTGGAGAGCTATGCCGCTGAAATAATTCCTCCATCCATTTTCTAATATGTGACTAGATGTTCTTCAATCTGATTCCACAGCCCAATTATCACTTTACTTTAGACCAGGGCAAATCTGGAGTTATTCCACTGACAACAACATGTAAAACTAGCATAAGTGTGAGGGAAGTTGGGTTCTTTGGACTCAATTATCAATTCCTGTACTTGGTGAAAGTACAAATGGAGAAGGAGATGCAGCACCAATGTGGTTTGAGATTATCTTTGCACACCATCTATTCCAAGGTCATGCAAGATTCTGCCCAGCCCCCAGTGTAAGGTTTAGCAGCTTTGAGGCTGTTCTGAATTATGCTCCCTTTCCTATAGGCCCATATGGGACCTATGAAACAGAACCTATGTATACTGCAGGGCACTGTAGCCATATGCCTTACACATAATCTGCCTCCTCTCGACACGGGAGCTCTTACACTAGCTCTACAACAGTGAGTTAGGCCTTCTGAACAAGTGTTTTCAAAACAGGCTCATAGCATTTTCTCTCTCTCTTTCTTGTCTTGAGTTTTCATTGAATTAGTCTCTAAGTGACTCACTTAGAAAAAGGTGGTGCTCTGCTGCAACAAGTTCTTGCAAGTTGCCATCAGCTCTTGCAATGACTCAGACAGGCCTTCATCATGCTACTTTTCTCTCATGTTGAATGACGCTCTGGAATCCATGGACACTTCTCAGCCAGGTTAAGGACTGTGACTCAGGCACACAGTTAGCACAGAGCTAGTATCACAGATGAGACAGACACTGGGTAAGCCTGAGGCCTACCACAAAGCCAAAAAGGAGAAGTGGGTGCTGCTGTGGCACAACAGTGCAATGAAGTGACGCAGAGGAAAGGGATATAGTGAGGATGGAACAAGGATGGACCTGTTCTGAAGGGGAACCTTCTGAGGAAAGACAAGGGGTGGGAGAAATAAATGGTGTACTGGCTCCAGCCTTGAAGTATGGTCTCAGACGTGTGTCACCTCACATATTCTGATTGCTGAAAAATCCTGACAACACCCTTGGCTGGGGAAAAAGAGTGGGAGCAAGATGGGGAGTTGTAACTGATGCTAGAAAAGCAAACCATGGGAGGCCAAGCTGTCATCCTGTTCAGAGTCTGACATACGACAGAGAGAGTGGAGTTTTCCTGCCCTTCTAATTTTGGTTGAGCTGTTAACCAGAATTAAAAGGGAAGTTTGTAACTCCTTAAAGTCAACCGTAATCCTGATTGTGTGGGGCATGAAGAAACCTGTCTCTCTCCGGCTGCCCTAACTCATCAAAAGGGTCCAAAGCAACCTAGCTGCCTTCACACCTGCCTCTTAGGTCATGACTTCACTGCAGGAAAACAAAAGGTTAGCAGCTTGAGTTCAACCCTAGAGTCTCCAATAGCCTTCAGCTCAAGCATCTAACTCACGGTAAAAGGCAAGAACACATGTCTTCATGGCTATTTTAACCATCCTACGTGAACTAATCAGTGTTAAGATGATGCTTTTTTCCCTGGGGGTAGATACACACTAACACACAATTAACAGGAAGACCCTTGGGTGTAACTCATGTTGCCTTCCTCTCCACCCAAACTAATCAAAATAAAATTGATCAGATGAGAACACTGGTGGAATTCAACCACTATCATTATGAATCTTCGGAAGTGGGAAAGATATTTGAAAAACATACTAAAAACATTTTCAGGATCACCAGGAAACATCCACAGAGCAAAGCTTGCAAGCTTTATATCTTTCTTGGGACACCTTTCTATTAATCTTGGAAAGGAAGAGAGATATTCACAACTTCCTACACTTAAGTCATAACTCACTTTCTACTCTATATGACTTCTCACCCACAAAAGCATTTCAAAAGTTCAATATAGAACAAAACAATCTCATGCAGCCACAAATCAGGATGTTTCAAAATACACTGCATAACAGGAAGTGAGATCAACAGGCAAAGGAAAGAAAGTATGAAAGATGGTCTACAGCAGTGTTTTTGAGCTCTCCCTGACACACTTTCAAAAGGCAGAAAGCAAGCCCCTCATGCCCAAAACTTTGAGGTCTGGTGAATAGGGCACTAGCACGGGCCTCAAAGTCTTTGCCACAGAGTTTACTGGGCCTGATTTGCAGAAGTACTGAGCACTGAAATCCATTGGCATGGCAAGTTCTTTGTACCTCTGAAAGGCAGGACCTTGTTCATTCTGTGCCTCAGCTCCTCAGTTATAAAAGGGGAGATAATAGCATTCCCCTAGCTGACATGGTGTTGTGATGATAATTATAAACAGGTTGTTTGTGATGTGCTCACACATGACGCTGATAGGAGTCATATAAACAAGACAGTTGTTTGCTCATTTGCCTTTCCTGTTTAAACTAAACTAAACTATAGTCCACAAGTGACTGTGCTTTTGCCTCCTCCACAAGGTCCTGCAAGGGCACCCACTCTAGACTCCTGGCTTCTCAGCTATCACCTCTTTGGGGTAAAAACGTACATCTCTTCCCCCTTCCTCCTGAAATGTCTCCAGGCTGCACAGTTCCCTGCTCATCATGTGGCAAAAGGGGCTGTTTGATTTTTCTTCTCCAATATGGTAAATACCATGGGAGAATACCATGGGGCTTCTAATCAAGCACAAGGTGAAAGCATTACAGAGATAAAGTATTAAAAACAACAAAAGAATCTAGTTACATGCTAATAAGCTTACTAAGGACTGTCTCTAGGTTCCACTGAGGGCTGTGGCAGAACAGTCATTCTGATTCCATCAGGGTCTTTTCCTGTGGTCACGAGTTCATAACTTTCCTCCAGAACAAGCAGATTCAGTCTCCTGGAGACTCAGCAGCCACAGACATTGCACCAATTCCCTAAGGATTGGGGCCCCCTTGGATCAGGGGTCCTGTCACTTCACTGAATCAGAAAGAAGATCCTGAGTCAGCTTTAAGTCAAGGTATTTAACCAAAGATCTTTTTTGTCCATTCTTCCCTAGAGAATTCACTATGAACCAGTATATACTAGCCTCTCTCCAGAGGCTCCCTGGAGGTGTTACAACATGAGGGAATTTGCCTGAGCATCCAGTGCTGATCTTAGTTCCACCCAATTACATGTAACCCTTGGCCACAATGGTATATAAACTTAATTCAGTGAAGTTGAGCTTAGAGCTGTAAGGTTTAATCAAGGAAATTGCCACATCTGGCACACAAAGCAGCACTCACAGTTGTCAAAGCTGCTATCCTTGTCATGCTATGAGCAGGACTATGGTTGACTCTATTAAAAGCACAAAGATTCTTCTTCCACAGACCAAATGTGGTTACAGTCTTCAGGCTCCCAGAGCACTGGAACCAGGAGAAGATTCTGATAGCACTGTGAAACACAGAGGGTATGTCTACACACAGGCTTAAATTCGACCTAATAAACATTAGGCTGAATTAAAAAACAGAGCTGTTTACGCAGCACTTGCGTGATTCGACCTAAGTCTTCCCTTAGGTCAAATCCAAGAAAGGTCCCTTTGAAGTTACAAAACCTACTGTAACTTTGAAGGGATTGTCAATTGGAACGCTAAAGTTTGAATTGATGCTGTGTAGACATATGAATTCGAACAAAAGTTAGTTCTAATTCATGTTTGACCTTCATCCCAGGGTGCATAGCACCCTGGAAGGAAGACCAGTGCCAGCTCCGCACAGGGCTGTCAAAAGCAGCCCCGCGCAGGGCTGTCAAACTCCCCGTCAGCAGGGTGCAGTGGCAGCCCCGCGTGGGTCTGTCAAACCCCGGTGTCAGCAGGGTGTGGGGGCAGCCACCCACAGAGCTGCTTTTGACAGCCCCGTGCAGGGCTGCCTCTGCACCCTGCTGGCAACGAGGTTTGACAGCCTCACGTGGGGCTGACAGAGCCAGGGGGAGAAAGGATTCCCCCAGCCAGGCACTGACAGCGGGAATCCTTTCTCCTCCACCCCCACTGGGCTGCATGTGGGGGTGCCCTGGCTCCAAGGAGCCCTGCCAGGGGACAACGTCCCCTGCCAGGCTCCTGTCTTCTGAGCCACAGCTGAGGGAAAGTGTCCCCTGCCCAGCTCTGGCCTCAGGGCACCTAGAGCTGTTCAGGGGACGCTTTTCCCTGTGCTGGGCTGTGGGGGCTGGAGCCTGGCACGGGACTGGATGGCAACATGGCCCTGCCAGGGGGCCATGTTGCCACACCCCCCATGATGCCCCTCTTCCAATTCGAACTAGCAAGTCCTTTCTATGGACATGCCAGTTCAAACTGGTTTTCCTAGTGTGGTCGTGTAAGTTTGAATTGACTCAATTCGAACTAATCATAATTAGTTCAATTTGATTAGCTCGAATTGAGTCAGTTTGAACTAAAAGCCTAAGTGTAGACATACCCAGAGGAAGTTATGAGTCCACGGGCCACATGGACACCAAAGTCAGTCTGAAGTGAGGAAAGCACATGCCAAATGCCATTAAAGGGCATGCAACCAGCCAGTGCTGTATTTTTGTTTCAGCAGCTTTTTCTCTTTCCCTGAGCTCACAAAGCTTGGGTGAAGTCCTGCATATTCAAAACTTTATGGGCCTTGTGTAGGCCAACAGGGCTCCATTGACTTCAGTGGAGATCTGCCAGCTTAGGACCTCTCCCCAGACGTGCACCATAAATGATGGACAATAGGACCCAGTTTACAGAAAACTGAACATTTACTTTTCACTGACATCTTACACTGAACTTCAAAAGTTTGCCTGCATTCAGGTTTAGGCACACAATAGAAGACTAGCTAAAGGCCCATTTCAAAGTCATGCCCTAGGACTGGCCATGGTTGTTCAACTCCATGTCCAGAACCATTAGCTGGAGCTTGATAACATTGACTCCTGTTAAATGAAAGAGTTCAAATTGCCTTCATGAATGTAGATAAGTTCCGAAGGAGTAGCTGTGTTAATCTAGTTCAGCAGGCTATTTTAGCAAAAACAAACAAGGAGTCCTGTGGCACTTTTAAAGACTAACAAATTTATCATATGAGCTTTTGTGGGACAAAATCTCCCTTTGTCAGATGCTTTAAGATTGGGAATTTACAGAATGACCTGGAGTCTGTGCAATAAGTAGATTATAATGGATTCTTTATCTTCAGTCCATTAGGTATAATGTCCAATTGTTTACATTTGGAAAGGAAGATGTCTGTCTGAATCTGTGAGAGTTGTTTCATGAAGTTGAGGGATTTTTGCTTTAAACGGCTGTATTCGGTGCCTTCAATGTAGGTAAGTTCCAAAGGGGTAGCCGTGTTAGTCTAGTTAAGCAAAACAAACAAGGAGTCCTGTGGCACTAATAAATTTATTTATCACATGAGCTTTCATGGGGAAAATCCCACTTTGTCAGATGCTGGAAGATCAGGAATTTACAGAATCTGGCTTTTTAATCTAGACAAACTATTTCCCATTTGAAACATTTAAGGTTGATGGCACTTTCCACCCCAAGAAGCAGAGTAAATCAATTTAAATATTGAGTTTAACTCAATGTGTAATTTAAAAGTGACCTTTGGGATCCCAAACTTGTAACTGGATCCTTGCACATGTGTGGAACCCAGCTAATGTCTGCCTGGGCAAAAGGTCTGCCTGTACAAATTGCAATACTGAGGTCTTAGTTGGTATGTTACCCAAAATTCTGTGAGGGCTGACCATGTTAGTCTGTATACAGCAAAAACAATGAGAGTCCTGTGGCACCTAAAAGACTAACACATTTCTTCAGGCATAAGATTTTGCAGGCTCGAACCCACTTCATCAGATGCATCAAGTGGAAACTACAGTTGAGAGGTACATATGTACATGCCGGGATTGAGGAAGACAAGTGTTAACAAAGTCAGTTCAGTTAGGGAGATGGGGCTCATTCACACCAGTTGATTAGAGGAAGATAATGTGTTAACAGGGACAATCACTTTTTGTAATGTGCTAACCATCCCAAGTCCTTAGTCAGACCCAGTCTGCTTGTGTGAAGTTTGCAAATCAGCTCCAGCTCTGCAGTTTCACACTGAAGTTAGTCTCTGAAGTTTTTTTGTTAAAGTATGGCACCTTTCAAGTTTGCTACTGAGTGTTCAGGGAGAGTCAGATGATCTCCTACTGGTTTACGGATGTTGCTATTTTTTTGATGTCTGATTTGTGTTCATTTATCCTTTTGCTTAAGGACAGTCTCATTTGGCCAATGTACGTGGCAGAGGGGCATTGCTGGCATATGATGACATATACCACACTAGTGGATGTGCAGGTGAATTAGCCCCTAATGAGGTGGGTGATGTGGCTAGGACCTGTGATGGTATCACTAGAGTCGATGTGCAGGCAGAGTTGGCAACAAGGTTTGTTGCAAGGATAAGTTTCTGGGTTAGTGATCTTGTTGTATGGTATTCACTTGCTGGTGAATATTAGCTTCAGGTTGCAGGTCTATCCATAAGCAAGGATTGGCCTGCCTCCCAAAGCTTAAGAGAGTGGGGGATCATCTTCTAGGATAGGTTGTAGATCTTTGATGATGTATTGGACAGATTTTATCTGGGAGCTGTAAGCGATGGGCAATGGTGTTCTGATGTTCCATTTGTCGGGTCTGTCCTATAGTAGGTGGCTCCCAGGAATCCATCTGGCTCTGTTGGTCTGTTTTTTTCAGTTCTTCAGGTGGGTATTGTAATTTTAGGAATGCTTGATAAAGATCTTGTAGGTGTTTGTCTCTATCTGAGGGATCAGAGCAGATCCAGTTGTACCTTAAGGCTTAGCTATAGATGATGGATCATGTGAAGTGTCCCGGGTGGAAGCTGAGGCATGTAGGTATGTATTGCGGTCAGTTAGTTTTCAGTATAGGGTGGTGTTAGTGCATCCATCCCTTATTCATATGGTAGTGGATTTTTTGTGTGGACTGGTCCAGGGTGAGGTTGGTGGTGGGGTGGAAGTTGTTGAAATCCCAGTGGAATTCTTCAAGGGACTCTTTTCCATGGATACAGACGATGAAAAGGAGAGGCAACTGGGGACAAGATCTGAGAAAATTATGTTCTAGGTCAGCCATAAAGATGTTGGCATACTATGAGGCCATGCAGGTACCCATTGCTGTGCCACTGACTTGAAGGTACAGATTGTCTCCAAATCGGAAGTAGTTGTGGGTCAGGACAAAAATCACAAAAAGTTCATTTTCCAGATGTGCCATGTCACCATCTGGGAAACTATTCCTGATGGCTTGTAGTCCATCTTTGTGAGAAATGTTGGTACAGGGCTTCTATATCCATAGTGGCTAGGATGGTGTTTTCTGGGAGAACCCCATGGATTGTAGTTTCTTCAGAAAGTTGGTGGTATCGCAGAGATAGCTGAGGGTGTAGGGCCTGAAGAGAGCATCCACATAGCCTAACAATCCTGCTGTGAGAGTGCCAATGCCCAAGATGATGAGGTGCCCAGGATTCCCAGGTTTGTGGATCTTGGACAATAGATAAAATATCCCTGGTCTGGGCTCTTGGGGTGTGTCTGTGTAGATGTGTTCCTGTGCTTCTTCAGGAAGTTTCTTAAGCAGATTTATTAGTTTCTTTTGGTATTCCTCAGGGGGATCAGAGGGTAGTGGCTTGTAGAATGTGGTCTTAGCTTCCTGTTCAAAATCCAACCTATTCATGATGACTACAGCAGCTCCTTTGTCAGCCACTTTGATTATAATGTTGGAGTTGTTTCTGAGGTTCTTGATAGCATTGTATTCTGCACAGATGAAGCTATAGGGAAAATGATGCTGCTTGTCTAGAATCTCAGCTTGTGCATGTTGGCAGAAATACTCAATGTAAAACACTAGTCTGTTGTTTTGGCCATCAGGAGGAGTCCATGCAGAATTCTTGTTGCACTGGAAGGAAGGTATATGTGGGTTAGTATGTTGTTCAGTGGTGTGATGGAAATATTTTTTGAGTCGGAGACAGCGAAAGTAGGCTTCCAGGTCACCACAGAAGTGTATTATGTGTGTGGGTGTGGCTGGGCAGAAAAAGAATCCCCGAGACAAGACAGACTCTTCTGCTGGGTTAAGCGTATAGCTGGATAGATTTACAATATTGTTGGGCGCGTCAAGGTTATCACAGTTATAGTCCTTGTGGCAAGTAGGAGCTAAGATAGTCTAATGTATTTTTTCCTCTGTAGAGAAACAAAGTGTGTGTTGGAGCTGGCCTGTCTTGTTTTGCAAAGATCCACCACATGGATGTTCATGTGGAAGTTTGGCTTTCCATGAAGGCTCCAATGTTGAGAGGTCTTTCTTGATTTTCTCCTGTTTGCTGTACGGCAGGGGTCTCAAACTGAAATCACCACAAGGGCCACATGAGGACTAGTATGTTAGCCCAAGGGCCACACCACTGAAACCTTTCTATACAACAATACTGCAAATATCAGTAACAGTGGTATCATTGCAGGCTGCAGGAAATAGCTTTAGGGGCTGCATGCAGCCCGCGTGTTTGAGACCCCTGCTGTACAGGATGCTAATCCAATGGTTCCACAGGTTTTTTTTTTTTGAGAGTCTGTGGCACAATCTCTCACCACAGTCTGTGTAGCATGTTGATCACAATGGATTTTTAACTTTCAGTCCATTTGCTATATCCATTTGTTTATACTTGGAAAGGAAGATAGGTCTGTCTGTAATTGTGTGAGTTTTTTTATGAGGTTCATAAATTTCCATTTCATACAGCTAAATTCAGTGCCTTGCATAGTGAAAAGTTCCAGAGGGGTAGCCGTGTTAGTCTGTGTACAGCAAAACAACATGAGTCCTGTGACACCTTAAAGACTAAGGGTATGCCTACAATTATAATTTAGTTCGAATTAAGGAGGCTTAATTCGAACTAAATTAGTGCATGTCCACACTTGTTTTCATTAGTTCGAACTAAGGAGTTCCCTAGTTTGAATCTATAAAACCTCCCTTAAGTTTGAATGGATGGTTAATTCGAACAGTTTGAATTAACCCAATGTAGCTGTGCTAATTCGAATTAACCACCGCTTGATTTTCCCTATGCAATAGCGCCCCCTGCCTGATTCGAGCTTTGCAAGTCCTGTGCATGGACAGGCTAGTTCGAATTAGGGTTTCTAGTATGGCTGTGTTTATTAGTTTGAATTAAGTTAATTTGAATTATTATTAGTCCGAATTGATGGTTCAAATTCAGTTAATTCGAACTAAACTTCTAAGTGTAGACATACCCTTCCAAATTGCTTCAGGCATTAGTTTTCTGTAAATTCTGTAAACTCAAGATTCTGTAAATTCCCCATCTTCAAGCATCTGACAAAGTAGGATTTTCTCCCAGAAAAGATCATGAGCTAAATAAAGTATAGTTAATTCTTTCACTTCTTAAAGAAGTGTAAACCATTTTAAAAAGTGATCCAATCAAAAGTATCACATTAAGTGTTGGCTGACCATAGGATAAGAATATATGGTTTTGTTATGACTTTATTATGAATGCAGTTTTGTCTCATTCCAGCACCTAAATGGATATTTGACACAAGTTTTGTGTCTCAAGAGTAAATGGCTTTTAATTTATTCATGCTAAAAAAAAAAGTAGAGGGGGGCTTTTTTGTAGTACCACATCTAGGATGAAGACATCACAAAAATTTCAGGTTTTCTATTTTTCTGGTTTATCTATTCACATTTCTCATCGGCACCCAGTTCAGTAGTATTTGAACATCTGATTTTAGTCTACTTTTTAAAAACACAGCTTGCAAAAAATGAAGGAGTGGGGGAAAATGTTTGTATGTGCTAGTATAGAAATTTACCTGGAACAAATGGAATGGTCTGGAGTGGTGTATTTCCAGCTAGAAGATCAACTAACCTTTATGACTGAATCACTGTAATAAAAGTAAACAAAATTACTAATTCTAAAATGTTAATTTCCTTTGCTTCACCCTTTTCGTTTCCAACATATCAGACACAGGAAATTTACAGGCTGTCATAGTCAGATTATCAAAGAAATATAAACTGAAATGATATCAGGAGAGATATGGAAATAGCCTGAGAAAGTCTAATTTCCAGTTCTTTTGTGCTACACATGGGGCCAAGTTTTGTCCTCATTTATACCCTTGCAACTTCATTGAGATGCATGACTGCAACCAGAATTCTGAATAAAAAATAGTCACTAGGAACTGTTCACAAGCTATTGAAATAAAGGAGGAAGAGAAAAACTTTTTTTTTTTTTAAAGGAGCAAGAGTCCTGTGGCACCTTATAGACTATGTTCACACACAACCTGTTATTTCAAAATGAGTTATTTTGAAATAAAGTCCTTATTTTGAAAAAAGTTAATTCAAATTAAGGGAAAAGCTCAAAGCGAAATAGCATGTCCAAAGACAGGACTTGCTATTTCACTTTAGGAGAGGGGCACCATGGGAAGTGTGGCAACATTGCCCCCTCCCCGGGCCAAGCCCCCACCCAATAAATTCTAAAAGGAAGGCACCCTGGGAAGGAGAAGGGCAAACGTGTTATTTTGAAATAATGGTTATTTCAGAACAACATGTCCGAACGCCGTTGTTTTGAAACAACCATTTTCAATTTCATGCGAGGTTTTACTGTTTCGAAACAATGGCCATTATTTTGAAACAACAGGGTCCCATTGTTTTGAAATAATGGAACATCATCTGGACACAAGAAATTTTATTTCAAAACAACGGCTGTTTTGAAATAAAACTCTCGTCTGAGCACAGCCATAGACTGTGGCACTTTATAGACTAACAGATTTCTTTGAGCACGAAATCACAAAACTTAATATTCAGTTCATATTTTTATCATCTGCTTCTGAATATTTTATTTATAGATGAAAAGTGAAATGCAATGAAAATGAAATTATTTCCTCAGCTCCAGTAAGTGATTTTTGCTTACTGAATCTCACACCTATTCAGTTGGAGAGACATGATCCTCTTCTGTATTTAGTGGACATGAAACCTGATCCAAAGCTCACTAACTTCAATGGAAAGACTCCTATTTTTATTAATTATTTATTGTTTGTATTGGTGTGTAGAAGCTAGAAGCCTGAGTTATGGACAAGGTCTTCATTTTGTTTGATGATATACAGAAAGAAAGTCAATTTCAGTGGACTTTGGGTCAACCCTTTAGTTCTCATATCTAATGCTATCATTAAATACTTTCCAATGAGTTACTCACTTCTCTCTGTATCCAGGGGTTAAAGTATAATTTGACAGGCCCCAACCCTCCTAATCTCCAGGCCCCCTTCCCATATTGTCCAGGCCCTCTTCATGCATGTGCAAGCCCCAGCTCAGGAAGGCATTTTTGAGTCCCACCAGCTCTTTGCTCACAAATGAAGTGCAACCTCAAATCCACATTATCACCCCAACCTTGTCCACTAGTGCCCACATCAGACCTCTCTTTCCCCATGTCCTTCTCAGCCACACCCCCGTTCCCTAAGCTCCCTGCCACCATGTCCCCAACTCCAGCCCTAACCCCCCCACACTCCAGCTGTCCCATCTTCACTCCACCCCCTTCAGCCCCCCCAACCCCCTCTGTCCCTAACCCCCATCCAGCCCCCAACCTCCTCCATCCCTCCCCAGCCCCCCACCCAGTCCCCACTCCAGCCCTTCATAGTCCCCTCCACCACCACCCAGCCCCCATCTAGTCTCCTTGCCCCCATGCCCCATCCACCAGGGTCATCTGCACACTTTAGCTGTGGTGCTTTTATGTTTCCTTCCACTTTAACCCACCTGTCTGGCCACTGGCCCCCAAACCATCCTGACCTCTTCTTTCCACCCTAACCCGCCCGCCAGCTCTCCCAGTCCCCATCCCCCCAGCCAGCCCCACCCCTTTAAGCACTTTTTTGGATTATTGTCTATTTAAATTGTCACAGTTGCACAAAATTATGATATTAAAGCATTTTATTCAATTTTTATAGAATTAAAATTAATAGTTTTGAGAAATTATGAGCATGTCAGATTACTTAATGAGAGTGCTGCTGACATTCAAAAATTTAAAGCTTTATAAGCTGTTAAAAACAAACTGTATCACTGCCAAAACATGCAAAGTAAAAGTCTTTATATCAACCTTTCCTTGACCTTATTCCCTAGAACAGGGGTCTCAAACTCAAATCACCTCGAGGGCCGCATGAAGACTAGGATATTGGCCCAAGGGCCGCACCACTAAAACCTTTTCATACAATGATGTGGAAGTATAGTAAAAAATGAAGAGTAATATATTATGCTAATAAAAGTCAATTTATTAACTTTTTTGAAACTGTAACATGAAGTCTCTGCTAATTGTGTCAGTCTTTCCAAAGCCAAAACACACATTTCCTTTTAGAATTACTTCCATTCAAGATGGCAAAATCATCAAAAAGACAAAGAGTAAACAAACACACTTAAAATTTTACACTATAAATCAGTGGTTCCCAATCTTTTTTGGTTTGAGGGCAAAAAATATACTTTTTCAAATCCTTAAGGACCACCGATTAATTTAATTAAAATTAAATTAAAATTTAATTTATTGAATTCAAATAGATTTTAATTGAAATAAATTAATTACAGTTTGATTTATTAAAATTGAATTAAATTTAATTGAAATTAAATTTTTATAAAGGTTTTAGTTTAAGTAAAATTAAATTAAAATTAAAAGATTTTTGGCTTTTTGTTTTAAAAAGAGGGGGCTGCATGTATCCCCACGCCAGGAGGGGAGGAGAGCAGCCACATCCCAGGACAAGCTGGAACCAGGTTGGTCAGAGCCGTCCACAGCCCCCTGCCCGGCCCTGGGGGCAGCGCTGGGACCGGTGGTGGGGGAAAACACCCTCCCCATCCCCTGCTCAAATTTGGCCACGCTGGGGTTGGCAGAGGGGAAAAACACCCCTCCTCCACCTGAATTTAGCTGTGCTGGGGTCAGCAGAGGGGGAAACACCCCCTGCCTGCCTGCCCACTTGAATTTGGCTGCAGTGGGGCTGGCATATGGGAAAAGACTCCCCGCCCACCCGAATTTAGTTGCTCTGGGGTTGGCAGAAGGGGAAACAACCCCCACCTACCTGCCCACATGAATTTGTCCGAGTGGGGCTGGCAGAGGAGAAAACATCCCCTGCCTGCCAGAATTTAGCAGCACTGGGGTGGGCGGAAGAAAAAACACTACCCCACCCTCCTTGGGGGAAACACCCCCTGCCTATGCCTAGACCGGCAGTGGGGAAAGCCCTGGGGCTAGCGGTGGGGCTTTCGGTGCTCCTCCAGAATGGAGCCCCCCGTGAACCCTCCCTACAGGCTCAGGCCGCACTCCTTTAAGGCCCTACCCCCACCTGAGCCTTCTCTGGACAGCTCAGCCTGCTTCAGCTGTTGCATGTGAATAGGCAATTCCTGATCAAGTGCTGCATGTAAATAGGGCAATCAACTGCTGCATATGAATAGGACAGCTCCCAGGCAGCAGTTCAGCTCCTCCCCATCAGTGGCTGATAACACAGGGGGGAGGTGAGGCTGCTTGGTCTCTGTCTGCAGAAAACCCCAGGGTTGGAAAGGTGGGAGCCCCAGGATTCTGGGGGCTATCAGGGGCCGCAGAAGGCAGCTCTGCGGGCCGCGTGTTTGAGAACCCTACCCTAGAACATCTGAAGCAAGCTTAATTCAGAAGTCTATATTGATTTTTACTCTAATAAATTCTCAAGAAGCATTTTTCTTATCTTGCCTATCTGTAAATTTTGACTATTATTGATGGGGAAAATATTTTCATTTGTGGGGTGTGTGTGGTAAAAATCAATGTTTACCAATACATTTAATTCTTTCAAGGTTAGTCATAAGTGTTTTCTGTCCATCTTTAAACCCAGGGCATTTTTCAGTTTCTGTATGATCACTTAAACACCTTTTTGGTTTCTAATTTTACTGGCAGGCAGGGCACTTCCTTCAACATTTCCATCCAACACATTCAATGGAGGCTGACGACAATTCAGCTGTTGACTTGTTGCTTTGTTGAAAGCCAATTAAATGAACCAGACCCTTACACTGGGAGGAGGAATCCAACTTTGTGGAAGATGATTCAGAAGCTGACTCATCCATGTTTATGAAGATATGTTTCATGCACGCTAGCAACTGTGGAAAGTTTCCTTTCCTTTGGCTTGGTTCACAAAGGAAAATTACACACCCAACAGTTGTAATTGCATGGCAAGATAGTTACTTCAGCTTACATTGCCATCAAAATAAAAAGGATATATTGAACACAAACAGGCCATATGCTATGTAACATAAATCAAGGATATGTGGAATTATTCAGTTTATATATGACCAGACCCAACAATTACTGTGCACAGACAGTTAATACTGACTTCAAAACAGAGTTAATTACTTGTGCAAGAACTGTGGCACTGGACAATTAAAGTCACAAGGAGTCCTCCAGTTGGAGTATTGCATGCTATAGCGCCAGTACAGCACAGAGGTAATTAAGCTAAGGTAGTAATCAAGAGTAGACTTACAACCTTGTTTCCCTAGGTTCATATCAGAAATAGATCTGTGAAAAACATTCTAGAGGAAACTCAAAATCAAACAAAACTAAAACTACCGTAGACTTTGTTATGAAAAAATTTTCAGCATAGCCTCACTTCATGAGGAATTGAACAGAGAATGATATCTCTGCAACAGAATTTGATTGGATTGCTCAGAAACGATCATTCCCAGATTCCAAATACCAGCATAGAGGATAATTCTGTAGACCCAAACTGGCTTCATCCATTAAACTCTACAGAACTTTCCCATAAGCAGGCTTGGCAGAATTTGGTTCTTTTTTTTTTTTTTTTTTTAAATAAGTTAATGAAAATTTTAAGCATTTTTAAAATTTTTGTCAATTTGAATTTTCACAGTTATGGAGATTATTGGGGTGATCAGACAATTATCCACTGACGACAGGTTCAGAATAAAAATGTTAAAGCTTTATAACTTTATAAAAATGCAAACTGTCAATTTCTTATAGCAAAAATGTTATCCTTAAATCAAACTAACGAAGTCTCGAAGTCCATTTTTCTTATTTTGACTAGCCATCAATTTTGATTATAGATGGAAATATTTTTTCACATGTATGCAGTGTGTGGATGCATGTATGTTCAGAGTTTATCAACATTTGCCAATAAAAATCTAATCCTTTCATGTCAATGAAGGATTGCTTACCTTCTCTGACACCACCCATTACCTGGCCAATACAACCTATTTCTGAAACACTATCAGTTCATTTCAAACCACCATATGTGATGAGAGGTTCTTATTTCTTATATTGCAAAGCCCCTGTTACTTGTTAGCTCTGTGTTCTTGGTGAACCAGAGCATAGTAACCAGCCTCTGTGACTCACCCCCCACACCTACCCCCAGCCTCTGCTTGAACAGGAAACCAAAGGAATAGACAGTGGGAGACACACCTAAACCCCTCCGAATAAGACTGATGGAATTAAGGCAACTCCCCTAGCTTCAGCTACATCAGTGGTTCCCAACCTTTTCCAGGGTGGGGACCCCTTTTTTATTAAACAAAACAAAAAAAAAAAAAACTCTGCAGCCCCCCTGGCTGCATGTTTAGTGGCATGGCTGTGCCCCATGGCAGCACAGCATGCAGCAATGTGGCCCCTAGGGGCAGTATATGGCCCCTGCCACTCCAGGGGAGCCTCCGCCAGCAGGATCCAGCCCCGCCGGCAGAATGCAGCCCTTGCTGCTCCAGGGGAGCCTCCCTACCCCTGCTTCTCCCCCTGAGTCTTCCCCACCCACTGTCCTGTTCCCCCACCCCTCCCCAGGGCCCCTTTCCCCCCTTGCCTGGCTGACACTGCTGCACCTGGCCCCTCCCAACAAGCTACTCTCCTGAGCATGGTCTAACCATGCTCAGGAAGTGGGAGTTTTAAAAACTCCCTGCCTGGGGGAAGCGCGCTGCCAGCTGAAGCCAGGGTCTCCATAGGAACCTAACACTCCAGCAGCATCCAGCCCCAGCTCCCAGCCTGTCTGCATACCCCCTGGAGCCACTCTGCAGCCCCCCCCCGGGGTCTGCAGACCCAAGGTTGGGAACCACTGGTCTACATCAAAGATGTGAGCCACTGGAACACCAAAGGGACAGCAGAAAACTTCAATTGCATCAATGATGGAATCAGAATTAGCAAGCTGAATGGAGAACAAGCTCCAAGGTAGGAACCGCACTGAACTTTAATCCCAAAGAAGCAGAAAAGCACTGCCTGATGGGGGATCTCTGTTCCTGAAGCTAATGGAGCCCAGGCCTGCGCACACCCAGCTCAGCAGTTGTCAGACCAATACTAGTCAGTAGATCTTTACTGATGTTCAAAATACTGAATCTGATTGCATTATGAGCTTCCTGGAAGGAATACTTGTAGCCAGGAATGATCAGTTCCTACTGCCCACCTAAACACAACTCTGGTATACTCCCTTAAGTTATTATTTATCCCAAAACAATCCTAGTGTTCTGCCTTGAACCATTATTTCTTTCCTACAAACACCTCCATCCAAGTTCAAATATTCTGTTCTGATGCCTGGCTCCAAAAGTTGCCTCAGTTCCACAGGAACGTCACCATTTCCTGACTGATCACGGTGGGGGGCTCTGCCTGTCCCTCCAGCACCCCAGACCCTAAGCTGAACAGCCTGTTTCTTGGGAACCTTTGCGTTGCACTAAGCGATGAGACACCCGCCTCCCCGGACTTCACTCACTTTCTCTTGTTCTTTTAGTCCAAATATAACTCTCTAAACCTGATCTCTAATCAAGCTGGGCTACATTTCCCCAATGCTACAGTTGAAACTTGGTATTATTGTAACTGTTTGATTGGTTTTCTCTCTTTGTATCATTATTAATATTGTAACTGTTCGGGTATTTTTTCTTTTATGAATTAATACTATTAGTAACATAAGTTTTATGTACTTGGCAATAAAGTAACTTTTGTAATCAAGCTGGTTGATAGACTCTCCCCAAACTTAATTTACTCCTTTGTGTTCTGCGTTTCCCTGTATTGCTCTACAACAACGTTTCTTTTAACTAACCAAAGATTCCTGTAATGCCCAAAGATCCTGTAGTTTGCTCCTTAAGACAGTTACTAGTAGAACAATTGTAAAGTGACAGTGAGGATACAGGTGTGCTGAACCTGTGGCATATAAGGATAACAGCTGAAAGAGCTGACGCAGTCTGCTCAGATGCACACTCAAGTCTAGCCCAGTGAAGTGCCAAGGGCATATAAGAACAGCAGCAAGAAGTGCTATGTAATGGAGGGTTACTTATCCATAAACATGCTTCTTTGAGATGTACTGCTCACATACATTCTAACTCAGGTGTGTATGTGCCATGCTGCCTGGTCATACAGAAAGCTTTTTTGCTGTAGCCAGTCCCCGTATGTTCATTCACCAAGGTTGCCTCAGTCCCATGCTTTGGCCACAGTATATAGGTGGCGCCGACCCTGCCCCACCTTCAGTCCCTTCTGTTCACAACCTCCAAAAGGTGGAGGTGGAGGGAGAGTACAGGACGTATGTGAGCAGCCCATCTCAAAGGACTTTTACAGGTAAGTAACCTCCGTTCTTCTTTGAGTGCTGCTCACATCCATTCCAACTCAGGTGACTTATAAGCTTGGTTCAGGATGGTGGGAGGAGTTGAAGTTTTCCCAGCTGTAGAATCGGTCTTTCAAAGGCTGCATCATCTCTTGCTTGCTGTACAATGGCATAATAGGAGAGAAAGTTATGAACTGAGGACCAGGTGGCTGCACTGCAGATTTCTCTGATGGGCAGCTGTGCTGAGAAGGGTGTTAATGATGCTTGAGCCCTGGCTGAATGTGCCTTGACTATTCCCAGAAGGGAAACCTTTGTCCAGCAGTAGCAATCTTTAATGCAGCTTATTGTCCATGAGGAGATGCATTGGGACATCCCTGCCCATCCCTTCATGTGTTCTGCTATTAGAACAAAAAGCTGAGTCAATTTGCAGAAGGGTTTTGTATGCTTGATATACATGTTAAGCATCCTTTAATGTCAAGAGTGCACCACCTTCTCTGGTTCTCCATCAGATGTGGCCCTGGGAAAAACACCAAGAGGAAGATTTCCTGATTTACATGCAAGAATGCAACCACCTTGAGTAGGAATGCAGGGTGAGAATAGCGCTGGACTTTGTCCTTATGGAACATCATATAGGGTGGTTCCGAAGACAGGGCCTTGAGTTCTGACACCCTCCTCGCTGAGGTGATGGGCACAAGGAATGCCACCTTCCATGAGAGGACTAGGAGGGGGCATGAATCTATCATCTCAAATGGTGGTCCTGTGAGAACTTTGAGGATGAGGTTCAAGCCCCACTGTGGAACCAGGTCTTGCACTTGTGGGAAGAGTCTCTCCACCCCTTTGAGGAATCTACCATAGATGTCATGGGGTGTAAGAAAGGAGTGACCCCTTGGACGGATTTGTGGGAGACCAAAATTGCCACCAGCTGTACCATTAGGGAGGCTATCACTAGGCCTCCCTCCTTTAGGGGCAGGGGGTAGTCAAGTATGGCTTGGATAGGGATGGACTCTGGGGCAACTCTCCTGGTTGCCAGGGGTTAAAGTAAGCCAGACATACTGAAATGGTGTTCTGGAACCCACTATTTTTTGGGGGGTCAGCATTCCAGGCCCCCTAAAAATAGAAAATGGAATTGGAATGCTGCATTCTGGGGACCACCATTTAAAAAACAGTGGGCCCAGAACGCAGTGTTCTAGTTCCATTTTCTATTTCTGGGGCCTGCCAAATGCCGAGCCCCTAAAAATAATAGGCCCCAGAACACTGTTCCAGTGCATTCCAGCAAGGCAGGGAGATGCATCAGACTGGGAGATTTCAAATCTCCTGTCCTGAGCCTGCTCTGACTGAGTCTCTGAGCATACTCAGTCAGAGCAGGCTCCATGTGGGAGCCTCAGCCTGGGTTGGGGCCACCCCACATGGTGGCCAGGTAAGGGGGCCCTGGGGAGGGGGGTTGGGGACAGGCAAGCTGGCTTGGTGGGGAAAGGGCGCAGGGGAGGGGGGTCAGCCTGGGCCACTGAGGGAGGACGGTGCAGCACAGCAGGGCACTGGGGAACAGTTGGAAGACCAGCGGCAAGATGGGGGCCACAGGCAATAGTTGGGTGGGGGAGCTGTAGATGGGGTGGCAGGCAGGCATTTGGCGGGCAGTAGCTGAGGTGGGTGAAGGAGGCCCAGACCTGTAGTGAGGGGGCACATGGAAATTTAGGAAGATTCCAGCACCCGCCATATTATACTTTAACCCCTGCTAGTTGCTGCCCATAGGGAGAAGCACCTCCACCAAGTTTTGCAGGTAGCTCGTGTGGAAGGCTGTCTGCTCTCTATCAAGACCTGTTGCAACATTCTGGAACAGATCCTTTCAGCTTGACTCAACTATGTAGCCTCTACGCTCTCAGACGAAGGGAATTCAGGTCCCGATATTGGCAGTGACTTGAGGCCTGGGTTAGGTGGTCTGCACTGAGTGGGTGCGTTATGCGTGGGGTCACTGAGGCTATGTCCACACACAGGGCAGTGTTTCAAAATAAGTCATTTCGAAACAAGTCATTTCAAAATAAAGCCCTTATTTTGAAACAACTTAATTCAAAATAATCAAAAAACAATTAGAAGGGGGAATCGAAATAGCATGTCCACACAATGGACATGCTATTTCGAATTAGGGGAAGGGCACCCTGGGAGGTGTGGCAACATGGCTCCTTGCGGGCCATAATGCCACCAGTGGGGGGGGGGCTTGTAAGCAGCTGGGGGTGCCCCAAGCTGCTTAACCTCTGGGCAAGCAGCTTAGGG
>ML682018.1:23818960-23876513 GCA_007922195.1 Podocnemis expansa
AAACAACCAGTGTTGTTTCAAAATAAAAGCCTTGTGTGGACATACCCTGACAGATCAAGGAGCATGCTGAACCAAGGCTGGCAAGACCAGGCTGGGGTTACCATGATCACATTCGCCAGTCCCCCTTGCTTTTCAGTAACACCCGGTGGATTAAGGGAATTGGAGGAAAGGCATAAAAGGAAGGATCCCTCCCAGTTCATTAGGAGGGCATCTGACATTGACTGTCTCCATTCCCCAGAGGGAGCAGTATAGGCTGCACTTGTGGTTTGTGTAGGTCGCAAACAGGTCTATGATGGGAACCCCCCCACTTCCGAAAGAGGTGACCCACTACCTCCGGGTTCAAGGACGATTCATGTTGTGGTAGAAATTATCTACCAAGCATGTCTGCCTGGCTATTCCTCACCTCAAGTAGGTGAGCTGCCAGCAGGTGGAAGTTGTTCTCGATGACCAGTTCCCATAGGCAGACTGCTTCTTCCCATAGGGTGGACAAGCAGGCTCCCCCTTAGCAATTGAGGTAGAATATTGCTCCCATGCTGTCCATGGGAAACTCTACAGTCTTCCCCTTGATCATGTCCAGGAAGACTTTGCAGATGAGGCAGACCACTCTCAGCTCTTTCACATTTATGTGGAAGGGAGTCCCATGACCACCTTCCCTGCATGGAGAGGCCATATAGCTTATGTGGGATCCCCATCCTAGGTCCAAGGCATCTGTGATTAGGGTCACCGATGGCTCCTGGATCTTGAAGGGGATCCTTTTCTTCACAAAGTTTGGATCTTGACAGATCATGAGGGATTTTAAAATTTGCCTTGGGATGGCTCCCAAATGATACAAGGAATTTTTGCATGGGCAGTACACCCTCACCAACCAAGACTGCAGTGGACTCATACAGAGTTGGGTCATTCTGATCACATAGGTAGAGGCCGCCATGTGGCCCAAAAGTTGGAGGCACCACCTCACTGTTGTCATGGAGATGCAGTACGGGTATGAAATGATAGTAGATGTTGACCAAAACCTGGAGAGTGGGAGAGAAACTCGGGCCTGCCTTGAGTCCAGGTGGGACCCAATGAACTCTCTCCCCCTTGTGGGGGTTAGTTTTGATTTCTCTAGGTTTAGGAAAAGGCCCAGCTTGTTGCACAGCTTTCGTGTACAGCTGACACTATTGCAGACCTGATCCTTGGACCTGCCTCTGATGAGCCAGTCATCTAAGTGGGCCACCACTACCACCACACACTTTGTAAACAACCTTGGGGTTAGGGAGAGCCCAAAAGGGAAGGGCTGTGAACTGGAAGTGTCCATTTCCTATCATGAACTAGAGGAACTTTCTATGTTTGGGTCTGGTGGCAATGCAAATGTAACCATCCTTCAGGTTGAGGGTTGCGAACCAATCTCCTGGGTCTAGGGAGGGAATGATGAGAGCTAACAAGACATACAAAACTTCATTTTTCAGAGAAACTTGTTTAGACACTAAGTCCAGGATGGGCCTCAGATACCCATTTGCCTTTGGGACCAGGAAGTACCTGGAGTAAAAGCCCTTTCTCTGTGAGGCACCCGTTCTATTGCCCTGAGTTTGAGCAGCTTGGTCTTTATGAGTGCCCCCCCCCCCAGTCAGAAAGCAAAGGGACAGTTTTCTGTCAGGGGGCCTGAACCTGAACTGCAGGGTACAGCTATGGGTGACTGTGTCCAAAATCCAGCAGGTCAATGTGATCTCAGCCCACTGGTGGATAAAGGGAGAGAGGCAGTCCCAGTATGCTAGGTCAAAGCAAGTGTTTGGGGAGCAGTTGTGGCCCCTCAACTGGCCAGCCAAAAGCTCTCTCTCTGATTGGCAGGCTGGTCGTTACTGCCCTAGTGTGAAGGCTGGTTGGACTCCTGGCCTCAGCCTTCTCTGCTCCCTCTATTTCTGTCCCTGTCTCCATTCCCATAAGAGCGGGAAGGATCAGTGCCACAGGCCTTGCTGCTGCTGCTGCTGCTGCAACCGTAATGGGCAAAAGGAGGACCTAACCACCAGTGGGGTGTACATCCCTAATGAGCACAGCATTGCTCTGGAGTCCTTCATGCCGTGGAGTTCGGCATCTGCGGACTCAGCAAACAAGGATGGGGCCTCAAAAGGAAGGTCCTGGATCGTCTGTTGTATCTGGGCCAATAATCCTGAACTTTGCAGCCACGCCACTTGCCTCATGGCAATAGCTGAAGCCACTCCCCTGCTGGCCATGTCCATAGCACCTCAGGACATGAGGAGTGTCACACGGGATGCCCTTAGGCCCTCATCCATAAGGGCATCGAAGTCCCTGGTGTCATTGGAAGGAATGAGGTCCTGAAACTTCTGCATTGATTTCCAGAGGTTGAAATTATATTGTCCCTTAGGACCTGCTGGTTCACAATGCGTAACTGTAAGGCTGTTGTTGAATAAATCTTTACCTGAACAAGTCCAGTCTCTTAGCATCTTTATTCTTTGGTGTAGACACAGGTTGGCCCTCCCTCTCCCTACGATTCACAGCATCCATCACCAGGGGCTCCTGAGTGGCATTGGTGAATACATACCTGAATTTGTTTGCAGAGACATGGTACTTCCTCTAAGTACCCTTGGAGATGGCCACTACTGAGGACGGGAGTTGCCACCAGGCACATGCAATCTTTAGGATTCTCTCATGCATGAGCAGGGCCATTCTTGCAGGGGGCAAAGCCTCACCCACATCAAACAGGGGGTCAAAGTCCTCCCTTGCTACCTCAGTGGGGAGGTCTAGGTTGGCACCCATCCGCTTTAACAGCTCTTGTTGCACCCTGGGGTCCTCTAGCAGTGAGAGGGACCTCTGGTAGGCCACCTCATCAGGGGAAGAAGAGAAAAGGATCCTGGAACTGTCCCTTCCAATTCCAATGTACCTTTCCCTAGGTCAGAGTCTATGTTGGACCCCTCCAAATCTCACCTCCCCTTGGGACATGGCTCCTCTTGATGAATTCAGGGACAGTGATTCTCTCTGGGGAGCATCACAGTGAGCCCAGTTGGCCCAACCAGCTATCTAGTCCTCAAAGGACTTTGGTGCAGGGATTCACACTGGTGATGCCTTCTTGGCCAGTGCCGGGGGGGGGGGGTCCTTCTCATGCCAGTCCTGGTGCAGAAATTGGCCTCTGTGGTGTTTCTGTGCCAGGAACCTGGTCACCAGAGAACATCAAGATGGTTGAGGCAACACTGAATCCCGAGGTCAGTGTCCTCTCAACTGGTGCCAGGATCCTGACGTTGACTGATTCCTTCAGTGCTTCCCAGCTGGGCATACTATGGCCAGTTCCAGAGAGGATGAAGATCTTCGACATCGGTGCCATGCATCGTAGTCCCTCAAGTATCTGCACTGGGAGCAAGATTGCAGCAAGAAGACCAGTGACTGGTCCTGGGAAGAAGCAGGCAAGGATGAACATGGAGATAGTTGGAGCTCATCTCCTGCACCTGACTGTGGTCCTGAGAAGGACAAGTAGGGCTGCATCGAAGAAGGCAAGCTCTGGTGCTGAGTCTCCTTAGAATGGGATACCAGTGAAGAAGGCATGGATACCCAGCCCCAGGATGGGCTCCTGTGCCAGCTGGGATCCTGCACCAGACCTGGTGGTACAGCAGGACTAGGCCCATGCTGAGGTCTGGGCCAAGCCTTCGACAAAAGCAAAGACTTCCCCCTTGACATGATTGGTCTCAGAGGCAGAAGGGATGTTGATAGTCAGGAGTGTTGCTGCCCTGGGGAAAGAGCCAGGGCACAGGCACAGGCCTCACCCCCTGGCCCCGCCCCCCACAGCCCCATTTTTCCACCAGGGCCCGATCTGGCCTTGGGCTCCTGCAGCCACCAGCCTGTCCCCGGATCCAAGGCTGGGAGAGGCAGGTACCACCACAGATGGCCCAGCCTGAATTTCCAGCTGGGGACTAGGCTGCGAGCAGCAGGCACCGCTATGGCCAGGAGAGGCGAGCACCACCACTGGCAGCTGGGCCCTGGATCTCCAGCCAGGGACAGGGCCAGGAGAGACAGGGGATGCGCTGGACATTCAGGGCACTGGGACTTGGGGCATATGCCCCATGTGCCAGGCACCAGCAACGCCTCTGTCGATTGTTGTCGCAGTGCTTTTGCTGCTTTAAAGGCCTCTGGCATAGATGGAACCAGGCTTTCCTATAGCTTTGAGTCCCTGGGCAGGAAAGGTCCTTGTGCCTGTGCCAGGGATCCTTAACAGTGCTGGGGTCAAGGCTTCTCCTCCAATGCCGAGGACTTTGCAGCAGCCTCCTCTCTTCCAGCACAGGGCTTTGTCTTTTATCACCAACAGAGACCTGTGCCAAGGGAATGCCAGTGCAGAATGGGGTCTCTGCATGCAGGTGTTGGTGCAGGGGATGTGCAAACTGGCACCAATACTGGACGGAGGGCTGATTCCATGGCCATGGTCTGGAGTTGACCCTCCAGCTCCTTCTGGGTTCTCAGCTTGAAGGACCAACAAATGTGGCATGTGTCAGCCCTGTGGCTCTCACCCAGGCACTTCTCATGACATCCCTGAGAAGGCATTGACTCATGAAGCACATGGCTTGAAGCCAGGCATGGCAGAGCTGGTGCCGGGGTCAATGCCTGGACTCAGAGCGGCGAAAGTAGTGGGATGCTCATTGCAAAAGACTGTCCAAATTCTTTAGAGGCTGGAAACTAACAGTAGGCATGATTTGACTCAAAGTGCAGCAAGAAAAATATGAGGAAAAATAGACACTTGAAGGAAGCAAGGGCAAAAGTTCCAAGCCCATCACTCACGTGGAAAGAAGGAACTGAAGGAGGGGCAGGGGCAGTACCACCTATATACCACAGCCCAAAGTGCAGGAAATGAGTGGGCATTGGCAACTGACCCTACAGGGACAGGCTAGGGTAAAAAAAGCTTCCATATGGCCACGCACCACAGCGTGTACACACTCGAGTTAGAATGGATGTGAGCAGTGCTCAAAGAAGAACCCAGTCTGCTGAGTTCAGGGACATCTAAGGGGTCAGATGAGAGTGCTCATAGACCCACTCTGCTCAGATGCACTTTGTTAATCAGTGAATATGTATATGTGGATGGTTATTTGAATATGAGGCTGGAAGAACCCTGTCCTGGGAAATTCGAGTCCTGCAAGGGTAGTTCCATTAGGAGGGGACTTGCAGAAGGGAGAAGTGAGCTGTCTACAGAAACACAAGTAATGCAAGCAGTACATTAATAAGATTACAACCCCTCTCAAAAGGAAAGTAACTCCAATAAATGAGCATATTGCAAGCTTACAGGCAAATATGGTAATACCCCAACCACAGACCATGATCTTAGTGTGCTAGGCACTGTACAAACACTGAACCCAAAAGAACCGCTGCCCTAAAAAAAGCTCTTTATGACACTGTCATCATTTGTCTAAGTTTATGCCAGCACAAAATCCAAGCAATCAAAATAATGTTCTGGTATGAATCTTTGGGATCCAGAATGCTCAACTCTAGACAGATCCTTAAGGCATATTAATATACAGTAACTGTTTAAAATTACATTGAGACAATTTTAGCTTTAGGAAGCAGATTAAATGTGCATGAGTATTCACCTATTTTAAGAAGTTAGCTTCTGAGAAACTCCTTTGTTGATAGTTTACAGTAAAATAGCTCCATGGATCCCCCCCACATCATGTCAGAGCATGAGGTTATCCCCACAGTTTAAAAGCACTTTCCATTTTAAGAGGTGAGGGGAAGCTGGAAGGATCTCTCTTGTTTTTATTTTTTTTCCTTTTTGCTAGCACTATCAGCAATTTTGGAAGCTAACTTTAGAAAGGTAGGTTACGCGAGACTGCTGAGCCATGTATTTTGGCATTCCCTGACTTCCGCTTCCTCTAGTCACTTCCTCTTTTAGTGACAGTTCTTACAGTGTCTAATTTTTAAAATTTAGTACAATTACGTTTTTTTAAAAAAGAGGCTTTTTGTTGTTGTCGCTGTGGTTTTTTAACCAGAGTGGCTGTTGGCAAATACCAAATCCTGCTACGGACAAAATTATCAAACATAAAATCACCAGACTGATGAGCTGGAGAGGAAGCTCTCTCTGGCCTTCTGCGTGCGGAACTCCCAATGTCAGTGCAGGGCTCACAAGTTCCCATCCACCAGTGGGAAAAAACCACCTCACAGAACTCAAAGGTCCATGAACCTTTTAAAACTACTTGGGGGTTTACAGGCCTCTAGAAAGTGTGTTTGAGCCTGTTAGCCACCCTGCAATTGAAACTCAGTGTTATTTTCCCTCACTCCATGGGAGGCAGAGAGACTGACAGACAAAGACAGGCAGGCAGACACGCACTCTGGAGACTGTCTTTTGAGCAGGGGATAATGAAACTCCCTAAGCTCTCACAGCATTCTCCCTAGCCCACCATAACTCAGAAGGGAAGCAAAGATTCTCCCATTTTAGGCACATGTATACACTGCACACTCCTTTTGACAGAGCATAGAGTACTTCCTCAGCTAGTCCCCTACCACACTTATGAATAGCAGTGTAGACAGGGGTCACTGCTTAAGAGAGTAAAGACACGCCTTAACCCTGTATGTACCCTACAAGGCTCTCTACATGCTCACACAGTGGCTCTTGCAGTCTACACTGCTATTTTTAAACAGTGTAGAGTCTCTCTTCACTGCAGGGAAAGACTCCAGCCGGCATCAGAGGAAGACTCCAATAGTTCCCTGCCACCTCCCCCTACCATAGATTTCCTCTGTAACTACACACCACAGTGTGGATGCAAGCCACTTTTTACTGCAGCATGTAGTGAAGCCCATGTTATGTGCCACCACAGTGATACGCTTTTGCAGCTTTTGGCAGCATAGGGTCAGCATGCTTCTGTACCCTCAGATGCAAGGAGGGAAGCAGAGATAAAGCCATGGATCTACCTTCCACACATATACCACTCAGGTGTTTAATTTATTACTCTTCCACTCCCTGACATAAGATGGGAGCCCTGAGAAACAGTCCAAAACATTATCTCTTACCCTTGGGCAGCAGTTCTGAAACTGTGGGTCATGATCCCAAGGGGGGGGATCACTTCATCAGCAGCTGGGGTAACAGCAATCCCAAGCATGCAGAGGATACCATTTTACAAAATGGCCTCCTTCATGCAGTGTGACCTCATGCACTGTATGTGCACAATCTTTTTGCATGGAAGATGCTATTTGCTTTGCAAAATGACATCTTCCATGCAGCGTTACTTTGCACACACTGCATGCATGTGAGTTCATCCAGTCCAGAGGATGCTGTTTTGTAAAGCAAAATGGCAGCTTTCTTGCAGCGTGAGTTGGCATGTACAAGGTCACACTGCCTGGAGAACACCATTTTTAAATAGCAACTTCCATGCTTGCCCTTTGTTGACCCCGCCACAAACTCTACCAGTGTATGAGTCTTATTAGTGTACGAGTCTGGTATATTAGTATATTAGTGTATGAGTCTGGTTTACAACTGACTGGATGGCCACTGAATGCTGCCTTTATTTCACATCCAGGCAATCTCTGCAGAGGCAGAGCTGTGAAACTTAAAACGCCACACTCCACCACAATTTGCAATGGTATTCACGTCATTCTCCAATGAAGGCCAGGACGGTGTGAGAAGCTATGCACTGTACCTTCAAGACCCTAGCCCTTATATTAAAGAAGATTTGCAGAACATGTGAAACCAGAATTGGGATCCACATGAAAAGAAACCCACATTCATTTGCGAACTCCAATCTCTCCCTCTTCTCAGATGGATATTTTGCTCAGCCTGACAAGACAGGTAAGGAAGCACCTCTTACTTCTGATCATCAATAGTTTCCAAAGCCAATTTAGGAACAAGAACTGTGAAAGAACATAGCAAAATTGCATCTGTCATAAACTGATCAGACCGTTAATTAGTGTTTTGTCTCCAGGCGTGGCTAATACCTAAAGACTTAAAAGAAGGTAGAAACTTCCCTTGATGCATCTGGCCAATGCTGTTCAGGAGCATATTCATTCTTCACTAACAAATGATCAGGAAAGGAGTCCCAGACAGGTCTACTTGGACGAAACAATCTTGCCCCAACTTAGGGCGGACCCCACAAAATGCTCGTCCTCAGCTTCACTGCTTCCACACATCACAAGGTAGACAAGATGGCAAGAAGCAAAACAGATGGTCTTCCCACCTGCAATTTCTATGATTCAGTCTTATGCTACTACAGCTGCCCCACGGTGAGTCATTTAAGGGAGACATGCCCATCAGCCGTTGAGAACTCCCTGGTCTGGTACTAAAATAAGTCAGAAAGGGGAAATTACACAAGAAATAAATTTGTGGTACTTTTGTTTCAAGTTTCGTAAGCATGGTGTATCTCCATTGCAGAGACCCATATCTACTTCCAGTGGGTTCATTTTCTTTGTTGTTTCAAAGACACTTGTTTCTACACTTCTGCTTTGTATTTCTTTCTCTTGCCCATCACATAAGTGCAGCTCATAATATAAAAAATAGCTGACCTGTTAACTTGTCTTGTTGCACGCGCGCACGCACGCACACACTTTGGAAAACCTAATCCTGTCCCCCTTGACCTAAGAATGAGTGATATTGGGCTAATTATGAGGCAAGAAAATTAATTCCTGACTTAGGGATAAAAGTCTCCCCCCTACATGTGCACTTCAATTTTTGTATCTCATATTTGGCTCTCTCTATTGTACAAGGGTATAGTTTTCTTTTACCTCAATGGTTATCTTGTAGTATGCAATCAATGTAGTCATGCTCCTGTCTACTTCTCATCATCTGTAGCCTGATTCTTTTCTGACTTCTCCCTATGAGCATCAAGACTCAAACAGATATAAAAGTGATGCGAGAAGAAACTCAAGCCCCTGATCTGCTGACTGGACCGAGAAGTCCAGAGCAGAAGCTGCACGTGTAGTCTCTCCACCTCTGATGCCTAGGTTTGAGCTTCAAGACGTTACTGAGTCAAGTTAGCAATTATTCTGATGAGTGAAAAAAACTGTTTTCACCAGAAGAACCAGCCTGAACCGTAGCCTACTCCATGGAGAGAGATGAACCTGAAACATTTTCATGTAACCATCCCCATTTCTCTGTATTTGGTTGGTGGAATATTTTTCCTGAAAAGACCATGGTCAGCTTTCAAACACTCCAGGCAGTGGTACAGAATACTTCAAAAGTATCAAAATTTGTGCATGCTCCAGTGCCACTAGAAGAAGGGAAACCCCAAGGCATGTGACATTTAAAATAGACAGGGACAGACTTCAGCATCAGTTATCTCCTCCTGCTTTGCAAAGTGGCCTTGGAGCCTCCCACCTGAAGATTTTTTGACGACAGTCAAGAGGGGGCACAACTACTTCCTGAATGTTTCTGCTTGCAGAGGGAAATCCCAATAATTTCCCCTGTGAAGATAGGCAGCCAATATAAGAAATGAGTTACCATGGGAAATTGCTAGCTTCATTATGTTTCAGCAGTTCCTGTACTGTTTAGAACAGTTGCACTTCTCAGTCAACCTGAATCCAGGCTCAAAGAGCAGCCCAAAAGTTATATTGGAAAGAGGGAACTGCCTCTTCCCATCTTCAGAAGCAGAATTGCTGCTTTCCAGTTTGTCCTAAACATCATCTTTTTTCATGTGAGCAGATCAACAATTTTGTCTGTTCTTTGGAATATTTCATTTGGGCAGAAACAGGGAGATCCTAGAATACATAATAGACTCTGAGCTACGTGCTGATGTTTGGTCAACCTACCACAATAAGTGGCAAATGCTCCCCGTTATCCATATTGCTGTCCTGACACAATGTGTGATGAAAGATTAATTCATTTTATGTAGGACTCTATTTTCAAACCTGGCATCTATTTCTGGGGGGAGGTTTTGCTTCCATAACTCATATTCCTATTTGCATCCTTTTCCCTGGTAATTCATTGCTCATACAAGATCACAAATGCAATCAGTTGTGGGTGTAGCTTTTGCATCCACAAAAGCTTAATGGTTTATGATCAAGCACTGTAATGCCTCAAAGTGTGCTAGGTGTTTTACATATGTATAAAAAGATCCTAAAGGGCTTAGAATCCAAAGAGGCAAGAAGCAGAGAAACAGGCACAATTCTCTGCTGATTTACACTGGAGAAGTTTAGAGTTAAGAGAAAGGAGACTTAAACCTAAGGAAAAGGAGAGCAATACATCACAGCTGCAGGTCAGTTTTATACTAATGATCACAAGGTGAAAGGCTCTCTTTTCTTGTTTAAAAAGACCAAAGCTAACTTGTAGATGTGTCCCAAAGGGATAGGCATGTTAGTCGGGGTCTGCAAAACAAACAAGGAGTCTTGTGGCACTTCTAAAGACTAACAGATATATTTATCACATGAGCTTTCATGGGAGATCCCACTTCGTCAGACACTTGACACTTCTGGCATCTGAACAAGTGTGATTTTCTTTCATAAAAGTTCATATGATAAATAAATTTATTAGTCTTTAAAAGTGCCACAAGACTCCTCATTTGTTTTGTAGATCAGTATGTGTGCATTGTATATCTATGATCCTTATCTAGCATTTCAAAATGTTTCGTTGCACTTTCGAACATACCCTTGTCACAGGGCCAGTTTATGTCTAAACATTGAGTCTAGCATTGTGTGCAACAGTATGCAATATCAACTTCATTTTTGCTCCTATGGAATCTATAGTTATAAGTGCCTAGTTCAGGCAGAGTACACACACAAATCTGTGTCATTCTTTTTTATTCCAAGTAATTTAGGAGTAATCCTTGCTCAAAACCCTCTCAACTAGCCATTGCAAGAGATGTCTCTTGATGCATATTTCCTGCCCAAGGTAACCTGGCTTTTACTGCTTATAGCTGTACATTATAGGTCTGTTTCAACATATTTCATGAGTTTTTTGGCTTAAATTGAGGTAGCAACAGTTCAGCCACATAAAAGATGCACTATATCTGAAAAAATAGCATGACTAGAGAAAGATTAGCAGCTATAGTCTAGGTGAACACACAATTAAGGTTAATTTGATCCTGTGTAGCACAAATGTTGCCCCACTGAGAATGTGACTAATGCATGATTCAGACTGGGAAGTTCAGTTCTAACATGATGAAACCTTTGAACTATGAAGCAGGCGTTTTATCTGAGCTATACAAGAGTCTGACATAGCTGGGAGTGATTTAGAGAAGTTTTTTAGCCACCAAAAATTTATTTGATTTTTCCACTGATGCAATAGCAACATTCCTGAAAGGTCTCAATTTTTTTTTAATACACTTTAAAAATCGTTTAAGTTAGAACTGCAGGGCTGTAGGCATGCAATGGTTTGAAAAAAATTAGTCAGTGCTGTATGTTATGTATTGTTGCTACAACTGAAGAAACTTGTAGAAATACTGTCACTAAGTGGGAATCAGAAATCTACAAATTCTGATTCCCCTTTACGTGAAAGGCCCCTTACACTGTCTCACCGTGTGAAAGGACTATATAGCAGGTATAAATTACATTAAATCTTAATCCATTTTTAGTATTTTGGGAAAATGTTCCCCCACAGGATCAAGACCCTACTGTGCTAAAGTAAGAGAATATATAACCTTGCTCCAAAAAACTTAGAAGTTGAGATAAACACATGGTGGAAGAAGATGTAAAAGCACAAGGGAATGAAATAACTCCACAGAGGAAGTCTGTGACAGAACTTGGACCATGTTGTGCCACCACATCAAGCATCACTGCTCTGCCCAGCCTTTAATTTCTCTACAGCTGTATTATTATTTAGCGTATTATGTATGATCTTGTGACTTCTTCTCTCCAATATACATGGCACATAGGTGGGACTTGTCAACAGAGTGGTTCACAACTGATCCTGTCTTGTTTGCCAGGCATAAATGCTCTCATCACTTAGCAAACTGGACTGACACACTGCCCAGATATACATGACAGGAAATTGAGGTCTTAGATGCTTAGAGCTATTATAAAAAAAAAAAAAAAAGCCAGTTACTTTCCACAAGAAATTTTGAAACATTTGGAGCATTTTTCCTAAAATGGCTGACTTTTCTGATGAAAAACAAAATGGTTACTGACATTACCAGGTCACTGAGTACTCTTGTCAAAAATCTAGAAAATTTCATTTCAAATGAGTTTTTCCATTGTGATCAGAAAGCTATTGTGGCTCAAACATTTTGGTCAGCTCTATGATAATGGGACATGGAGCCTTTCACTTCAAGCTCCACAGATTCAGACCTAGAGTGCTAATGATAAAGTTGTCACCACCCTACAGCTGTGCAGGACCCCATATGAGTTTGTTTTTGCAATCTCAGCCTGGTCCTTAAGAGACAGGTGCCCACATCACAAAACTGAAATCAATGTTGGGACCATTTCTGAAAATCCGACCCTCTAGTGCCTGGCATCCAAAACACTCAGTCTCTGTCCCTAGATATATAAAATGCCCAATATGCATGAGAAGTATCTGAAAGAATTTTCAGCCAGCATCCCAGTGAGCTTGGATTAGTTACACTAATAACTGTGTCTTGTAGTCCAGAGTTGTCAAACTACCAACAGAGCCGATGTTTTCTGATGTGTGACATTCATGAATTTTTCTTCTTTTCTAAAGAAAAGTGTGAATAGTCCTGAAAGGTGTCAGCTTGCCAACTCTGGAGATTCTAGTTATAGAACAGATACAGCATGTATCATTCCTATTTTACTGGGACCACCTCTAGACAGTGGGAAAGTAGATAGTGCTCCACATTCAATCAGCCTTCCATCTCTCCACTCCTGAGACTGCCAATGAAAGGGCCAACTGCAGTTTTGTGAGCTAGACTCTTGTTCATTGGAAATTGAGCTGAATTCACCACCTTATTCCACAAGCTGTGCTGAATAGCCATGAAGAGTTATTCCCTACCAACCTGAGCTGGATGCTTACATGTGAAAGGATCATCACTAATTGTCAGAGTTACACTACCTTGTATAAGGTGCTTTTTAGTCCCTGCTGTATGTATTTGAAGGCAACACTATCACAAACCTCTAGTTTTCAAAAAGAGCTAGAAACTCCCACAATGTGCAGTGTAGTCGAGGCCACCCTCCACAGCCCCGCTCTGCACCTTCTGGCCTTGTTGGGGTCAAGCCTGAGAGTGGCACCCCAGCGATCCACCCCAGCACAAGAAGGTAAACACTCAGTGCCAGTAGATCGGGGCCTTCAACCCCAGCAAGGGCTAAGGCAAACACCTGGTAGCCCAGATAACAGCAGGGGAGGGAAGGGGAACGCAGGCCTGCCCACCCCACTGCGTTCCAGCCCAGGGCCCTACTAGTGGCATGCACAGGGTGCCCCTATATCAGCGGGGCTCCTGCCGAAACACACTGACTCACCAAACTGCCCTGGGCTACTTCCTTGCCACTTCTCCCCATGATACCTGGGTCCATAGTCCTCACTGTCCTCTGGGTAGGTTCCCCAGGGTATCCCGATCAAGCCCTCACTATCCTCAGGTGGCAATGCAGGCAATTCAGCCTCCTCTGCCAGTGGCAGTTCCTCCAGGTCACACAGGTCCAGGGTAGCTGGCTCATTGCCTTCCCCAGCAGAGGGAAGCTCATCCAGGTCCTCACAGGTGTCTGGCTGATCCCCAGGCTCTCCACAGAGGGAAGCTCATCCAGATCTTCCCCCAGGGGAGTTTTCTCCAGGGGCACAGCCAGCCAGGGTTCTTCCCCTCAGCTCTCACATGGTGGAGGATCTCACTGTTGGTCAGACCTCACTGCCTCCCAGGGAAGGAGGTCTGCCAGCAGTAGCAACCACCTCCCTCTCTGTTTCCCCCATGTCTGCCTGGTCCAGCCCCTTATATAGTCCTCCCGCTCCCTCCAGTGGTCACTTTGGTTCCGGCCCATGCTCTTATGCAAGGCCTCCTCAGGCCAGTAGGGGAAGTGCAGGCGCTCTGTCACCTCTCGGCCCGTGGGTAACTATTCTCCTCTACTACAGCAGTCACGATATAGGATTGTGCATATGGCATCCATGTCACTCCAAATGGTAGCTCCCATGGGCAAACATGAAGTGTCACCAGTGAAGTGTCAGTGACTTTACATCACTCTCTGACCATGCCTGCTTAGCAAACAATATGTCAAGCTTCGGAAACCTTTGCCAACCCTTCCTCCCCAATGCTCAGCTGATGCCGGTGGCCCCCTCAGCTGAAAAAATGTGGCGGCTGCCTGAAAATTCAGCAACGGTCACGGCTGGAGCAGGAGCACTTCCCAGGCATGCCATGGAAAGAAGTTGCCCAGAGTGACTAATCTTGGCAGTGTGCCTGGGGACAGGGGTCCCCAGGCATGCCACAAAAGTAAGCGGCTCCTTTCAGGGGTTCCCAGGCATGCTGCAGGAAGAAGCTGCCCAGAGTGGCTCCTTTGGGGAGCATCACAATACAGAGAAGAGCCACTCTGGGCAACTTTTTTCTGTGTCACATGGAGGCATAGGCATGATGAGTCCCCCTACATCCCAGCTGCACCCAAAGGAAGCTGCCCAGAGTGGCTTTCGGTGGCAGGAGCGGCAATTTCTGTGGTACTGCAGAGGGTAAAGCATGCCGCTTGGAAAGGACTCGGGTGCCACTGTCAGCACACGTGTCGGGTTTGCCTACACCTGGAATATGTTAATTCAGGAATTCACATGTTTGAAATGTTTCTAAAATACTATAAGAAAGTCCTGGCAAACAGGGCCAGATCCTCAGTTACTGTAAAAGAATGGAGTCTCCATCAAAATCAATGGAGCTATGCTGATGTATCCACTGAGACTGGCTGCCTTACTAGAGAAATGTTGTTCTGACATGATTGCTATGCATAATGAAACTGCTAATGAGTTACATGACAAACAGGATAGACCAATTAGTCTATTCATTATTTTTATACCTTAAGGCAATTGAATAATATCAATAAGAATTAACAAAATAACAATGAAATTTCTGGGCAGTTGTGTTGTGGAAATTAACAGGGCGAGGGTACAAGGAAGTATGTCGTATGGATAATTACTTTGGGGAAGTACATTTTGTTGTGCCAAAACCACTCTGCTTGTCTCATAGTTACAGCATAACCTCTTAATTTTTTTTATCTATCAGCCCATTACATGCTCCTTCATTCTTTCCACAAGAAACTGACTCTACTGCACATGGATAAGAAATCAACCAACTAATGATGGTTAGGGTTAATAAAGAAGGGAGCAGTTCATCCATTCAGAACCAAAAAATAAATGTGAATACACATACACACATGAACATGCACATACACACACACACACCCTGCTATTTATCCATCCCTAAGTCTGCCAGCACAATCCAAGTTCAGTCGCCAAGAGATGAGTAGGCATTGGGAAAAATGGTATCCCAAACAGCAGCCATGTAACAGGTGTCTGAATAATTTCAAATTGCCTGAAAAGCTATCCTACCTAAAGGAGGGGTGTCAGCCTGTTTCACTGCTGGGATCCAACCTGCTTGATGTATCTGGCTCTCAAAGTATGATTTAGCAGTATAAAAGACAAAATTTAATTTGAAAAACTAGCATTTGTAGTTGCAAAGGAAGACTTTCAATATTCCCTGAATTTACTGTCTAGTCACTGAAACTGTATGACCTGCCTAATTTAGACTGCAAGTCCTTTATAATAGGTTAAAAGTTCCCTTCTGTGACTGCACAGCATCAGTTACTGGATGATACTCAGAGACATAAGCAGATAAAGCCTGGCTAACATAGAGACACACCAAGAGCAAATGTAATCTGTTGAAATTACAGGCAATGGCAGTGTGCCTAGTCATATAGTAATATTGAGTAGATTAAAGTGGCTCCTGCTTTAGGAGCCTATATACATGCCATGGACTCATTTGGGTGGGTCTTCACCTGTGGACTGTCTGAACCCTGGTTGAGTGGTTGTGGAGCCTATCATAAGACCTTCAGGCAATTGCATCTGATGATTCATCAAACTCTCTGATTCAGGGATGACTCATCAGGCTTAAGCAGGCTCAGCCTCAGGGATCACACAGTGCCAAGCACATTGGTCCACAACGAAACAATTTCTTGCTGAAACACATGCAAGAAAAATGTGAAACTTTCTGTTGCTTTCTGTATTTATTTCTCCTATGTTGTCATTAATAAAAAGAAATTTTTGAAAGACTGTAGAAGCGATTCTCTTCCAGAATAAAATTTATGAAGAATTAATAATAAAAAAAGTTCAACTTCCCTAACATATGACCTAGCTGCCGCTGGAATGCAACACAGCCCTTTAGCTACTAGGATTCACAGTCTTTGGGTACTTAACACCAGAATTTGCAAGAGTGCAATAGAGCATTTCTTCCTTAATTCAACAGGAATTTGTCTAAACACCGTAGAATCAATGCAGTTATTTTGGTATAGAAGGGCTTTTTACTGCTAGATAGTCATTCCCCTTCCCAAATGGAAATAACTGTACTGCTGTAAGTCACCTTTCTAACAGTATAACTCCATCCACACTAAAGCTTGCAATGCTATAACTATACCGGATAAATATAAAAGGAGAACTGTACCTAACTGAGTTACACTAGTACAGAGGTGGCCAAACTTATGGAATTCAAGAGCCACACAAGTTGATTATTAAACCTTCAAGAGCCACACTGAGGCATATAACCATATACTTTTACCTACTAAATTGATTCGCTGACATTCTTCCACGAACCACACTTTTTCATTCAAGAGCCACATAAGGTTCCCGAGTCACAGTTTGGCCATGCCTGCACTAGTACAACCTTGCAGTGTGGACCAGGCCTAACGATTTAATAATAAAATAATTCAACAAGAACTAATGGGTTTTGGTGCCTCCAATTTAAACAGTCTACAGTGAGCCTAAATTTCCAAAATAGGGTGCTTGGCCCTTTCAGAAATTTCTTTAAAATGAGGCATCCAAAAATTGAGGGAACCCCAATCACTGGACATTTCTAAAAGCCTTAACAAGTCAGCTTTGTATTTTGCTTTTCAGTATGAAAGACAGAGGATTAAAAAACAATAGAATTTTAGCTGTAATTTTTTTACATATGGCATTCTTATTCAAATCTGAAATTCAGGTGATCAAATCTATGCAAAACATGAAAATATAATTCCACAGTTTAACACTGTCTGAGAATCTCTAGATTCCAGATTCATCACCAAGTTTGGTCCTACATGGTTCTTATGCCAACTTGGCTTGGCGTCACTCACTTCTCAGGAGCTGAAGCTGTTTGCTATATGAAAAGGCTAGTGTGTGCTCAAGGCATGCCTAACTAGTATTTTCTCATTATTAGCATTTTCAGCTCTACAATAACATGCTGTGCCATATACCTAAATAGCCCCATGGACAAATACTTGGTTACACAGGTTTCCATGAAAGAGCTGGTGAGCATGCAAGATATACATTTGCTGTCATTCCTGCAGAGGTATGTTAGCTTTACAGTCTCTCCCACATCTCACGCACACTTCTTTTATCTCCATTTTCTATCTACTTTAGTCATTTCTGTTGGTCCCATCACTGTGTTATCAGCACATCAGACCTTTTCTCAACACCGGCATTTGCACCAGTATGCAATGTGTGGTCATGTTTTTCAGCCTCTTTTCTATTCTTTCCACTGCATACATGAGCTAGCACAGCCAAAAAGTTAGTTCTTGTGCTTGTTTTTCTCCCTTCTTGACTTAACTGGCAGAAGCACAATCTTCACTGACAATAGTGAAACCCTCTGGCTATATATAACGGCTATACAACACAGACCCCTTGCCAAGAAACTTAGGTGAGAAGTTACACAGAATTGAATCTTCATCTGACATACAGTGTGTTCCAGTATACAGGAAAGCATTATAAAATGTCTCTACATTGAATCTTGAGGAAGGTCCTGCCATGTTACGTCCTGAGGTTCATCAATGTTCGGGCCTGCTGCCACCAGACTAGAAAGGAGATCAAGCATCCATAACATCGGAGGGATTCTAGTGAGTGACATTGCTGAGCCCCCTTTTATTCAATTGCATATGCAATGGTCACTATTTAGGATAGTCATCTCTAACCTTTTCCTCCTCATACATACATTTTCCTTCTTGCAAAGCTGTCTTACTCCACTGCGTTTTACAGCCCACCCTATCCCCTACAACCTTCACTTGACACCAACAGCCACACATGCACACATCCCCATTTACAGTTTCCAGAGGTTAGGCTTTTTGTTACCCATAGGATAGACTTCCTGCCCCGTCACCTCATTTCAGACATAGAACTAACAGCTACGGAAGGAGAATGGAGGAAACATCTAAGGATGGCAGAGGGATGGACTAGCCATAGAGGTAACAACAAGATGCAAGTCTAGTCAGGACACCAGATATGAGTTTTCCACAATATAAACAAGGAGTCCTGTGGCACTTAAAGACTAACAAATTTATTTATTACATGAGCTTTTGCGGGAGAAAATCCCACTTCGCCAAACACTTGGACAAAGTGCCATTTTCTCCTACAAAAGCTCATGCAATAAATAAATCTGTTAGTCTTTAAGTGCCACAGGCCTCCTTGTTTGTTTTACTGAACAACACTAACATGGCTTCCCCTTTGGAACTTGTTTCCATAAATATGCAGACTTCACCCACTCTTGATGAAGGGCCCTATCCTATCAACAAACCTGAAGTGAAGGACTGTATGCAGGACTGCCCTGAAGCCTCCATGAGGTGATGTTGGGCACACACTCGCTTACTCTGGGGTAATTAATAATCAGTGGGGTAATTAACTGGATGAACAGCTCATGTAGCATTAACAGCAGAATAGCAGTGCTGTTTCATAAGTGGCACAATAAGGAAGTACCCAAGCCAGTTTTGCATCAGTTGGACTAATATACCATCACCAGACAGACAAATAATTTAAACTGATCAAACCCGATCCACAAATAAAGGAGTAAAGAATGTGTTTGTTTTTATAAAATTGACACCGGATGCAGCATTGGCAGGAAGACCTAGCATAGATTTCAAACGGTTTTGTGTATCTGTTTTTCTTAAGCTTCGTCTCTAAGTGAAAAATAGGCAATAAAATTCAAAGACAAACAAAGCTGACAGGGCATAAGTTTTGCCTACGCTTCATAGCACATAGTGGGCCGTGTATCATAGGTGATGCAGGTTACAACACCTACCGTTAAGTTTCTCGGTGCTGTCTCTTATAAGACTGCGCGTATTCAATTGTTTGTAGCTTTGTAGCCTTGAGGTTCATTATAAAAGGCTGGCTAATGGTTTACTCCTTTCATATTTTCAAACAGCACTCCATTTCCAGGTTTCAACCACAGCAGAAGCATTAAGATATCATGAGTGCTGCTGTCAGATTTTCAGGGCAGTTAGGAGGAGAGAGAATCAGAAGGCTGATGAGAGAGCTTGTTAAAGAAAGACCTTGACTGGCTTAAACAGTTCACTTTAACTTTCTTTTCTGCTGTTTGCTCTCTTGTACAATTGGTCACCTCACTGACATGGCAGCATTTCTGCTCATGGTTTGTTTGACTGAAACTTAATAAAAGGCAGGGGAGGGATAGAAATGGTGGTTACCCATGGTTGATTATCCTTGTTTCCATGCACAGATGGCTATTTTCATGGTGAATGGCCACCCCCTAAAATCTGTGTGAACAGCACAAGGCTCAAAAGACTGTTTATGGAGAAACAAACAGAAAAGGGATGTGAATGTAATAAACTTTTTAAAAGCCTGTTCTGCACTCGTAAGAATTCTGAAATATTTTTCCTACTATATGCTCAGGTCTAATTTAGATAGTAAGCCCAAAGGCCAGCGAGTGCCCCTTTTCTGTGTTTGTACAAAACTTAATACAAGGGAGTCCCCAGTCTCAATGAGGGCTTTTGGGTTGGATACTATCATAGAAATGCTTACTACTAATAATAATAATAATGTAGTGCAAGGTGTCCTAGCACCTTCCTCCACTCTTTGCTCGCATAGTGAAAATTTCCAGAGAGGTCGCATATTAGTCTGTGTACCCAAAAACAATGAGAGTCCTGCGGCACCTTAAAGACTAACAGATTTCTTTGGGCATAAGCTTACAAGGGCTTCAACCCACTTCATCTGATGAAAGCTTATGCCTAAAGAAATTTGTTAGTCTTTAAGGTGCCACAAGATTCTCATTATTTTTGCTTGCATAGCTGTTCTTTGAATCACACCTTATTGCCCTACATAGGCAACTAAATCAGGCAACATAGCTACATTTTATGATGCTCTCATAAATAGAAACACTAGAATCAACTCTAATTTCTTTTTCAAGATTCCCCAGTCTGATCGAGGTTAACCAACGTGTATACAATGCACTTTTAAGAAGACTTCCCATACCCCAAGGGCAGAGAAGACAGGTTTCCTCCAGTTGCCATAGTGCACAGAGCTCCCAAAATTATTTAATCCAGCACATGACCCATATTACTAGCTTCAATTACAGACCCTGTCTTCTCATCCAGTAGCTCAGATGTGCTTTTGCGAGCATGGACACCATAAGTGTTAGACCAAGGCAACTCCTTGCACACCTCTTCCAAAGCCTGTTGCATGCAATTGGAAAGCCTCCTATTGATTGCAATGGGCTTTTGATCCAACCATTAAAGGCATGTGCAAACCTTTCGCAAAAACTTCTGCACATGCATGTACGCACACCCAGTGTATCAAAAACAATCCTATAATCTGCAACTGGACTAATCTCATTGAAGTCAGTAGGGCAACTCACATACATTAAGTTAGGCACATACTTAGTTGTTTTGCTGGCCTGGAACCAGATTCACTACAGCAGTCACTGAGAGATCGTGCATATCCCTATGCCTTCTGAGCCACTTATTTGGTGGACAGAGCCATGTTAACTGCTGAATGTCCAACAACAGACCATTGGAAGGGATCACAGTTTGGCCGAGAGCATTTGTCCTCCTCCTCATCATCTCCTACTTCTCCTTTTTCCAACACCACGGTAGAGTAGAGCCAAATTTATGAGCAGATTCCATTAACCTCAGTTGTAAAGCACCATTTGAGCTTCTTGGGGCATTGCCTGTTTGGTTTTATAGGCCATGTTATAACACTATCTCTGTGGATGCTGACAGTCTCTCTCTCTCTCTCTGTGCACTCTTTGACAGAGAACAGTTTCAGGTAGTTAGTATGAGGTCATTCCAGCAATGTGGCCAAATCATTGTAGTTAGACCCCTTTAATGAATGTGGTCATACCCTGCACATACAGTGTCCTACATCTGTCATTTTGTATTCTGTCTAGTCTTGTCTTACCGAGGATACAGCATGGGTACTTTCTTTCAAATGTTTGCAGTTTTTGCTCCAGCTACTTTGTTAGGACCCATGTTTTACAGCCACAATGTAGTGCAATTGTAATGAACACTGTATATAATCTGATTTAATCATCATGGACACTGATTTAAAGTTCCAAACATTTCTAGTAAGGCATGTGAACATTCTTCAGGCAGTAACTTGTCAACATCATCTTCACAGCAGTTGTCATATACTAAGATGGAACCCAAGCAGCAGAAACTGCCTACTTGTTTGCTGTCTAGAGACTGCTGATGACTACTTTAGCCTGTCCTTGATTTTTTATGTTCCTATTAGTTTGGTCTTTTGTTCATTTCTTTTTAAATCAGTTTTCTGGCTGTTCCACACAGTTTAGCTCTTGCTTTTGGATTATATTCCTTTTATAGCATTATCATTACAATGTTATCTGCACAAGTCAAATTCCAAAGGGGCTGCTATGTTAGTCTAGTTGAGCAAAACAAACAAGTGCCATGGGACTCCTTGTTTGTTTTGCAAAAGTCAAAGAGACTGATAATTTGCCCTGATATTCTATAGCCTCCATCAGGGCTTCAAGCCGTAGATACTCACTCTCTGTGTATGTCTCTCCCTCTCTGTCCCAGTGACCATTCAAGTATTTTTCCATGGAAGAACTGTGAAAGAGAAAGCTACCTCTAATTAAAAGAGAACGAGAGAGAATGACTGTAGCCTAGTGGTTAGGAGCACTCACTTGGAACATGGGCTACCACGGTCTACTCCCTGCTCTAGTCACTCTTATCCAAGCCAAATGGGAGGCTGCAGTGCACATGCCTAGAAGCAGAAATTCAGGTGCCAAGAAAATGTTCCCCTGAAAACTTAGGTGCCAAACAACGTTCCCTCTGAGGGGCCAACACAGCTGAGCAACGTGTTGCTTGCTGCGCACCCCTGCCCCGCATCAGCCTGATCCTGCCCCTCTGTGGGCCCAGTCCTGCCCCCCCCATGGGCCTGATCTTGCCCCCCCCCAAGGTCTGCTCCCCACCTGGCCTCACCACAGCAGAGCAGAGCAGTTAGCTCAGCCCACCCCCAGCCAGCTGCGCCTCCCCGGGGCTGAAAGGGGCCAGCGCTGAGCTACAGCATGCAGAGTCGGGGAGCTGAAGCAGCCCGCCCCACTCCCAAAGAGTTTTGGCCACTTTGCCCCCAGCCTCCCCCAAGGCCATGGAGCAGGCCCATGCAGACCAGGGGGGGAGGCAGAGCTGAAGCAGCCAAATCTCTTTGGGAGCGGGCCAGGTTCCTCCAGTGCCCCAACCCCACATGCTGCAGCTCAGCGCTGGCCCCTTCCACCCCCAGGGAGGCGCGGACGGCTGGGGGTAGGCTGGGCTGGCTGCTCTGCCCTGCTGCAGCGAGGCCAGGTAGGCAGAACAGCCTCCTGCCCCTGTCGCCCCCCCAGGAGTTGGAAGGGGGAGTCAGGGCCTCCTTCCCTGGCCACCGGATTAGCGCTGCCAGGCCCTCAGCTGCTCCTCCGGCTGGGGGAGCTCTCACTGAGCCTGCACAGAGAGTCTGCGCAGACTCAGTGAGAGCTGACTCTGAGCGGGAGTTTCAAAAATGCCCAGCTCAGAGTCGCTGCCAGGGCAGACACTGCAACTGCCAGCTGTGTGCGGCCGGCAGCCTTCCCTGTGCCAGGCAGCTCCGGGGGCTGCATAGCTGCGTGGCCATGCAGCTTAGAGGGAACATTGGTGCCATGTGAGTTTAGGCATTACAGGGTTGGTTGGAAGTTTTGTGGATCACAGAGCCAAAACTGGGATGTAGGTATCTAAACACACACCTCTGGTGCCTACTGGTAAGTATCTTTGTGGATCTGGGATTGTATGCTTTTCTCTCTCTTCTTCCTGAATGAATGACCCAAGCAAAATGAGTAACCATACAAGGAAAAGAGGAACACAAACAATACATAAAATGTTCTCAAATATAACAGAAACAGAAAAAATTTTCCATGGGCTTTCAGTTACACTGATTTTAGGTGTTAATTTATTACATACCAGTGTTATAACTTTGCAGACAGAAAGATAATTTTTAAGTTAACAGTTGCACTTTAAATTTCTCAGTACACTTGTGTCCTTATCATGCATTACACATGCAGAAACTGAAGTAGAAGTGTTCAGTGACTTGCTCAGAATTGCACAACTGTTATGGGATAAGTGGCCAGGACTGCAGTTCAGAACTTTCTGTTCTTTCCAGTCAACATGTGATGCCCAAGATGTATTTTATGCTTGAATAAATGACAGGCAGCATCTGCTATAGATGCTCAGATCAGAGGGGAATTTAACTGAAAGCATTTGTGAGAGAGAGAGAGATCAAAAGTCTCAAGATATGATGCTCATGGCAGATTTTAATTAGGAATCACTATTGGGTAGTAACATTTAAAGCATGAGCTTTGTGAACACTTAGAAGGAAGCATTTTTGTTCAATATACTGAACACAGAGTTAAAAGCAATTTTGGACTGCCTGTCTACTGCAGGTTTATTAAAGAGGTACCTAAAGGTAAAGTGGAATCTTTGCGGCACTGACCATGAGTTTAACTGAGTTGAGGATAATAACAAAAGAGGTTAGCGTATGCCAGTAGGCAACAGTATTTGGGATTGGTCCCAAAGACAGTGTTTAAATATACATAAAAATAGGACAAAAGTAAGAGCAAAAGGAAACCATAACATATGACCCAGGGAAGAGCAAATCGACTTCAAAAGAAATAACATGTGAGAATATATATAATACACACAAATCGCTACTGACTCCCATCTCTGGGATGGCCATCAGAGCCTTAGGAATTCTCAGTTCCTTCTTCCCCAAGGATATTTTGGAGAAAAAAATAGAGCAAATAATTCTTCCATGGAAGCTGACAAGTAGGAATGAAATTGAACTCCGCTATCTACATCATTAAACAATTAATAATCATGTCAGCTAGGTTTGAAGGGTTGATTCTATCATGAAAGTAAGTGTCTGTCACATGCCTGATGTCATTACAGTCCTTTCAATGACTTCTTCAGTAGCACACAAGAGATGCCTGCAGCAGGACTGATAAAGAAAAGCAGTTTTTAAAAATCAAGTGCTTATAGATTATGAGGTCCATACAAAAAGATTGACATTTGATAGGACAGCAGAACACATTGTGTTGAGTCACGTGGTGCTTATTTACAGATTAGATTGCACTGGAATCTTTTTTAAAAACATGTACACAGAGAAAACACATCCTCATTGATGCCAGTAATGTTCAATAAGAGCAGCTGGATTTGTTTTTAGCCCCTTTTTTCAAGCAAACTCACTGAAAGTAAATATAACATTGTCAGTTCTGAGGCCATCTCTCCTGTAGATGAAAGAGAAAGATGATAACGAACCTCCCACTTCTTGAAGTGCAGAAAGAAAAAACATGACTGAAGTGGCTCCGGTACCAAAGGAAAGGAGACTGGATCATCCTGAATTCAGAGAGGGACACTTTCTTACATACTGCAGACGGACTGGTTCAGCCAGTTTCTTCTCGGGGTCTGAGGTCCACTAATTCTCTTTTCACCCAGCTCACTCAGCCCATCCTCCTTTCTTGCACTTTCTGCACTGAGCAAGTGCCTCAAAAATTAACTATGACTAGGTGAACTAAGACAAGGTGAAGGGCAAAACATCTTCTATGGAGCCAATTTCTGCTGATTAAAGAGACAAGCTTTTGAGCTACACAGAACTCCTCTTCAACCCTGGCAATTCTAGATGGGGGTATTTGTGCCCCCATCACTGAAACCTAAAGCTCTCACCACTGTCTTTTACACAAGATGCAAATAGCTCCACTTCTATTATGCAGGTGTAACCCATATGCCTAAGAAGGTGCAATCTCTTTCAGGGACCCCTTATGGCTAGGTTAGATTGCTAGGCAGATTTTGCAGCCCAGAAACCAGAACTTTTCTGGGAAGAGGGTGTGGGAGCACATTAAGCATGCTCCACAAGTTCTACTAGTGTTATGCTGGAGTTACATGACCAGGGAGAAGCCTGAGAGGAGCAGCCTGAAAAGGAGCAAACAGAGAGAGCTGCAGCATCCATGTGCTCAGGGCCTGAGTGAAAGGAGCTGAGCAGGAGTGGACTGCAGGATGTTTTCTCCCTGCTTTGGACTGTTTTGCAGGGGAGTTTTCTGCAGAACTGAGAGCTGGATGGCCAGTGACCTGATTGTGTGGTGCTGGCTACACAGGAGGAAGAAAGGACAGCATGGCATTCACCTGAAGATTCCTGCAGCTAGAGAAGAGGATTGCTGCTTGTGTCATTTGCATTCAAGCCTCAAGGACTATAATTGAGATAAGGGTGACTGCACCTGAACATTGGGGCTCCTGGGTTTCTTACTGTTTTGTTTAAATTTATTATGGTTTCTTAGGATAAGGTTTGTTTAGTTAGTTAATAAAGTTCATTGTTATGTTTATTTTGAGCAATAGTTTGTTGTGGGATGGGAGCTGTGAGCAGTGTTCGCTGTGAGTCCTGAACAGACTGGATCCTGGCTCTCCAGCTGCTTTCTGCAGGGGTTTTCTCTGTGAGGCACCGGAGGGGGGCAAGTGAATGAATTTGAGCCCACCCTAGCAGGTTACACAAGCAATGCCTGATAAGACCCCCACCTGAAGGTAATTACTTAAACCTTAAACTGATGAAAGTGTGTGCTTCACAGCTTAAGGATAGATTAACTGGTTTGGAGAATACAAGAACAGGCCAAAAATCTGATCCAAAATGGAGTCTTTGTGGGTGGAGAGGGGAAGCTTGATACAAATATAATTTCTTCCCACACACCTCAGCAGTTCCACCTCTGGCTGGAGCCAGGAAGTTCCTTAGTCACATGATTGCTCCTTACACACACCAGCAGTCCCCCGGAGTTCAGCCAGACTATCTATGTTAACAAGTGGTTGCAGGATTGTGTGCAAAGACATTGATATCCACTATTTCATCTCATGAGATCTCCAGCCTGATTTTTAAACCACAAAGAAACCAACATATTCTGAACTTCCAAAAAGTTCTCCAAACCTTTTTGTGTTTTCAGGCTTACCTTCAGCACACCCCCTTTATTCTGGACTATGCAGTTATCTACATATAAGCAGCAGCCGTCATACAGTATGAGCTTTGTAGCTATGTAGGATGGATATCTTCTTTGGGCTGGTTCTTCCTGCAAAACTTCTTGCCCAAAAGCATTCTAACTGCTGTGTTCCCAAAGCTGATTGCCAACTGGAATTTCCACCGATATCTGGAATGTAACAGGGCTGAAAGCTTGCCTTCAATGAGGCCATCAGCCTGTGGCAGCCGGAGATGCAGGAGTCCAAAAAGAATGGCTTCAAACTCTTTTTCTCTGACTTTGGACAGACATGACCTTGGACGTTAGAGACAGAAAAGACCTGTTCAGTCAGATAGTCCCAGTCAGTCTGGTGTATTGCAAATCACTTAATGCTCTTTTCTGCATTTTACAAGACACTGACCCTGTGGCAATGAGGATGCATGATTAATTCCTGGTTTTCAAATTATGCTTTTTGAAAGCCATACCTAAAATGTGAAATTTTAGATCAGTTTAAAAAATGAAATTTTGTCTTAGCCTACAGAATATGAGAGTGCCTCTGGCCCAATGGTCCCCATGTGTAGTCATTTACATGTATGCAAAGCAAATGTAACATGCTACCAAATACAAGTTCTTCACACACTTGCACAACCAAGACTCAACCTCACACTCTTATTCATGTTTTAGAGTCACTTTGCACAGACATATGTGACCACATCAGGGGGAAAAGGAAGTTATGAAAAGTCCTTCCCAGCTGATGTAATGAATAGTCAAAAATTCTAAAGATTACCTTTATGTTCCAAAGCATTTCTGGAATTATTGAAGACTATCACAATATGGAGTGTGAAAGATGGAGGGGTCTAGAGAACTTGACCATTTTTATTTAGTGGACCTCATTGCCACAAGATGTTTCTAAACCCAAAAACTTAGGTTCAGAAAGAGATTGGATATTTATAGAAAAGCTGATCAGTAAACTCCTTTTCATCTCCAAAAAAAATTATTTCCAAACTTCTTCTGAATCCAAAATTTCCAATCTTCAGGAGTTAGTTTTTTTCAGTGGAGAAGCTAAATTTTCCATAGAGAGCAGACATTTTTGCAGAAATCTTTGTTCAGTCAAAAATCCAGATTTTCCATCAAAAAGAATTTTGATGAATAAATTATCAAGATAACACAAATATTCAGAACTAACTTAACAGCTACTTTGGAAAAACTACCACAGCAGTATCTAAACCAGGTGTCTCAAACTTAAATCACCACGAGGGCCGCATGAGGACTAGTATGTTAGCCTTAGGGCCACACCACTGAAACCTTTTCATACAACAATCCTGCAAATATGAATAATGACAATGTTGTTGTGGGCTGCAGGAAATAACTGTAGGGGCTGTGAATTTGAGACCCCTAGTTTAAGAGCACAGTGTTCTGGGTCCATCCTGATGACATGGCCAAAAGAGCATGCAATATCACTTTTGAATCTATGAGCAACTTTGGATAGACCTGTTGTTTGCAAGACGGTGACACTTCAGACACAGGCAAAACAACTTTATACTCAGTTGTGGTGCTGACAGTGCATGTGGAATGCCTCTAGCCACTCATGGCTGCCTCTGGGAGATCCAGTTTTGCTGACCTATATAACAACACAGGTAGTACAAACATTTGATAAATCCTGAACTTTGTCTCAGTGCATAAACGGCTTGAGTCCTTTAGCGAGGTATGGACTTTGTGCAGAACGCAGCAAGACCTATTTGCTTAACATCTGATTTGTTGCAATTGTTTGAACTCTGCCGAAACCAATCTGAGGACACACTCTTAAGAGATAGAGAGTTCCCAAAACTCCCATTATAATCCATAGATGGTTCACCAGGGGTCAGCAACCTGAAAGATAAGAAGAGCCATTTTTTAAAATTCCTTCAATAACCAAATGTTTTGAGAGCTGCAATGTAACCTTCTGTGGGGGGTAAGGAGACCTGGGCCAGGGCACCTACCACGGGTCCCCTAGTGGCAGGGGGAGCTTGCAGCTGCAAGGGGGCAACCAAACAGCCGTCTGTGGCTCCAGAGCTGCAGGTTACAGATCCCTGGTTCAGGCACTCAGCACCTTAAGTCCTTTGCAGCAGAGAAGTAGCACCAAAGGCCCTAAATGTTACAACAGAACAGCAGGTTTGGCTAGAACACGCTGCAGCAAAGGTTGCCAGCCAGTGTAGTGGCCCCTTACGGTCACTGTCTACACTATCTTAGGGAGGAAACGCCAAGGCAAGTAAAGTAATCAGATGACTAAAGGGGCTGTAGATAAGAAGAAAGATTGAAACTGTTGTATTTAAACTGGGCCAGTGTGGAGGAGAAATACAGCACCATACTTAAAAATGGAAAAGACTCACAGTACTGTACTCAAGATTTCCCCATCATCTTATCTTTCCCTGCACATAACTGTGTTGAGTAGCCTTCTCTGTGTATTGTATCTCAAAGTCTCCAAGGGTTCCTTGGTCGCCTAATGCAAGTAGTCATTTCTTGTTCAAGTTAGGTTAGGAGACCAGGGATATAGAATCATAGAATCATAGGGTTGGAAGGGACCCCATGAGGTCATCTAGTCCAACCCCCTGCCAAAAAAGCAGGACCACTCCCACTAGATTATCCCAGCCAGGGTTTTGTCCAGCTGGGCCTTAAATACCTCCAAAGATGGAGAGCCTACCACCTCCCTAGGTAGCTTATTCCAATGCTTCACCACTTGCCTAGCAAGAAAGTTTTTCCTAATATCCAGCCTGGACCTCCCCAGCTGCAACTTGAAACCATTGTTCCTCATTCTGTCCTCTGTTACTACTGAGAACAGTCCAGCTCCATCCTCCTTGGAGCAACCCTTCAAGTATTTGAAGGTTGCTATCAAATCCCCCCTCAGTCTTCTCTTCTGCAGGCTAAATAAGCCTAGTTCCTTCAGTCTTTCTTCATAAGGCTTGTGCTCCAGCCCTTTGATCATTTTTGTTGCCCTCCACTGGACTCTCTCTAATCTGTCCATCTCCTTTTTGTAGTGGGGAGCCCAAAACTGGACACAGTATTGCAGATGTGGCCTCACCAGTGCAGAATAGAAGGGAACGATCACATCCCTCGATCTGCTGGCAATGCTTCTTCTGATGCAGCCCAGTATGCCATTGGCCTTTTTGGCAGCAAGAGCACACTGCTGACTCATATCCAGCTTCCTATCCACCATGACTCCCAGGTCCTTTTCTACACTGCTGCTACTTAGCTGATCACTCCCCAGCCTGTAGCAGTGCATGGGGTTTTTCCGTTGCAAGTGCAGGACTTTGCACTTGTCCTTGTTGAACCTCATGAGATTTCTATTGGCCCACTGCTCCAATTTGTCTATGTCTCCCTGAATCCTGTCCCTGCCCTCCAGGGTGTCTACCGTTCCCCCCAGCTTGGTGTCATCCACCAACTTACTAAGTGTGCAATCTATCCCATCATCCAGATCATTAATGAAAATGTTGAACAGAACTGGCCCCAGGACCAACCCCTGGGACACACCACTCATTATTGGTTGCCAACTTGACATGGAGCCATTGATTCCTACGCGCTGAAACCGTTGATCTAGCCAGTTTTCTATCCACCTTACAGTCCACGCATCCAACCCATACTTCCTTAATTTGCCAATGAGAATGCTGTGGGAAACTGTATCAAAAGCCTTGCTAAAGTTGAGGTATATCACATCAACGGCTCTTCCCACAAATCCAGTCATCTCATCACGGAAGGCAATGAGGTTGGTCAGGCATGATTCACCCTTGGTGAATCCATGCTGACTGGTCCTGATCACTCTATTTTCCTCCATGCCTCTGTGCTCTCTCATAAGGACTTGACTTTTGTATGTTTGCTGATTAGTTCTTTATCTGAAGTTAAGGTCATCCAGGCCAATATCATTTTCCATGCAGATAAATGCAGCCTGTGGCAGTCTCTCTCTTAATTGTGGGTGGGGTGGGGGGAGCTGGTGAAGGGAAGAGTGTGGGAAACTCTGGAAAGGGAAGTGTCACAAGCTGAAAAGTTCTCAAAAATGAATTAAAAGCAAAGAATGGGCAGCTGGTTAGACATATTTAAAAAAAAAGAGAGAGAAAAGAAAAAAAAGTGAACCTGCGGGGGGGGGGGCAGTCAAAAGTCAAACAAGGGAACAAGTTACCAGGGTCTGGAACATTTTTGACTTTGTTTTAAACTTAACATCTGTTCTAGAGAAGGTGGAAGTGAAAAAAAGGAGGGTGGGAGGAGAGCGAAAAAAAGAAAGCGATCTCTGGCATGCTTCAATTTACCTAATCTACCATTTTTCACTTCATTCCACTGCCATGTTCAAGGCCCCTGTTAATACTTTATTGACCAAAAGGGTGTGGCTATCTAGACTAAGTGATTAGTGAGCCTGATGCTTTGTGGGTCTCACATAGCTCATCTCTAACCACTTATCCTACCATTTGCCAATAAATTTGCTATGCATTAATTTACTGCACGTGCTAGAGGCCCAACTTTATTCTCATTATTCAGAAAAGAGAAATCACCACACCAGATTAGACCAATGGTTCCTCTACAGGCTCTAAACAGTGGCTCACAACATATGCTTATAGGCTAGGTAGAAGAAACCATGTAATGGAAACTTTTATAGGAAAAATTTCTTCATTACTCCAGGGAGTTAGTGCTGCCTTTAGGTAATAAAGCGTGAAATTTTCCATTCTTTTTAAAATATTTTCTGTCTAATATAAACGCCTACACCTTTTTAAAATCCTACTAAGTTCTTGGGCTCTGCAATATCTTGTGGCAAAAGTTCCACATGTGACTTATGTATTGTAAGAAAAAGAAATGCATTCCTGAATCTAATTCCTGGGAATTAGAAAATTACTAGCATCCCCCAAACAAATGTAAACCTTTCAGGACTAGCTATAATTAGATTTAGGCTTATGCTTAAAGTTTGGCTCCAGATCTAGATCCAAACTTGAGCTTTCTGCAAACACAGAGTTATTTCATTCCATGGGTCTGATCCTATCCCATCCCAAGTTCCAACCTAAACGATCATCATTACCAGAAGTTTGGTTTTAACTACTCATTTCTGTTGAAAGCTGTGTTTAGCATTCACTCAGGTAATAGGCTTGATTCACTTGAATCTTCATTTATGCCATTGCACATAACACTGGATCATGAAGAATGAATTCTGAGTGGAGATACTTTAGCTCTTGCCATTGTCATGACATCTTTGTAACACAGCTCTTCAGGCAGTAATAAGCAAGGGGATCAGCCGCTAATGTTCCAACTCCATTACTGACTTTTCCCAACCTGTCATCACTCCACTTCTGCCAACCTATGAAAGTCATCAAGTATTGCAAAATGTTTCTGTTTCGAATGGTGACCTTTATTAATACAGAAAGTTGCTGCTTTTGTTGACTTGATTAGGGATGAGCAGACTGGTACTATTTTTAAACTGGAAAAAAAAAACAAACCTTATGGTTTCATGTACAGTTCAGGGGGAAAACCTGAAGATTTCTAAGAAGTACAACTATTTGGATAAAATGCAGACCCAGATTTAATCTTTCCCCACCATGCCTACCAATTTTCCACCTGCCTCCCTCCTTGCTTCTTTCTCAGAAAGGCTCAAACATACACTAACAATCCTTCCTTCCTGTCAACTTGCCCTTCCCTTCCAACTGCTGTTTGCCACCACTCTAACAATCCCTGGAAGAGGCACAGAATGGAAGAAGATCCAGAGATTCCACTCAAAAGCTGAATTTTCTTGCTTTTTTATCTAAACCAAATCTACAAGCTTTGAAAGGTTCTTCCACCATTGAAACAATAAAAACTCTATCTCCATGTGCCAGCCTAAGGCAGGTCAAACTCAAATCACATGAGGGCCACATGAGGACTTGTACATTAGCCTGAGGGCTGCACCACTGAAACCTTTTCATACAACGATATTGCAAATATCGGTAACAATAGTGTCATTGTGGGCCACAGGAAATAGCTTTAGCGGCCACATGTGGCCTACAGACCACATGTTTGAGACCCCTGGCCTAAGGTGCGGTCTACACTAGAACATTTTGCTGCTCTAACTACACTAGTACACTGATATTCTCCCATGAAAGCTCATCCGATAAATAAATCTGTTAGTCTTTAAGTGCCACAAGACTCCTTGCTTTATTTGGTATAGTCACAGTGGAACAAGCCTGTCAGGTGGACACAGTTATTTCAGCATAAAGGGGCTTTATATCGATATAGATGCTCCCATACAGATTGCAGAATGACTGTCTTGTACAAATCACCTTTATACTAGTATATCTCCATCTAGACTTGGGCTTGTACCAATATAACTATTTCAGTATTTTAAAAAAAAAAAAAGCTCGCTCTGTCTCGCACACGTGCACACGTATGTGCGCGCACGCGCACGTACACACACACACACACACACACAAAACCAAAATAGTCATACCAGTAAGACTTTTGAATATAGACAAGGCTTTAGAGAAGGCAAACTTTAGTCCTGTGTTAGATGGTCATTGAGTGAACGGAAGATCACATCTGCTAACACCTTTCATTGCAGATTACTGGCTTCTGGCAGCCGTTAAAAGCTGAACTATAATGAAAAAATGAGGTGGCAGAAGAGAACAATCATATCCTTTCCTTGCTTCTTTGTGATGGATATAGAAATCCATGTCACTCTTCCAAAAGATTTGGTGGAGAACCAGAGACCAGGAGGGAGCACAGACAGCAGATTAGAGGAAATCCTGAACTCCAGTTTTCTCAGGCCTCAGCTAAATGGAAAGGGAGGTGATCAACATCCTCAGAGGCTTCCAAAAAAGAGCTTCTTGCCCAATCATTTGCTCACTTTGGACAGTTTTTCACAAGAAAGTTTCAACTGTTTGATGAACCCATCTCCTCACAACTGAAACCTAGGAAGGATGGAGTTCAGAGTGCAGCTTCTTGGGACATCATAAGCCTACTGAAATCCCTGTAGGAAAAACATGGGAGATAAGACCTTGAAAAAACCAAAAGACATGAATTGTTTGACAAACTCTAAGGCCATTCTTCTACCCCAGTAACAAAGGGTTCTGTTTGTTTCTGCCGGTGAACTGCAGCTACAAGTCACAAGGTGATGAGCGTCACTATTAAGTTCCTAGAAAGTATTGTCATTTCATGGTCTTGGTGTTCTGGGATATCCTTGTAGTATAGTTCATATATTTCAGTGGTTGCACGTCATTCCATATTAACAGCTGTTCAAAACATCTACCGCAAAACAGAGATGAACTTCAGCCATAGTCCATATCAGAGTCTTTTGCAGGTAGAATCCCAGTGTAAAGACACTGCCCCAGAGCTACAGGATCTTAATTATGCAAGTAAGAGTGCAACAAGCACTATCCAAGTAGACTCTGAATCTAGCTTAGGTGTTTTCCAGGCAGTTAGAAGACTATGAAACCAAGGAAGACATTAGGCTGATGCCTTTTGAAAACCGCATCCATAAGTCTGTTACAACTCTCAATGAAGTCAATATAATGTTAATCACTGATTTCAAATGGAAGCAGATTTTTGCCAGTGCTGAGACTTCTAAACTTCCCTTCCCCCAGCCTTCTGCGGATTGTCCAACAGCTTTAATTTTAATGGTGGGTCAAAAGAACATGGATGAATATCATGCTTAAAACATACAGTCACCTTGGAGGGAAGTAGAGATAAAATTTATTTAGCCATTTGCACCCATGAATCAGCCCAAATATTCAGGTCTGTGTTTCCTTCTCTTTCTATTTAAAGGCAGCAAACGAAACCATGATGCAGTTACTGGCAGAGTCAACTTTGCAACATGATGATATATTTAGTCATTTTTGATAGGCTTATTATTTCTGACACATTGTGTTGAGGGCTTTAGTTTACCTGGAAGCAGCCTTTTGGAAGAGAGGGAAGATGAGAAATAATGCTGACCATGCTGAAAGCTTTTACATCCACACACACAGAGGGAGAAACACTAACGTAAAAATCTGGTATCCTCAGTGTTACTGAATATTTCATTACATGCAGTTTTCAGAAATACAGTGAAGAGATGCTCCCCCTGAGGTAATCCAGAACCAATGTTGCTGTCATTTAGGACATAACCAGCTCCCCACAGTGTACTAGATAGGAATCTGTAGTAGTGGACAACAGGAGGCTTCAGACACAAAATGGAAAGCCAAAATATAAGATGGTGTAGGAGAAGGGGAAGAAAGAGAGCCAAAGAGACATCCTCACCTTCATGAAAGAATCACTCACCCACCCCTTAACTTAAAAAACCTTAAGTTTTCCTAAACTTCTGTAAGCCCACGTAGTACCGGATGAGGTCCCAGCTCCTAGCTTTACATGCAATCACACATACACTAGGCTATAGTTGCAAAGCAGAGAGAAACCACGACAGCAAGAAGTGTTTCTTCTGACAGAAATGGGTTTTAAAATGCTGTTCTACTCTGAAGAATGACTGTAAAAAAGGCAACTCTTCAATCAACCTCTGTGCTCCCTGTAGTCATCCAGAGTCTAACTCAGGGGTCTTGAACTCAAATCACTATGGCTATGTTCACACACAGGTGGTTATTTCGATACAAGTTGTTTCGATACAAGTTGTATCGAAATAATGCCTTATTTCGAAATAAGTTAATTCGAATTAACAGTTTCTTAATTTGAATTAAGGAAAAAAGCTCAAAGCAAAATAGCATGTTCAGACAACAGTTATTTCAAAATGAGTCACCGTTGTTTCAAAACAACATGTTCAGACAGCATTGTTTTGAAACAATTGTTTCGAAACAATGTTGTTTTGTCCCCACATGGGGTTTAAGTTGTTTCGAAACAATGCCGTTGTTTCGAAACAACGGTGCATCGTGTGAACATGGCCTTTCTTATTTCAAAACAACCTCTGTTGTTTCAAAATAAGACTGCTGTGTGAACACACCCTATGAGGGCCACATGAGGAATAGTACATCAGCCTGAGGGCGGCACCAATGAAACCTTTTCATACAGTGATATCGCAAATATCAGTAACTATAGTGTCGTTCCAGGCTGCAGGAAATAGCTTTAGGGGCCGCATGCAGCCCTTGGGCCACATGTTTGAGACCCCTGGTCTAACTGCTGGCTTTAGTGACTGAGAAGCTTTTACTGCCCTTTACTCCTGTTAGCCTTGAAGAGCCAGCACAGATCACAGGAAATAAGCCAAAGTCTTTACATACTGGAGCGTCCTCAACAGAATCGTCTACTGATTTCTAATCAGAGACATTTGTGCAAACCCCTGAAGGCTCTCCCATTTCACAGGTGTCTCTAAAGACATCATTCAGTATTGCTGCTGATGATGATGTAAGAACGTAAGGGACACAGCTTGACTGTCAACGTTCAGGCAGAGCCACAGAGCAAGCAGTTTGAGAAAAGGTATTACTTGTAAACTGCGTCCATTTGATCCAACAGAGACAGAAGAAGGGCCCTATGCTAAGTTGTTTTATTTTACCTACAATGTCTATTTTCAGAGAAGGTCCTCCCATTAAGGACGAATCTGAGAGGGGTCCCTTGGTTCAGAGTGAGTGGAAGGCCATAGGCACAGGAAATGCCTGGAAAGAAGGCACACAGCAGCTCAGAGAGAGAGATCACAGATGTAGTTAAAGAGGAAGTGGCCAAGTGAGAAGTGGTATCAGATGATGAGAGAATAGATATTATTTTATCATTTCTTCAGTGTCTAGATCAATCATTGCATTTTCTGCACCAGATCAGAACTTGAAAAAAATATGACTACAGCTGGGAAGGTAAATTGTCTTCAACACACTTTCAAAATTAATACCATGAAATGTCAGTAGAGAAATCATGCTGATGCTTCCAGAGGGGCAGGGTGTTTGTACTAATAGAGTGATTAGAAGCTGAAGACAATTTCCTTTTATTTAAAAACATTTCCTCTAAAGCCTCTGAGAATATTGAGTCATTTCTGCTGAGTGCAATCTACAAGTAAGTATACTACCTTCACAGCCTGACGAACAAGTGAGACACAGATGCCGCACAGTAATGGAAACTTCAACAGCGGTAAACATCATGACGTGCAAGTACCTCTGCAGACTGACTAACACAATTAAACAGCCCTTTCTGAAGTAGGGAACAAGAACTTCTTTATTATTTTTGCTTTGTAGTAGTACTTATGGGACACAGGTAACCCTGGGCTCGCATTGTGCTAGGCACTGTCCTAAGAAACACTTCCACCTCTAAAGATCTCACAATCTCAGTAGATGGGATAAAAAAAGAGGTGGAACCCAAAGGGGGAGATGTCTTCACTAAGGTCACAAATGAAGCAGAGAACTGACAGGCAACACCCTCAAGTCCCAATCCAGTGACCTGTTCATCATACTTCATGTACTTCAATGATCTATTCCAAGCTGAATGTTAACATGTTATATCACATGAGGATCCATTTGTTTTAAGTTACCTTTGTGTTTGAATCACTTCCGTATATTGACGTTACCAAAAGGCACTGAATCGTCAATTCATATAAAAGCAAATCCATGATCACGCAAATATGCCTCATGTGAAAACGTTCCCATGAAAAGTCACAATATTTTCTTAGTTCAACCACCATTTTTATTTGATCAGGAAAGCACAGTTAATTTCCTCTACGCTATATAGAAATCCACCCTGTTTGGAGGGCATCAGCCACATTAGACTTAAATTTTCATCTCACACAGCTCTGGCAGGGAACTGTGATATTTTTCACCACTATTTACTGACAACACAAATTGCAAGTCCTCCAACTAGAGACAACAACCAGTTATTGCCAGTGAACTTTGGAAGAAATTCACTCATCCCCTTCCCCCTGCATCTATAACATTACAAACTTAGGCTATTAAGAAGTATGTACCTTCTTCTGAAGCATCAGGTTTTGGTTGCTGTTAGCTCCTTGGAGCAGGGACTGTTTGTTGTTCTGTGTATGTGCAGCATCCAGCATGATTAGGTCCTGATCCATAACTGGGGTGCTTCTGTACCAAAGAAATACAAATAAATAATTATGATTATTATATAAGATGGGCCATGGTCTGAAGTAGTATAGTGCTATCAAAAAAATTACTACATACTAAAAATCACCGGGGGGGGGGGGGGAGAGACAGGTTTGTAGCCTCCTTTTGCATCTTTGTGAAGAGACCTGAAAAGGTTTTTCTTCTCTTCCAAAAATGGAAGATTTGTATCCTTGCTTCTTTTTTTTCCATATTAGAAATTCAGGTCTTGTCTGCTCTGCTTTCCCCTGCAAAACTTTAGATGACTGATGAATTGTAGGATTGTTATATCAAAGACATCATACAAGTGAAACCTGATCAACTGAAAGGGAAGGCAGTTTTTATTCAAGCCATTTAAGATCATAGTTTTATTAGTTAATTCAAACCCTGGGAAAAGTAGAGAAAAATTATCTGTGTTTTAAAAAGTGTATTTCCTCTCCCCCTCCAAACACACACTCTTACTCTGCTTTGCTCTGGAAAAGTTCACCGTTCATTTTAGGTCTCCAAGAAATCTTCGGGCAGAACTAGGGCCAATGGATCTGATACTCCTGATACACCATTAACAATCGTTAACAATTAACAGTTAATACGGTTGTCACAATGCTTTGTGACAAGTTATTCTTCTTAAACATCAAGCTGTCAAAATCAAGTTATTTGAAAATCTCAGCTTTCATTTTAAAAAGGTATCTAGTTCCCATAATTATAGAAGAAGACTTCAAGAATATTAACTTTAAGGTCCAGTGCCAGAAGGCAAACAAAATAACCTCAAATTTGTTCCTGGTTTGTCTTTCACATTTCATGCTTTTTAAGCTAATATTAGGATTGCTAAATCCATAACTTTTGCAATTCTGTCAAAATCTTTCAAGTTAAACACATAGCAAAAATCTTTTTAAAAAAATCCTTTCAGACTCCCTTTGTACACCAGAAAGAGACAAAAAGGGACCATTTCCAAAGTGACTTTAAAAAAAAAAAAAGAATTATAGGTAATTTCTATCTTCCATCTTGGATTTGTTTTCTTTTACTTCTTTGGGAGAGGTAGGTGGGGCACACCTATGACTCTTGATATGCAAAATACAGGAATAATTATATCTGTACTATGTGTGAATCAAAGAAAACAGACCCAGCAGTAGATATACACTCAAATCATATGTTAGATCACATTTACAACGCAACAAGAACAAGAAGTTAATGCATCTGGCTCATTCATGTTTCTTGTGTTGCCGTCATGGGGAAACCCAAATGAATCATGAACTGTGCTTTCCCAAGGACTTGGAAATTTGAAATCTAATAGACTCTCTGATTTATCCCTTTCACAGACAGGGGACATTGACGTTATTACAGTTTCGTATTCTGGCAAAGTACTACTGTAGCTAATCAGACCAAAATGTATCTTTACTTGCCAGACAGAGGACAGCCATCACTGGCACAAAGCACAACTGTATCGTCTTGATCTCCAAATGCCTCCACTGTCTCCCCATTGAGGGCCTGGCTCACGGAAAAATACCCATGTAGAACACCATTTAGGCATATGTTTAACTTCAATAGGACTTAAACATATATTGAAACTTATTCCTGTTCATGACCTTATTCAGACCTCTTGAGTGGAATATATTTAGTTTTAAGCATGCATGAACTCTTTGAGTCTTATCACCTGAACACAATTTTACTTCCCAGTTTGTACCTCAAAGATTCTTTTTTCTATCTATTACTGAACATTAGAGTGTGTCAAAATATTGTTAGAATTAAACATCCTGGATCAGAAAATGTGGTTTCATCAAAAGGACATGTTCTAATGAAAAAGGTTGATTTAAACATGTTTTTAAAAATTTCCCCATCAGAAAATCTGACATGACAGTTTGAAACTAAATGAAAATGTTCACATCAGTTTTAAATGTCATCTCAGTTTGGTATTCAGAGACAAAAACATTTTCATTTTCCATTTTCGGTTTTTGGCTTTTTGGTGTGACTTCTGCTCTGCCCCTTTCTTTTTCTTTTAATTCTCCCTCTCACACAGACAATTTTATCCCAACTGGCACCTTCCTACTTTTCCAACTTTTTCCAGATGGAGAACAATAAAAATGTTCACCATCCATTTGTCTAATATGGACCGTTGTCTAATGGAAAAGGAGGGGGGGTGAAAAAATTTTAAGGTAATGAACTCTGTAAATTAAAAAACTAAAAAGGAGAAAAACACCACTTGGTTTCTAAACACCAAGCAACATTTTAAGTCAACCCCAAAACAAAAATTTTAATACATTTTTGTTTATGTTTGGTTTAAAAAAAAACATAGTTAAAAGAAATTTTATTTTGCTCCTAGAGAAAAGTTTCTACAGATAATCTAACATTTTTCATCTCCCTGGAATATTTTCCCTGTTGAAAATATTAAGGGGGTTCCCAATCTGCTGAGTGGAATATTAAAAGGGAAACTTAACTTGAGTGAATGCAAGGTCAAACAATGCCTTTGTTCAACTTCAGAGGATCAATACTATCAAAGACTGGTGTAATAAATATCAAGGAGATAGTAAATTATTTCCATCTGACTGGCTACTGCTATGTGCAGAATTCCAGAAAAGTCTGCTCTTCACTTTGGATGACCTAAATCAACAAGGGGGGGTGCAGGAATCTCTGCTTCCTGAGGGTTACGTCAGGGATTTACTGGAATAAAATTTCCATTAATTCACTTTCACAGTATTCACAGTCCTCTTGTTTGCTATCCTTATCAAACAAAAATGGCGGTTGGACAAAAAAAATATTGTGACTTTTCAGGGGAATGTTTTCACATGAGGCATATTTGCACACTCATGCTGAAAACTCTCTGTAGTTTCAAAGTCACCAATCCGGACTGGCAAGGGAAATAATATGATGTGACCCCAGTGATCAGTTACACTGTATAAACAGAGAACTTCAAAGAGCAGATACTCAATTCAGCTATCACAAAGAGTTCATGTGAAATCCATAAACTGAAATGTGTTTGGTAAAAGACATACTGTTAACATCAAAACCTCTCAGATCATGTCATTAACAAAATGTAAGCAATTTGAAAGTTTCCTCTCTAAAAACTTGTCATCAACACAAAAGGATGCCAAATTAATAGAATGAGTTGTTTTCAGAGAACAGGCCATCCAGCTCTACTACTATTCATCTTTCACATTCCAGTTGTGATGCATCTGCTAAACAAAGGACTGCAACTCCCTATCCACTGCATATCCCTTTCCCCAGGTCATTTTGATCCTCAAGCAAGAAGAGGCTGGGGTCTGGCTGGGAGTTGTGACCAGAGAATGCATAGTAAGCCAGGAGCTGAAAGGAGACTGAAGCAGTAGCTTCATTGCAGGCAACAGAAATGGAGACAAACAGGAAGCAGGAAGCACCAGGGCTGGATTCCATGACTTTCTGAGGTCTCATTGGATATCTCTACACTATGGGCTTAAGCTGACTTAAAGCCCTCTAAGTCAACTTAAGCTGACCCCACTCTATATTTAGAAATTAAAGTCAAGTAATTGCTTAAGTCGACTTAATAATTCCTGCCCTGTGAGTCAGTTTGACTTTACAGGGCAGCGCCCGCCCCCTTCCCCACCCCAGGACATGATCGGCTCCAGGGCCCTGATTCAGCCGGGGAGGGAAGAGGGGGGTTGATCCGGCTCCTGCTCTGTGGCGAGGAGCTGGTGGCCAGATCTGGCTCTCAGCCCCTCTCCGTGGGCAGCAGGGGCAAGGAGCAAGTTCCAAGGCCAATCTGGTTCCCAGCTGCTTGCGCCGTGGTGCAAGCAGCTGGGAGCTAGATTGGGCTCAGAGCCAGTTCCTCACTCCTGCAGCCTGCAGAGTGGGGCTGAGACCCCATTGGGCTCCCAGCCCCTCTCTGCAGTCAGCAAGGGCTGGAAACCAAGTCCTGCCAAGCGGCCAGGGCACGCAGTGCCATCTCCTGCTGTGGCTGCTTCCTAGTAGCCAAGGGACAAGCTGATTCTATGCACCTCTGGCCATTCCTAAGCAGCCAGGGCAGGAGCCAGTTCTGCGCACCCCCAGCCACTTACAAGCGGCCAGGACAGGTGCCCGCTTGGTGCACCCACCGCCAGTGGAGAGGGGCTGGGAGCCGGGCTCAGTCTCTTAGCCCCTCTTTGCAGGCTGCAGACATCAGCTGCCAGCCCCTGCTGCCCACAGAGCATAGCTCAGAGCCAGATCTGGTTCCCAGCCCCTCTCCATGGGTGGCAGGAGTTGGCTTCCAATCCTGCAGCCTGCTGCAAGCTGCTGGGAGCTGAGTCCCGCTCCCTGCAGCCTGCCAGTGGTGGCTTGGGCCAGATCAGGTGTCCAATCAGGACTGGGAGTGAGGCAGGGGGTAGGGAGTCCCCGGGTATGTCTGCACTGTGTTCAGTGCAGACATTCCCTGACGTTGACTTCCCAAGCCCCCCCAGTGTAGACATAGCCTTTAGGTCCTACCTTTCTATGAGACGCTTCATCAGTCAGCTTTTCCAATGCAAGAATTAAGCTAGTTATCTAGAGATAAGTTGTGCTATGTAGATGATCCTAAATAGCAAAATGTGTACACAACTCTAGCCTGATGCCACCTATTAAAACTTCTGATGTAGTCATCATATCTTGTGCTGTAATCATTGTCATCTTTAAACTTACTTCAAATTTGTGACAAACAAGCACAAAATTATTGCAGTCACTGGAACACCTCATCACTGCATGGGATGAGCACTGCGTCATCAGCAATAAGAAGTTCTCTTATCAGTAGGTGTTTTGACTTTGCTCTGAGACAAGCAACATTGACTTTTTCATCTGATCTTTGGTGCTAGATGAGAAAGCATGACAAAGCAGAAGGAAGAATATACAGGTAGTCCTCACTTAGTGACCGGGTTCCGTTCCTGAAACCTGGTTGATAAACGAATTGGTCACTAAATGAGGAGCAGCCCTTACTGGTATTTCAGGCATAATATACTTTACTGGTAGTGGGTTTTTCAACCATCGGTAGATAGTTTTAATGTCATCTTTGCATCATTTATAACATTTTTCATATATATTTTAAATGTTTTAAGCTCTAATGTACTGAACTTAGTTTGCATAGTGTACTGTAAATATAGGTAATCTGAGAGAGTTGATGCGAGTTCTCGTACATCGCCGTAATACCAACTCATCAGAGAGCCGGTCATAACTCTGAGGGGTCACTAAACGAGTAGGTCACTAAGTGAGGACTAGCTGTATTGAAGAGTGTTGGTTGCAACACACGTCCCTGATTGAAATCACTGCAGGTTTGAAAACTGTCAGATTGATCCGCATCATTTGCACTGTGGCCTTCATGCCATCATGGAAAGATTAAATCAGACTGCAGCAGATTGTGACACAACCAGTTCTCTCTAACAATTGGAAAGGGACTTTTCTATTGACCAGGTCTAAAGCCTTTAGGAAGACCTATGAAGGCCACGTAGAGAGGTTTCCTTCAGTCTTGCAATTTCTTTAGCAGAAAGACCATGTCAGTAATTGATCTACCATCATGAAAGTTGCACTGACTATCTGGATAGACCTGTTCAGCAAGAACAGGCAATCTGAAGAATGATCTGTGTAAAAAAATTGCCAGCAACACTAGGGAAAGAGATTCCTCCATAGTTGTTGGAATCACTCCTATATTCTCTGCTTTTCACAACATCAAGATGCTGGCATCCTTCGTGTCTGGCAGCTTGCCTGCCAGAGGAAAGGGATAATGCAGGACATTGCACAGATGTTTAAGTATAAGCTGTACTCCTTCTTTCAGTACTTTTGCTGGAGTTCTTTCTTTTCCTTCAGGACTTCCTAATGGGGCAGAGGTGATTGTTTTTCAGTCCTATATCAAGCTCTTGGATAGTCTTGAGGGCAGTGATCAGATTTAACACAGCTTCAGAGTGATTTCATGTGAATAAGATTTTGTCATAGTTTTCCCCCCCAGCATTACATCTGATTGTGTCTGTCAATGATGATGCATTAAGAGACTTGAGTGGGCCCATCTTCTTGAAAGAAGGACATATTTCTTTCTTGCCTCAGCACACATACTTCTTAGATCTCCATTCTTAGGTGTGACAGTTTTGTCAACTCAACACCACAAAAGACCAAGGAAAACAACTTTTATTTTGCAAACTTAGTTTTGTATATTTATTTGTAATTCTGATGATTAATACTGCTTTTTATTTTTCTGAAGTTTTCTATTTTTTTTTTTAACCTTTTTAATTTTTACAGTTGCAGGAACTTATGGGAGAGATTAGAGATAGGAAAAGTGCTGAAAGGAAGCTTCAGAGGGATTCCTATTGTGGGGGACAAATTAATCAGGGCTCTCAACCTGGAAAGAGAGACCACCGATCCTCCCCAGTGATGAAGGCCCGTTCCCAGCTGAGACTCAAATTAGCAGAGAACGAGGTGTGGTTCAGGATTTATTATTCAGCTGAATAACAAAAGGAGCTGCATCAGAGGGCAGCAAAGAAGTGCTAGCCCCTCTGAGCAGGCCCCCCCAACAACTCGAGTGCAAGAGAGAGCCCCGAGGGGCAGCATCACAACACTTTTATCCAGTACAGTATGATAATGCTATGATAATGCTTACATGATTGACAATGTTTTAGAGACCCTTATATGGTTACATTAACATTATTAAATACATATTAATGATTAAAGAATGCATATAATTATCCCCGCCTCTGTTTACTGTTGACATCATTTGCATTATCCTGGGCAGCCGCAGTACCTGCAAACTCATTAATTTCTGCCTAGAGATGCTGACCTTACATTCTTGTGAGGCTATGGTGCCAAGAAGGGTGAGCAGGAGATAGGAGGCAATACTCCCTTTTCAGTTAGAACAAAGACGGACAGTCTAGCTTACATTCCTTGTCCAGATGGTCAGGAGAAAAAGCATGAGAAAGGGGAGATAACACACTTTAACTATCAACTCGAGGCCGCTTGTTAAAGAAACTTAGATACATGACTTGCCAGAGAAACAACCCCACTACCATAGCAATGGCCTACACTTCAGCACCTTTCTCACTGTCCTACAGAAGAGATTACATATAATTTTTCTTACACTATGCAGCTGAGAGGTCCCAACCCAGATGCAAGGTGTAGGGAAGGCTGCGATCCTGGCCCAGTTGGACACATGCCCCACTCAGAGACATAAAGAGGACAATTCCATGGCCACAGTGGAGGCCACCCTGACGATGAACTGTTCCTACCTTGGCACGTTGCTACTCCAGGCCATGCATGAATGAGGCCCTCAGAGCAACATTGCAGAGGACTTTCTGCATGTCCATGGGGCCAGTGACACTGAAACCTTGGAGGCATGAGGTGCAGGGCAGGCTGTGCTTGCTCTCTGTAATCAGTAGATTTTTGTTTCATCAATTTTCATGCATCGGGGGGGCGGGACAATCAATATTTAACAATGCCTCATGATTTAAATCTAATCCTGCCAAATTTACCCATGCTCAAAGGACATTTGTATCTTCTTTCATGTACTGAGCCAGTATGATTGAAACACATTGCCTTGCTATTCAATGCAATGCACTCTTGGCCACTTGAAAGTTAACACATATCTCAAAAGAGTGGTTCACATTTGACAGAGATGTGCTGGACATTTTGCTTCAATAACTGGAAGCATCAGAGTGGGCTGAAAATCAGTCAGTCCTGTGCAGTTTTATAACCGAAAGCTACGGTTGCGGCTATCTGGATCTTCATCCCGAGCGTGTTTCAAACTGTATCAGCATTCAGGGCAAGGGCAGTCAGTGACATAGCTTCCCTAAGATTCATAGTGAATTGGAGGCATCTTTCTTGGTCTTTTGTACTGTTGACATTAATGCACGGAGAACAGCTTAGTTTGGCATGACAGAATTTCCATAATGAAATCCCTATTGCACAGCCTACCAGTCTATAATCTGCAGTTATGAAAACCGGGAGTACAGAGAATATTCTGCAAGTGTTTTCTGTGGGTGACAAATCCAGTTAGCACCTGTGTCCAGAACTAAGGACTCTCCATAAGATCTTTAAGTGGTGGCCATCTTGGAAATAAGGGTTGATAATGAAGGGCACCAGTAATCTTTGCCCATCATCATCCATTTTTCCCCCATGCTGTATTGACCAATGCACAACGACCACATCTCATGGCCAAATCTGAGCCAAACCTATCAGAGAACACTCCCCAGCAAATAGAGTCGCTCACCCAATGTTAGTTTACCAATGATGCCGTCAAGTTGCAGAAAGAGCAAGTCCTCCTCTTCAAAGATGGAGACAAGCATGAAGGAATATGAACTGAAGATGTTGGCAAAGCTGCCTTTGGTAGATATTCATAATGATATATGTTCTGATGTTGTAACAGAACCCTTCTGCTGTTATATCAACTGGCAGAATCAGCTCCTACTTCTTTAAAAGTGCAAATGTGTTCTGGCACAAAATGTGAAAGTTAAAACAACATGAAAAACAATATTGCCAGTAATATTTAATATCGGTAATAGCCCACCTGAATAGCTGGGAGACAAACATTTGGTTATTAAAAGTAACAGAGCAGAATTGCCTAATTAAGCTTGACAGCTTATTATGTACCATGGGCTAGTGCCAGAATTAGATCACTTTATTTCCCTATGGTTTATGGCTATTATTGCTCTGTACATAGGTGGCTGGGGAAATCAGTCAGTTTTCAGGTAACTTACTAGACATGGCTAACAAAAAACGTAGAGCATTTGAACTCAGGAGACCATCTGGGTGTTAGCAAAGATGAGTTTATCTTTCCAGTGCTTGTTCATACTGGCCACAGCAAACGGCAGGTCATTCTTTTCACTGACGAACTTTAAATGCAAGGCCAGATTATCAGTGGCACCAACCATAGTTGAGGGTGATATTTTGTACTCCCAAACACTTAGGTGCACCATGAATTCTGAGTGCAGGTAAAAGTTAGACAACACACATCACTTTAAAGTGTAAAATACACAGTGTGAAGCTGCCCCCCCCCCACACACACACACAGAGGCTGGGTTGTAGGCTAGCCTGGAAATCTGGCCCACAATAAGTGCCGGCAAAGGCTTCACAAGAAATGTATTTCATGCCAAGAAAGACTTTACAAGACAACCCCAAAGAATACCCGCATGGGGATGGGGCTGTGTAGGTGGAGACCCTCTCAGAATGGGTTTGTTCTTCAAGTTTGAAGGCACTTGGCAAAAATGACCTGGGAGGATTTTCCAAGCATAACACCCATGATGAGATGTGATAAAGTTCAGAGTGGGTGAAAGAGAGAAACTTAGGTCCAGCAGAGAAAATACAAAGAAAGGGAAAAGGTTCTACACCATTCACAGGTAATGAGCACTATAGTTAAGGTTGGATTTCAGCTTGCGTTCTCTCAGAGAACAAAAAGTGTATCCACCTATTCTAATCATTTTTGGAAGACATTTCTTCTGGGAGACTATGGTACAGTATCTGGGACACAAGAGACTCTGCCTCCAGCTTTATCACTGATCTGCAGTGAGACCTTGAGCAAATAAGTTAACTGATCCGTGCTTCATTTACCTCCCTCAGAACTGTGCTGTGTGGCTCATTAACAATGTGTTCAGTATAACCATATGCAAGCACAGTACCTTTATAGCTCTTAGGAATAATATTCTTAAAGATCTTTGAAATTAAAAGGTGTTAATACGTATGCAAAGCTGTCAAAGATGTGCATGCCAGATAGATTCTTTTGCAAAAGTTTCACTTCTCAAGCCTCCAAACAGTGTAATCCAAAGTCCAATTGTTGACATTTTATTACCTGCTTAAAAACACTTCCAGTATTTAAACAACAGCAGCAAGTTACTGGAATGACTGCTTTGAAAGAGTAATAAAATCCTAAGTAAAGTGAACTTTGGATTACATGACTGTCTGGAGTTTGACAGTTTTATTTGTTCATTTGTTCGGCCTGGTGTACATTCTGTTTTTGTATAACCATACATACAATTCTTGCTCCTAGAAGTGTCTCATCCTGTAGTTCACATAGTGCAGATCTTCAGAAGAACCTGTCGTCTTAGGTTCCCATGGCAAGAGACACAGCAGGAGACAAGTGCATATATGCGGTCCCAAAGTTTATCATCATTGAAATAAGTTGTGTTTGCACCTAACTACCACAATGAGGTTGGGCCCCACTGTACTAGGTCCTGTATAAATACAAGTGACAGCACTTCAGGGCAGGCACTGATTATAGTTTCCTGAGAAAAGGAATGTGATTGGTTACACCTGCTTGGTTTTATATTTCTCTTTTTTGAGATGGACAAGAGATCAGAGGAGAGGAATGAGGAACAGGTGTTTGTGTAGGTAAGGGAAATGTTGCTGTTGCCTGTGCAAGCAGCCCAAGCACTATATAAAGCCATTCTATTGAACGGGATACTTTGTTGCAACATATTCAAGAACAAAGAGAATTAGTAGAGTGGAGTTAAACCAGTGGAGAATTCTCCACCTCTTTGTGTTGTGTGAATTGTACTGTCCACATATCTTGGCAGGAAGTTTGTTTGGGTAACAGTTCAAGGAAACGCAATGATTTTGGCAATGATGCGTGATAAAAAGCCCTTTTTGCTTGAGTTATGACGTACACAGTATCAAGGAAGTTTTACAGACCGTGGACTCCAGCGCTGTTCTCACATTATTTTTGCACTGATGCTTCTCTGAGACTAGGGACATTATTCCTGATTTACACTCCTGTGAGTGGGAGGAAAGTTGGGCCTTGCATAACTTTGAAGAAGTTAGCCTAGGGCATGCATTGCTCAAACAAACAGGATTCATTAATACATTGAACTTTTACAAACACTGTGTAATACCTCCCCTCCTCCAGCCCCCTCAAAAAGCAGGTAAGTAGCCTAATCCCCCATTCTACAAAGAGAAGGCACATTAGGTCCAAGCTCAGTATGAAAACTGAGATTGCATTAATAAACTGCCCCATAATCCAATAGGCCATGGTGCTTTGGGAACATTTCACTTAGCCTCAAAGGACAAAGTTCTCTCAGGGGTGATTTCAGTGAAATTACCACAGGCTAGAATTTAGCCCACCCTCTCCATTTCTTCACCTCTGCAATGCATATCCTGATGTTAGGAGCCCCTAGAGAATGTCAGCTGTCTCTAACCCTTTTCATCTAAATGTAAACAGCAGGTTTGAAAATTTGCCAGTGATTTTCCATCCCCACCCTCCCAGAAGAAAAACAGTAACGATTGCTCAATGCACAGTCACCAGGCAGGCATTTGAGGCCCAGAAAGCCCACAGGCACACGGCCAGATGACTGGTAGAAGCCACCTGAAGTAATGCCACTAGCACTAGATCTGCCCAAAGGTATGGCTGAAGGATGACATGATGTTCTCCAGGAGCCGTTACTTCTGCAGCACCTCTCAAGCACAATGGGAGTTGAGCCACAAGATCCAAGTCTCTGACTCCTTCTGTGGCAGTGAGATATGCTGCTAATGGATGACTGGCCCAGGCCTTATCCTTAAGGAAAGATCATTCTTAACACTCTTCTCCCCTTAAAGTAAACTCCCTTTGTTAAATTAAGTTGCCTTCACATCCTTTCCCACCCCGCTCCAGGTTATAAAGATTTCTTGTTCTTTCCAGGAGAGTGTATTTGGCACTGTCAATGGTCCCCTCACCATTTTCCCAATGAATAGCTTCTATTGTCTGGTTCTTGACTCACTAGGCTCTTGGGATATTTCCTAGCTCTCAGGTTCAGACACTTCACAGGCCCACCCAATCCTACCTTTAGGGTATACTTGTTCTGTACCATAAATATGAGCTGCCTCTGCATGCCTTGTTGTTGTAATTATAGGGATTTAGGTTCCTAGACATTTGCAGAGGAGATGCACTTAAAGCCCAACCCTTCCCCATTGTGGTTCATGGCAAAACTCTCAATGACTTCAATCATGCAGGATCCAGCACTTAGAGTGTGTTACTTACACACAAACAACCCACACATCTCCAGTTTCATCAGCCTTGTTGTCCATTACCTTCATCTCCTTTCTGCTAGCAGCACAAAAGGCATCAGAAGGTAGCAGATTATTCCCAGCCCTGGCAGAAAGGGTTTTCATAAACGGCATCAAGTTGGAAGAACTCTGTCTCTGAGCCTGACCTCAACCCCACGTCACAACTTCTGGCACAGAGAGTGTTCCAGAGACTGGTCCAGAATGCTGCTGCATCCTAGCTAGGTTTAGTTGCCCACAGGGTCTAGGAAGCCAAAGCAACCTGAACCCGCATTAGAGCAGCCTCAGAACCTCTAACATATACTGGGAAGCCCCTGCTCAGCTCTAGAATACAGGCAGTGTAAAGCCATCTGTGTTCTTCCATCTCCAAGAGCAGGAGTCAGAGAATTGAGTATTGTGAGGTCTGTGTTTTCAGAACAATCTCCCCATCCCTGTCTGCCCAATCATTTTGCTTGGATCAGTGTTTCAAGCCCAGCTTTCCACCATTTTGCATTGTGAAAAACTAAACACTTTCTGCAGAGCAAGTTGTTTGGGGGTGAGGAGGAGAGAATGGAAAGGTATAATGTCACAAATAAGGGACTTGGAAAAGACAAGACACCTAATTTTGCCATCAGCTACCACTGAGAACAGCCTAGCGCCATCCTCCCTGGAACCTCCTTTCAGGTAGTTAACGGCTACTATCAAATCCCCCCTCGTTCTGCTCTTTTGCAGACTAAACAAGCCTAGTTCCCTCAGTCTCTCCTCATAAGTCATGTGTTCCAAAGCACAGTCACTTAATCATTTTTGTTGCCCTCTGCTGGACTCTTTTGAATTTGTCCACATCCTTCCTGGTGTGGGGGGACCAAAACTGGACACAAAGAGGCCTCACCATTGCCAGATAGAGGGAAATAATCACTTTCTCTGATCCACTGGCAATGCTCCTTCTAAAGCAGTTCAATACGTCATTTGCCTTCTTGGCAATAAGTCACACTGTTGACTCATGTTCAGCTCCTTGTCTACCATAACCTCCAGGTCCTTTTCTACAGAACTGCTGCCTAGCCAGGCCCAGTCTGTAGCAGTGCATGTGATGCTTCTGTCCTACATTCAGGACTCTGCACTTGCACTTGATAAATCTCAGATTTTTTTTTTTGACCCTATCCTCTAATTTGGGTAGGTCATGCTATAGCCTATGCCTACCCTCCAGCATATCTACCATTTCCCCTCACTTTAATGTCATCTGCAAACTCCATGAGCCACACTATAGAGAATTGTCAGGCAGGGGTTAAAGTAAGCCAGAAAGCGCCAGAATGGCATTCTGGGGCCTCCTGTTTTTAGTGGCTCAGTGTTCCGAGGCCCCTAAAAACAGTAAATGGAGCCTGAATGCTGCATTCTGGGGCCCACCATTTAAAAATAGTGGCCACTGGAACGCAGCGTTCCAGCTCCATTTTCTATTTTTAGGGGCCCACCAAACACTGAACCCCTAAAAATGTAGGCCCTAGAACACTGTGCTGGTGTGTTCCGGCAGGGCAGAGAGCTTCCCCAGGCTAGGAGATTTTAAAACTCCCACCCTGGGCCTGCTCTGACTGAGCACGCTCAGAGCCTTTGAGCATGCTCAGTCAGAGCAGGCTCTGGGTGGGACCCTCAGCATGGGCTAGGGCCACTCCACATGGCAGCCAAGTAATGGGGTCCTGGGGGTGGTTTCGGGGACAGGCAAGCTGGTCCTGCAGGGAAAGGGTGCAGGAGAGGGGGTCAGCCTGGGGCAGCGGGGAGAGATGGTATGAGGTATGAGAAGGGTTGGGGGACCAGAGATGAGTTTGGGGGAGGTTGGGGAAAGACTCAGGGGGCCAGCAGTGAGACAGGGCCAGGGATAGTAGATGGGGTGGAAGGCAGTAGCTGAGGTGGGCGGCAGTAGCTGGGGTGGCTTAAAGGGGCCTGGACCTGTGTAAAGGGGGGCCTGGAAATTTAGGAAGGTTCTGGGGCCTCCCAAATTATACTTTATCCCCTGTTATCAGGGATTAGATTGCCTACCAGATGACTCTATTGACAGAGCATGCACCAAAAAGGTTCTGCAGTCATGGAAAGCCAATGCTGCAGCATAGAGAAGATTCTCTTCTCGTCTTTGGCCCAACCATACTCAGCATGCCAAGGCAAATGCAGACTTCTTACCTAGCTCCCCTATCTCTTGATCTATAACCAGCACTACACCTCCCTGATTAATGCTGCCAGACTCTGAATCACACCAGGTTCTCTCCCAGTTCCGCATGCCACAGAAGAAGTAATTGGTGCTTCTCATGCACTCTGGATTAAATCCAGAAGGAGGTAGGTACTTGAAGACCATTGAGGATCTAGGCCATAGTGCTCTGTCTCCTTTTGGAGGGGATGGCAAGGAAAGGAATATGCTCGTTAAATAGAACATTGTTCTCCAGAACAATTTATTAAGAAAACAGGTCCAGAAATCTGTACAAAAGATCCTCATAAGGACCTTATCTTGAAGGACCTGATCCAGGAAAGACGATTTTCAGATTCGGTCTTTGCACTCTCTGCCAACAAGGGGGCCAGCTGGACTCTAGGTAACCATATTAGGAACTAAGGCAAGACCACTAACCATTGCAGAACAGATCAGCTGATGTTTCTCTACCAGCTTGGGCAGCCGTCAGACCATTTACCCATTGCTGAATGATTCTACAGTGAATCCCATGAGTGCCCAAGTCATGTCCTCCCACCTTCATTTTCATTTCTTGTGGATGCAGCACCTTCCATACCAATAGTTTTAGAGTTCACTAAGCACTGAAAGCCTATAGTTAAGGCAACGTGTTCTACTAAAGGAGTTATGACTGTGATGTGCCGAGAGAAATGAGTTTTATGGCAGGTATGCTATGAAAAGTGTCAGAAAGACTCTTTTATATCCCACTCAAAGATATCAGTGTTTCTATTTGTATTCTTCATACAGTGTTAGTAGCATGCTTGTTGCAAACAAACAAGACAATAAAGTCCCACAAAGTGTAACAATCTTCTAGAGCAGGGGTCTCAAACTCAAATCACCACGAGGGCCGCACAAGGACTAGTACAGGGCCACACAAGGAGTAGTACATTCACCCGAGGGCCTCACCACTGAAACCTTTTCATAAAATGCTATTGCAATTATCAGTAACAGTAGTGTTGTTGCAGGGCACAGGAAATAGCTTTAGGGGCTGCATGCCTTGGGCCGTGTGTTTGAGACCTCTGTTCTAGAGAGACGGAAGTAGCTGGGTATGAAGAAGACATGATAAAGGAGAGGAGGGAAAAACACCTCTTTGTAGGAGACAGAGTTTCCCCTCAGTTAACAATAGAGATGTATTGTGAGTGGCTTTTGTTTTGTAGGGGGGTTTGTTTATTTAAGTTACAAATATTGTTACATATCACTGAAGTCTGGTTCAACCGGGGAAACAAATTGGCTCTCCTCCCTAATTTATGACATTCACTAACTAGCCCCAAAGCACATTTGCAGTAAAAGCAGTGAGTCCAAAATGAGGGACTACCATGTCAGCTAAACCAAGGATAAGGAACACAAACAGAAACTCCCTAAACCCCTTAAATAAAAGGCCTGGGTAAACAGATAGGCCTTGTAGGCACCTAGAAGGACAACAGAACTTTGAGCAAGGGGGAAAAACAGATTCCAGACCTGACCTCCCCTTCCCTCCCCTCCACCCCACTGAAAATGCTTTAGCTCCAAAGCTACAGATTTAGATCTTGTCAACTCCAAGTGTCTCAGCAGTCTCAACGGCTGACTGAAACTATGAGGGGAGTGGCAGCTTCTAAATGACACAGGCCCCAAACAATGAATATTTTGAAGACAGCACCCTTCCGCCTGTAGAAGCCAGCAAAGCTAGCTGGTGTCAGACAGAAGGGAAGAAGTCAGTTTTGAGGCTATGTGGATGAGCAGGCATGCCTCCACCCAACCAGCTCAGAAAGGCTGTACTAGACATAGAAACCAACATAGAAGAAGGTGTGAAGGCAAGAATAGGGAGGACATGCCAAATGGTGTAGTTAGGAAGAGGACTGGGTGGAACAAAATGCACAAGGACAGTAGAATTAAAGAGAGCTAATTCCAATTAGATTGCCATGACAATTGTAGCCACTGTGGGCAGAACATTGAAAATAAGAAACAGGTGCTTTAATTTTAGTGACAAGCAGCCAATGAAGAGGAATGCAATGTGGTCCAAGCAGCAAGGAAGATGAATTTTGGTCAGACTGGTGCAGAAGGGAGAGGGCAAGAAGAGAATCAGGGAGAATAGAGAGGAAGATGCAGCATTAGCCAAGGTTGGAAGCGACCAAGACTTGGACAAAAGTTTCAGCAGTGGTGATGGCAAGGAAAGGTAATGTCTGAAAGATGCTGGAAAGGAAAAATACATAAATTTGAGGATTGGTACATACCAGCGAGCAGAGGAGAAAAGGTGAAGATGCTGCCAGAGTGCAGAGGAGAGAAAAAAGATTGAAAACTGAATGCTGCATCAACATATTAAGCTGCTCTGACAGTGAAATACCCAAGGTGAGATGTTACATAGCAAGGCAAAGGTGCCAGACTTCATAGAGAAGTGGTCAGGTCTGGAGAAAAGTTTCCTCAGCAGATGTGAAATGGAAACTGGAAGACAGGAGAGAGGAAAAGGTTCCCCAAGAACTAGGTGTAGGGGTAGATCAAGAAATGGAGGACATATCCCTGAGGGGTGCCAACAGAGAAAGGGAAGAAGGAAATGCAGTCAAGGGAAAATTGATTGAGCAGCTGATCGATAAGGGCAGAATCACAACAGTACAGACCCATGAAAGTCCAGAGAGAAAGAGAGTTGGAGAAACATGCAATAAGAGTCAAATGCAATACACTGAATACAACAGAAAAGAGGGTCTTGGATTTGTCTGGAGGGAATCACAGGTGACCCTTGGCAAAAGCAGTTACAACTGAATGAAAGAGTTGGTCAGAAAATTAATCTCTGATGACAAAAAAGGGGGCAGGGAGAAGGTTGGAAAATTTTACAGCTAGCATTAATAGAAATCTACATGAAGAGAGTTCTGGGGATTGGAAAAGACAAAAATATTGGGCAGGCAAGAAGGCAAGGAGAGGAATGTGGCTGAGAGAAACAGGAAAGGGACCAGAGGAGAAGACTGCTCACTTTTCCCCCTTACATTCACCCTCTCCCTGCCTCCAAAAAGAGTCCTGAGGACTCAGATGTTGATAAATTAGAGGTTACAGAAAGACTGGATAACAGGGCAAGGGAGCAGGGAGGAAATAGACAGTTTTTAAAAGTCATGAGCAGAAAGAAAGAATGAAGAACTTGATATTAAAAGGACAGAAAGAGAAATCAAAACACAAGGAGAAGCACCTATCGGTATTTTGCAGAGATCCTCGACATAGGTAGTGCCTGAAGGAAAGGAAGAGGAAAAAGCCCCAATTAACTAACAACTAGACAGAGCAAAAGGGGGAAGAGAGACAGATGGACTGGATTTAAAAAGATGTGGGAAAGAGAAATCTAGCTAGACTAGAATGGGCCGGAGGGAGACAGGAAGAGCCCACCAATGGCCTTGTGGCCTTCAGGGTGAAGAGAGTGAGGAAGGAAGAAGCCGTTACTTATAGGAGAGGGCAGACACACAGAGAGAAACCCAGGTCTCAGTCACAGTGGAGATATTAAGGTAAGTTTCTTGATGACTAGACAAGACAGTACAGAAACAACAGCAAGAGGGCAGGGTAAGGGAGAAAGACTGGCCAGTGTGGAGCAAAATCAGCAGGTGTCAGGGTGGGGAAAGGAGTGGCACGCCGGGCTTGGGAAAGGAGGAGGTACCGGTGAAACTAGGCTGAAGGTAACAGCGGAGAATAGTGGAGGAGGCAGTGAGCCAGGGAGTTGGTGAAGGGGTGAGATGAGAATAGAAATGGCCAAGAAAAGGGTGGATATGGGGATCAAAAGTATCAGTGAGGGGATGTGTTTAAGAGAGGGGACGTTGGGGGCGGAGGGGGGGCAAACAGAAAAAGTGGCCACAGTGAGTAAAAAGGAGAGACATATTAGCCTCAGAATTAACAAAGGCAAAGAAGAAGCTACAACACTAGGGGAGTACTAATTAGGAGGGGTAAAAACAAACAGGGAGTCCTGTGGCACTTTTAAAGGTTAACAAATTCATTAATGTTAGTCTCTAAGTGCCACAGGACTCCTTGTTTGTTTTGCTGAAGTAGACTAACATGGGTCCCTATCTGGAAGTTAAGAGGGTTTGTATTGAATAAACCAACAGAAAGCAAGTTTATCAAGGACAGTAGTTAATCAGCAGCCTTTGAAAGTGGTTTACATCAGTAAAGTAAGGTACCAACCTGCGAAGAGCCCAGGAGCAATAAATGAAACGACAGACTCTCAATAAACATAGCCAGAGCCATCTGTGTGATAACAGGGAGAACAATGTGCCTGTGTGCAAAGCAAAGGAAGGCTCAGCAGGAGGCTGGCAGTACTGTAATCAAAACAACAAGCAGTTGTGTGGCACTTTAAGACTAACAGATTTATTTTTTGCATGAGCTTTCGTGGGAGAAGATCCCACTTCCTCAGATGCTTCGAAGATGGGTGAACTTACAGAAAGGAATGAAACTAAATGCAAGGGGGTGTAAAACATAGGATCAGGTCATAAAGTAACAGCAAATCAGAGCAGTTTACAGGCTTAAAGAATGGGAAGCCTGAAGTCAAATTACCCTTTGTAATGTGAAAAGAACCCATAATCTCGATTGAGTCCTGCTTTCACAGAATTTAGTTTGCATATTAATTCGAGTTCAGCTGTTTCTCTTTGGAGTCTTGATGTCCCAGGTACATCTCTAACGACAGTCGTTAACAAATCCATCATCGAGTGATTAGGAAGATGGAAGTGCTCAGCAACTGGTTTCTTTGTTCTTTGATTTCTGATATCAGCTCTGTGCTCCCCATTTCCCAAGCCTCCCCCACCCCTTTTATTCAAGTTCCTCCTGAAGGCTCAAGTCTCAAAGTCCTTGCATGCAATAACTGAAAACTCACCAGATAAAATGGGTGATTTAGGGGAGGAGTAAAGCATATATATATATTAAAATGTCTCCCTGCAAGGCCTGTTTCCCTGTACATCTGTTCAGACCAGCAGTTCTCAACCAGAGGTCTGGAGCCCCATGGGTGGAGAGGTGTTGCTGCAAGCATGTTTCAGGGGGGTCTGTCAAAATAAACCAGAGAGCAGAGCCAGTGTTAGAGTCACCGGCGTTGAAACCTGAGCACTTTAGTTTTCTGCAGCCCCCCTGTGGCATAGGGCTTGAGCAATTGCCGTGACTGCTATTCCTTAATGCTGGCTTTGGCTTTTAATTTACAGAATATGCAGAAAAAGTTGTGACACAGAAGGGCTGTGGGATCTTTATAGCCTTCTAGCAGTGTCCTTGGAAGGAAAAGATTGAGAATCCTTGGTTTAAACTGTAAGCTCATCAAGGTAGGGACTGTCTGGATGTGTGACTTTTGAAGCACTGAGCACATATGTGCCAGCTGACAACAGCAGAGCTACTCAGAAGTGCAGGTAAGGTGTAAGATGCACAGGTGATTCCCCCATCTTCAAAGCACCTGATGAAGTGGGATTTTCTCCCACAAAAGGTCATGTGATAAATTAATTTGTTAGTCTTTAAGTGCCACGGGACTCCTTGCTTGTTTTGCTGAACTGGACTAACACAGCTGCCCCTTTGAAACAGGTGGATCCCTTGAAGCCTTGGTTGGCAGCTTTCTGAAAAGCCAAGGGCTTTTATAACCCACGCTTGAAAGCAACAGTGTACGTCAGTGTTTCCCAACCAGTGTGCCATGGCCCATAAGTGTGCTGTCAGGCCTGAGCAGGTGTGCCATGGAATCTTTTGAACAATTACTCTGAGTTCTGGATTGATTCATGAATATTCATGAGTTAATTCAGAGACTATATGTTGGTGTGCCTCAAAATACTTAAAATTATCAAGGTGTGCCACGGCAAAGAAAACATTGGGTACCACTGGCATACAGAACAACAAGAGTCCTGTGGCACTTTATAGACTAACAGATTAAAAGAAAATGTTGTAGGTGTTTGTCTCTGGCTGCGGCATCAGAGCACATCCAGTCATACCTTAAAGCTTGGCTGTAGATGATGGATCAGGTAATGAAAGGCTCAGCCTGTGCTGGTCCTTCCTCCCCAACTGTCAGCTGGTGCCGGTAGCCCCCTCTGCTGAAAAAATGTGGTGGCTGCCTGAAAATTCAGCCATGGTCATAGCTGTAGTGGTAGTGCGTCCCAGGCATGCGATGGAAGGAAGTCATCCAGGCTGTGTTCACACAGACATGGTTATTTCGAAACAAGTTGTTTTGAAACAACTTGTTTCAGAATAACACCTTATTTCAAAATGACTTACTTAGAATTAGCAAAAAAGTCATTTCGAAATAAGAAAAAAGTGGGAAACGAAATAGCAGGTTCACAGTGTGAACCTGCTAT
>ML682018.1:23876913-23907583 GCA_007922195.1 Podocnemis expansa
AAGGGCTGCCCCCTCAGCACCCTGGCCAGGGAACACTCAGCACCCTGGCCAGGGTGCTGAGGGGGCAGCCCTTTAAATGTTGTTTTGGAACATCTTGTTCCGAAACAACATGTTCACACGCGTTGTTTCGACCCCAAATGGGGTTTAACTTGTTTCGAAACAACGCCCTTGTTTCGAAACAACAGATTCCCGTTGTTTCGAAACAACAGTGTGTCGTATGAACATGTTTTTTTTTGTTTTGAAACAACAAGGTTGTTTCGAAACAAAAGTGCTGTGTGAACACAGCCCCAGAGTGGCTCATCTTGGTGGTGTGCTTAGGGACAGGGGTTCCCAGGCATGCCACAAAAAGAAGTGACTCCTTTCAGGGGTCCCCAGGCATGACAAGAAAAGAAACTTCTGCTTTCAGGGGTTCCCAGGCATGCTGCAGAAAGAAGCTGCCTGCAGCGGCTGCTTTGGGGAGCATCACACTCCAGAGAGGAGCCACTCCAGGCAGCTTTTTTCTATGTCACATGGAGGCATAGGCATGGTGAGTCCCCCTGTGTCCCAGCTGCACCCAAAGGAAGCGGCCCAGAGTGGCTTTTGGTGTCAGGAGTAGAAATTTCTGTGGTACTACAGAGGGTGCCACTCAGAATGGGCTTGGGTGCCACTGTTGGCACACGTGCCGGGGGTTGCCTACTCCTGGTTAATGTGTCCTGGGTGGAAGCTGAAGGCATATAAGTATGCATTGCAGTCAGTTGGTTTTAAGGTACCACAGGATTCTCATTGTTTTTGCTGTACACAGACTAACACGGCTAGGCCCTCTGGGAAGTGTACATGACATATACATTAGGAGAAAGAAGAGGGGAGGCAGGACTAAAATCCTTTATAGGAGTGACTGATAGTGTCTTTCTAAACAACTGGGGTAGCTGGTAGCCATGCACAGCCCAGACGTTTGATGCAGTGACTTTGAGGCTGGAGAGTCTGGGGCAGCAGGTGCAAGTTTTCTCTCCTTCAGAGTTCTTGCTGAAAAGGAGCTGGTGGCTTGCAAGAGGCAGGAAATTTTTACAGACTCATCCTGAGCATCTAGGGCTTTGCTGTTTAGCCCAATCAGTTGGGTGGAGCACTGCAAATTGTCTTAAGAGTCAAATCAAATCATAGGGCTGGAAGGGACCTCGTGAGATCATCGAGTCCAACCCCCTGGGAACTGAACCCAGGACCTTCTGCATGTTAAGCAGAGCTGCTCAATATATTGTTTTGCCTTTTGATCTAGAGCTCCAAGTGGTCACTTGAGATTAGAAGGGGCTCCCTGGTCCTTTTTGCTGGGCAAGAAGGCTCAGCGGGAATAGTGTGCTCAGAGTTCTCGGCAGGCCATTGGCAAAGAGCCAGCCAAGCAGAGTTGTGACTCTTGGAGACAGGACTCAACCTCGAACCCAGCTGGAGAGCAACAGCAGCTCTGCTGTTTGCAGATAGTAAAACGTTCACCTAAACGTTCCCATGTAGAAGCAGAAACTTTTTTGCTGGTCAACAAGCAGGAAATAAGTGATTCTCAAGGGCCTGGCCTTTCCCCCTTATTGTAAGGAAAAGTGGGATTCTTAGTCAACACAATTCTGTAATTCTCTTTTTCCAGTAGATTAGCTAAATAGTAGCAGAGCTACTCCTCGGATGTGTCTACACTGCCATGAAATACACCCAACTACCTCAGACTGCAGGGCTGTAAAATAGACCTTCCAGGCTTGGGTTGCAGTCTGGACTCTCTGACCCTTCCCTGGTGCAGACCCCAGGCTATAACCTGAACCCAAATGATCACAGCACACTTTTACATCCCTGCATCCAAGCCCCCTGAGCCTAAGGCCTTGTCTACACTGCAGTCCTAAGTCAACAGGAGGTATACAATCTATGTACAATCTCCTGTCAACTTACTCATGCCCCTTTACCACAGCATCTTCACTTGGCTGTGTCGTTGGAAAATGGTCTCCCTTTGACACCGTGTTCATCTTTTTAGAGGGACAGAGTTACTATGTTGAAGGGAGAGCACTTCTGGGATCTACACTGGCCATTCAGTTGATCCAGCTGCGTCAATCCGGGGGATCGACACACCAATTTCAGAAAAGTTTCTGAAAAGTGTTGCTGTCACAGAGTGTTATGTAAATACAGCCCAAGTCAGCGGACATAGGCCAGCAACAGATGTTTTATGGCAGCCTAGACCTAGGCTTAGAGGCAGTGCTCATGGGATTTCCTGAGATGGAAAACCTGAGTTGAGTACTTAGACAAACAGAATGCTTCTTTTCTGAAAAGTGTTGCTGTCAAAGAGCATTATGGGTTTCCATATTGACTGTATCTCCATGATTTCCATCTCAAATGAGGTCAGTTTAAAGAAAGTGGGGAGGTTCTCCTTATGTATCCAGTTCTGGAAACTCCCCTGAGAGCTGATAGTCAAGCTGGTCTGTTTTCTTCTCATTTGTCATTGTCCCTAACTAAGCTTCTGCAACCCATAGCATGTTTTTTGGTACCTATATAACCTACATAGCTCACTAGCTTCGGCACTAATGCTGAGGAATTACTGTTGGTTTTTTGTTTACTCCCTTTCATGGCTGGGAGACTTGGTAAAATTCAGATGTAGCATGAGGTGCCTAGACTCTGAACAGAGGCCAAGGTTCAGAGCTGGATGAGCTCAGAGCAGTATTTTCAGTTGACTTTTGCCCACAGTTCTGGCCATTTGGCGAATGGTTGGTATTTGGAGCAGCATGATCTGCCCAGAACAAACACTGATACCAAAGAGCAAGAAGATTCCTGGTAAAGCAGATTCTGACCAACAATACTAGAGTCTGCAAGTGAGACCTCCAGAGTGTGGTCTAAAACTGGGGTGGGGGGAGGAGGTGAAACTGTATAATAGATGTTTTCCTAATTCCATTCCAGATTATAGGTAGTTGACTTTAACAGTCATTGGAGCATGCGTGCAACATATTTATATAATACGTTCTCTCCCAGCTCTTATATTTTTCTGTGAGGTGTGACTGTCATAAGTTACTATGCCTAGTGATGCTGAGCCAAGGAACCAATGGAAAATGAAAATATCCATGACAGCCTTGTAGTGGCTATGAGAAATATTGTACACCATTGGCCACATGGTGTATGCAGCTGAAAACCCTGCTTGGAGGAGTGTTAGTCTAGGGCCAGATTTTCCAGAAAGCTCAGTTCCCATTTAGGCAGTAACCAACTATTCCAGTGCCCAGGGCAAGCAGCCCCAGAGGTGCCCTCCCCTGGCCAGGGGCCTGATCTGTCCCCACCCACTGCTGAAAGGTGGTGGTGAGCCAAATCCGGCCCCAGCTGCCACTAACAGGTGACAGGGAGCCGGATCCATCCCTAGCTGCCATCCAGCAGTGGCTGGGGATGGATCCAGCTCACCACCACCCCTGGGGCAGCGGGGAACCACATCCATTCATAGCTGCCAACAGAAGGTGGCAGGGAGCCCCAGGCGGAGCCAGAAGCCACAGTGGCCCTGAAAGCCCCTGGTGCCGAATTTTAGATGGTACAGGGGATGGATCCAGCTCGTCGGGAGCAGGAAGGGCCAGATCTATCCCCAACCACCATGGGGAGCAGGATCCATCCCCTGCACCCTCTAAAATTTGGCACCTGTGACTTTGCCCTGCTCACCTTCACCTAGTTACAGCCCTGCTTAAAACAAAGAGCACCCAATGGCTGACCTTGCACTCTATGTTTCGAGTGCGCTCAGTGTAGTCTGCAGGGTACTGAGCATTCTGAAGCTGTCTCAGATGTGAGTGAATTTACAGGCGTAGATGGCAGGTGTCAAAAGCACAGGATTGCATAAACCAGTAGCGTCACACAGGCTGTCGAGAAACTCAAAAATCACAGGGGAGAACTTGAGAAAGAAGAACACAGTGTTCCCCACTTCACAGTCTAAATATATAAACACATCAGTAATGAAACTTCATTTGGCTGTTTAAATAGGAAGAAATAGAAATTTCACTTCTGCTGTTGTTTCTATAAAAAGATTTTTCATGCAAAAGTATCTGGGTGTGAGTACAATAGGTTACACCACAAGGCTTATGGATGGGAGTTCTAGCAACACCCCCCAAGCTGCTTCTAAGCATCCATTCTGCAAAGCATTACTCCTCCACAAAGTTGGCCCAGCTTCCCCAAGCTCTGCAACTCTGCCTCCAATTCAGTCTTCCATCGGGAACAAAGTTACCAATGGGCCAAGTAAGAGTCAGGCAAATTTCACTTCCCAGACTTTAAATTTTGTTTGAGCTCCCTTAATCCTAAAACAGACATTTGCCTGTACATTGAACCAACTTTTTATTCCAAGAAAAATGGATTGGCATTGTGCTGTTATACCGCTTCCATGGAATCCTCCTACTTCTTTGTGAAATCAGGGCCCTAACTATAGGAAGCATGTGCTAAACATTCACATGCCGACTCTGGGCCTTCACTTTGCTGTTCTCTGGCTCTTCATTTTTATGCGAGGTATGCATTTCCACATTTTGCAGTAAAATTAGCATTCTTGCATTCAAATAGTCAAAGACACATGCAGATGTTGTGTGCCGGCACACAAACAGTTGATACATTTGTTTAAAAATATAAAATGTCTAGAATATTCATCCCCAGTAAATCTCCAAAATTGTTAGAAAGTCTTATAGTGTTAAGTTTCTTTGCACCAGAGCCTTACAAGTATTTACAGCTTCAGGCTGTTCACTTATTACTCCAATAGGCCTCAGAACTGGACAGAGTGAAGACAAAGGGGTGAAATCCTAGTACTGTGGAAGTCAATGGCAAAAATCCCTATGGGTATGTCTACACTTAGAATTGAATTCAAATTGATGACCATCCCCGCATGCGGCTAGGGGAGCTCCTGCCGTATGCAGGTTTCCCTTCCCCTGTGCAGCCAGGGGAGCTCCTGTCCCATGCGGGGGGGCACTGCCCTGCGTGTGGCCAGGATGGGCTCCTGCCATGTGCCAGGATCCCATCTTCCCTGCACCACTGTGCTGTCAGCGCCAGGGTGAAGGGATTCCCCCTACCCAGCACTGACAGCGCAGGAGGGGCAGGGGAGAAGGGATTCCCCTGGCCCGAGCTGACAGGCCTGGGGGGGGGAATCCCTTCTCACCCGCCCCCTGCGCTGTCAGTGCTGGGCCGGGGGAATTCCTTCTCCCTCACCCCCACTGTGCTGGGGGGGGGGTGCCTTGTCTCCCGGAAGCCCTGCCAGGGGAAATATCCCCTGCCAGGCTCCTTCCTTCTGAGCCCTGCCTGGGTGAAAACATTTCCTGCCCAGCTCTAGTACCCGGAGCCTAGAGCTGGGCGGGGGATGCTTTTTCCCATGCTGGGCTGCAGGGGCTGGAGCTTGGCTGCAGATTGGGTGGCAGCATAGCCCTGCCAGGGGGCCATGTTGCCACAGCTCCCATGGTTCCTCTCTTCCAACTCAAATTGGCAAGTCCAGGCCATGGACATGCCAGTTTGATTTGGATTTTCTAGTGTGGCCATGTCAATTCGAATTGACTGAATTCAAATTAATCATTATGAGGTTGAATTGATTAATTTGAATTCAATAATTCGAATTGACATTCTAAGTGTAGACATAGCCTATGACTTCAAGGCAGCCAAGCTTTCACATGAGGTGGGCCTGTCTGCAGTGACCGGGACTTTGAGAGGTCAGCATCTGTACATTGTCATAGCTCTGTTAAAGTCAATGGAGTGAGAAGACAACTGCACCTACTGAGGATGTGTCTATCCGAGTGACACTGGAACTTTAATTATTTTTTTCCTTCACCACTTCCTGGTATTCCTGTGCATTTTTGATTATTTTTGTAACTACAGTTTTCTAGTCTTAAATATCAGTTTGCAACCTTAAGTCTATATCTTAACTTTGGGTTGTGTGTCTAGGACTGGCCTTAACTTTATTTTTAAACATGAAAACCAAAAATGCTAAGGGCTAGACTAGAGGACTAGCTGTATTTTTCCTAGACTAGTTGTAAGGTATTGATTCCCTTGAAAATATTTTTAGAGAAAGGAAAGTTATTACCCTATATAATCCCACACAACATATTTACATATATGCCAATTCATCTAACTGCAAACAGAAAATGGACTTTTACATAAAAACTTATGAGGCTTATATGCTTGTCTCTGTGGCAGTAAGTGAAAGGAAGGAAGGAAGGAAGTTTGAAAGAGAAATGCATTGGCTTTTGACTTGAAGAAACTAGGGCACAGAACTGGACCAAAGCTATACTCCAGATTTAGACACTATATAATTCTCCCTTACCTATTGCCAGTTAAAGCAACAAGCAACTGTGTGCTAGGAACCATTACCATATGGAATGGAATCACATTGGTAAGGATGACCAGTTATGATGGGTTAATAATCCTAACCAGTTAAACAGATACTTATTCTGGCCTTTTGAATAGTCTCGGTGGCTGGAGTAATCTATTAGCAATCCAATGTGTTTGGTCCTCCAATCAAACAATCTTTGTAATATATGCTGTGTTTTAACATGTCTGCTCTCATTCGCTACAGTAAATAGGTTTCATTGCTTTGCTGTAAGTGTTCATGACATGCTACTGTCACAATTGCAAGTATAGCAGTGGGCAATACCTCAAAGAGGTTCTCCAGAAATAATCAATAAAATAAATTGAATTAACTTTACCTACTTTTGGGGTCCATTTGGTTTTTCTGCTACTGTTCTAGCAATCCAGGCTCAGAAAAATCTCTCATGGAAAATACATTTTTAAGCACTCTTAGGTTTTGCACCAGACATCTGATCTAAGCAGTTATTCATCCAACTAGAGCAGTGGTGCTCAACTTTTTGCAGGTCACAACACACCTGTTGGCAGATTGCAGCCCTACAGGACACATGAGCCCATCCCCTCCTCCCAGGCCAAATCCAGCCATCTCCCCAGAGTAATATGTCCTGACACAGTGGTTGAGAACCACTGAACTAGAGAACAGTCGGTCAAAATGAATACTCATCTTGAATATTCAATAATTTCAAAGAATGCCTTGTGAATGATCTATGGACCAGGAAATGACCATTGAAATTGGTCAGTTGCAAGTCATTCAGACTTCAGCAGACAAAGGATCCAGCCCTTTGGATCTCGACCAAACTCTTTTCTCACAAGCAGTTCTTTGACCAGCTCTACGGGAGTAGTAATATGGTCTATTGGATAGAGCACTGGACTGGGGCTCAGCAAATAGCAGTTCTGTTATCAGCTCCTCCCCTGACCTATCTGAGGACTTTGAGCAAGTTGCTTTACTGCTCTGTGCCTCAGTTTTCACCTCTCTGAAAGTGGCTAATGATAACGCTATCCTTTATAAGACACTTTCAGAGCTGCTGATGAAGAGAACTATTTACTAGCATGAGGCTATTGTCTGTACTTGGAGTCTCCTCCAAGTCAACCCTATCCTTCCTCACTTTCATGCCTTTTTCAGCCAGCCCACTGTCAGTAACATCCATCCAGACATTATACGTACATTTTAACACACTAAAGAAGAATAAGATGCAGATGCAACCATAAGCATATCTCATGATCTTACAGTATTGTAACCTTTGTTCTTCTCTGAGCGCTGCTTGGATGCATTTAGTAATAGGTGCCTCCGTGCCAGAGTGCCGGATTGGTCAGAAAAACTTTTGTCCTAGCCTGTCAGGAGAGGGCAGGTGGTGACCACCACCCCACGCCACCCAGTGGCTATATATATATGGCTGCCTCCCAACCCCTCCCCAGTTTCCTTTCTTCTGCCTTATGTGTCAGATCTGGAACGTCTGCTCCTTGCAAAAGCAAGCTGCCTGTCCACAATTGTATGAGCTTCACACCCGACTGGGAGCACCTTTTTGTGGACATAGTTCCACCAAAGAGAACTCCAGCTTTCAGGCCAGAACACTGAGATCCACCTCTCACCATGCCATGGTTTAAGCCCCACAATGAGTGCAGCAAGGCCTTCCCCCGGGACGACCCTCACAGGAAGTGCCTCCGGTGCCTCTGCAAAGACCACTTGGTCAATGCCTGCTCCATATACCTGTCCTTCAAACCTAGGACAATCAAGGATAGGGAGGAAAGGCGCCATGCCCTAGCCTCCAAACAGGCTCGGCACTCTCTTCTCCTGAGGCTTCGGGAGCGCATCCGGCACCACAAGCTGGCTTGGCACCAGGACCCACCCGGCACCATGATGACAGAGGCCGCAGCAGGACGAGCTCGGTACCGACTTCAGTACCTCAGCACCGCCACAGTCCATTGGCAGCAGGCTCGCCCCGGCACCACTCTTGGTCACTGCCAGCACCGCAAACTCGCCACAGCCCCCTACCAATGGTACAGGACCTGCTCAGGCGCTGCTCTGAATCACCTTCAGTACTGCAGGCTTGCCTCAGCCCCATACCAACGGTGCCAGGCCCGCCTTGGCACCGGCCACCCTTGGCACCTCAGGATTGAATTTCACCCTCTTCCCCGGTGCTACTTCACAAAGGCAGCCCCATCATTCCTGGTAGGGGCTCACCACGAATCTGTTCAGGGTCACTCCCGATCCCAACAACTCCGGATGCGGTGGAGGCCACATGAGCACTCCTTTTGTTGCCCACATCTCCCTCCCTGGTACCGGTTAGGAGGGACAAGCTGGCCTTCATATCAAAGGCCTGCGTGCATCATGAGCAGCACCACTCTTCATCCCCCCCTCTGACCCCAGGCACTCAAGCCCCACCGCCCATTACTCCTTCGGACCCGGGTACTCTAGAGCCTTCTCCACGGCAACATACAACTTTGCCATCTCCGGTACCACCTCGGGGATCACGTGATGCTTCCCCTTGCTCAAGTCCTGAGGAAGGTCCGTCAAGGGGCTCCAAGCAGCCTCTGTGCCACTTTTCAGCACCATCCCCATTCCGCTTCCACCCTCATGAATGGTCCCCACATGACGCGTCGTCGCCATCAGTCCCGCTGAGGGCACCCGGTACCAATCTCTCCCCGGTACCAGGCTCATATATAGGCGACCTATCGGCGCACTTTGACCTCTTGCACCGCACCACAGGCCATCTGGGGATGGATGTGCACTCCTCTGACCCCCCCCCCCCGTCAGATACCCTATTTGGGCCAGTGTTTTCCTCAGCAGAGCCGGTTACGGTTCCCTCTGCACCCCAGTGTTGGGGACCTCGCCTCCTCCCAATGGCAGAACCCGGGTTCCATTTCCCCAGTGTCAGACATGGCAGCCTCAAGTACAGCGTCCCAGGATCAGAGTTTCCCTCCCTCCTCGACCACCCAATCCCACCCCGGGATGTGGTACAAATGGCGTTAGGCCTGGGTGAAATCCCCAGCGACTCCCTCCCAGCATTGAGGGAGGCAAGGGAGCTAGAACTTCTAGGGCGTAAGATCTACTCCTCCTCGGCCTTCCAACTATGGGTAGCAAACAACCAGGCCCTAACCAGCAGATACATGCTGGATGTGTGGGAATCCTTCGCAAGGTACAGACATCTGCTCCCACCAGAGGCCAAGGAAGAATATGATGCATTCCTGGAGGAGGGAAGAATAATCTCCCAAGACCTCCTTCTGTCAGCCCGAGACACGGTAGATACAGCAGGCTGCACCATGGCCTCAGCCGTAACCATCCGTCGAGCAGCCTGGCTCAGGGAAACCAGGGTGCCCCGTTTCACAACAGGTGGCACTCGACCTGCCCTTCAGCGGTGATGCCTTGTTTCCGCCCGAGACCCTGGCGGTAGTGGGTACCACGCATGACCCAAGGGGGGAGGTAAAATACCTCGGCCTCCTCCCATCGGGGCCCCTGCTACGTCCCCCGGTCACATAAGGCTTATGGTCTCAAGACCCACCCTGCCCACACCTTTTCCATGAAGGACTTTGGGTAGGGACTTAGTCCCTCCCCCTTTCAATTAGCATCTTGGGGCCCGCTCAGAAGATCCTTCCTCCCTCCCTTTCTCCGCAGGGAAGGGGAGCCTATTCTAATTAATCTGTGACTGCCTAACCATGGGCTCCCAACAGACTGGATATTCCCACGGCTCCGGCCCACCTCTACGGAAGGTAGGCAACATTTCTTTCCCTTCCTTCCTCTAACTAGAGAAAGGGGGAATTTCTTAAGGCCGTCACACCTCTCCCCCAACTTCTAGAGAACAGACGGGGGGAGCCAGGCCTTAACCTTGCTCCTCTGGTTTAAGGAGGGCACTAACCCTGTAACCCAAACCCACCTCAATTACTAGTGGCCCAACCCAAGACTGCGGCTTCACTCCCGCAGACAACCCTTAATTCATTGCTGCTCTAAGGGCTATCATCAGAGAAAGGAAATGGGTAAAGAATACGAGAAGGGGAAGAAAAGCTCCCCCCACATCTGGCACCCACGTATTGCTTTGGCCAGCGATCCCTCCCGCTCTTAAAGGTATTAGGGAAACCTTCGCTAAGCAGAAGAGCGAATCACCTAGTAGCCCTAGTCAAAGCTACAGACACCTCCGGCATGCGGCGCATGTGCCCAACTGGATGACAGGAAAATCCTTTGCCAGTGCACCACCTGCCCCGCAATGGGTAGCCTGCTTCTGCACCCTGAACCTGGGAGGGACCCTCTGGGCACTTTCCCATCCCTACAGAACCAGTAGGTGCGCATGCCTAAGTCGGTCCCAGTAGGTCCTTAGCAACCACCCCAGGACTATAAATCCTATTTAATTATCCTGCCTGTTAGACAGGAGCATGATGCTCAGTATCGTATACCGCCCACTGCTGTGCCCTGGAAGGGGATACTAAGGCAGAGCTGTGTTCATGAATCTCTACCTTGCTCCTCTTTTTCCCCTTCCCTTCCTATGGAGAAAACAACCTGTAGTGGACTAGAATTCGTCCTGCTTCTCCAGAAGTGATTTATATCTTTCCAGAATACCTTTACTGGGGATCCCTATTAGGCTCTGCTCTCCTAGGAAGGTCGTGGGCCCCCTCCACCCCTCCCCAACCTGAGTCTGAAGCGTCCGTTGTCACAGTCACTGGGGGCTTGGTTTTTCCCTGAACGGAGTGCCCCCCTCACCACAAAGCGGGGGTCCCTTTCCTCTTCTCACTCCTGAAGTGGCAGCTCCTTTTACTCAACTTAGGATCAACTAGGTCAGTGGGATTCATGGGAGAAGAGGCAATACTACCCTCCCCCTTTTTTCAGATAGAAGTAGGGGGAAACCCACCTTATGCCTCCCAATTATCCCTTAGCCAGCCCAGCAGCAATAGCTCACTGATGGACTTGCTGCACACCGTTGGGCTGCACGCATAGCCATCACCCAACTGGGCTATATCCTAATTCGTCCATTTCCCTGGGATGACCAAAGATCCATGGTCCCCCAGGGCTAGCCCAGGGCACTGTTGCCCGGACACCTGGTGGGTAAGATTCGTCTCCCTCCATAGGACCCCAGGTCCGGAAACCATTGGTAGGTAGCATTTGCATGATACTCCCGCCATAGGAGACTGTTAAGGTTTCTCCGTCTGCTTACTTGACAAAGCTTAATCTCCCAGGCCTGATTTCCAGTTTGCATGGAAAACTGGGAAATAGTCATCTTCCCATGTTGAAATTCTATCCTGGGTAGGACCGGATAACAAAATAGGTCACCCTTGCTCGATTCTCCAAATATCCAAGGTACACCTGTGGAATCACCGACTGTACCTTGTGAACATCATACTCCACCAGATGGTCTTCGGAGAAGACCACTGCCTCCTCGGTTAAGCCTTATCACTTGGAGGGGTCAGCCTCCCTCTTACGAGCTTTTATCCCCAACTCACACTTAGGTATGTCATAGCTAGGGGCCCATGTCACACCTACTGGTGCCCTCAGGCACACAGGGTCATATAAATCAATGTAACTTCTAATCCCATAGGCCTCCAGGTCATCATAACTAGGCATCTAGTTGGAGGCATCACAAATTCTGCTTTACTCGCTCCCTCTGTTCTCTATGTAGTCTTCCTGGTAATGGAATCCTAGGAGGAACATGATGGGACAACAGGAAGATTCACCTCCTTGAGTCTTCATAACATAACCAAGGCCAACAGTACTCCCTAAAGCCTACCTTGCTGGCTTGCAAGCACCTCATGGGTCTGGAGTATTTCTTCCGAAATGTAAGAAGTCTCCCAGGTCAGGGCACTGTAACACACTGGAGGTCTGGTGTCGCATCCCCCACCCGGCCGGCCCAGGGACTACAGGGCCAATATTCTATGTGGCGCCAATCACACCACCTCTGCCATTTTCCTTCCCCCTTAATCAGCTTGAAGTTTCTGCCTCTAGAATCTTCTCACTTAATTCCGCTAGCCTTTTCCCTTGTGGGTTGAATGGTATACCAAATACACACGCCCCTTTGGGCATGTGACTTTTGGTCATTGCGTGGCTGGTTGGAGGGATGATATTTTATCCCCTCTTATTGCTCTCTGCATGGGCAGTGACTGTCATGACCAGCCCAGTATCCCTAATGCTTCCGGATTCTTCGTAAGGTTTACGTTGAAGTGTTCTGTGGCCAGAAGATTTACTCTCTGGCCTTCATACCTCAAGTTTGACCCTTAGGCACAGCATATGAACAAGACTTCCTCCATGTTAGTCGTGTTGCACTGATACAAATCCCTGGTGTAAGGTGACTTGGTCCGTCCAACCCACGCACGCTAATTGGCTTGGGTGGATTGGACCTACCCCTGGCTCGGGGTTGGCCCTACATTGAGGACTCTGTTGCCAGGGCAAGAGCCCTATCTGGCCTCTTAGTCCCTGTAAAGACCTTGCTCGCTGGGCCTATACCCCTCTGGGGTGTTGCTGTGCTGAAGACGGAAGAGCCAGCTCCACCTACCGTCCATCAACGCGGCTAGTAGTCGCCTATTACTGAATGCATCCGAGCAGCACTCAAAGAAGAACGGTGGGTTACTTACCAGTAACCATCCTTCTTCGAGGTGGGCTGCTCGGATCCATTCAGCTCCCTCCCCTCCATCCCTGCATCTGGAGTTGGCGACTCCTAGGAACTGGGGAGGGTTCAGGAGGCGGCCATATATATATAGCCACTGGGTAGCATTGGGGGGCAGTGGCCACCTGCCCTCTCCTGACAGACTAGGGCAAAAGTTTTTCAGACCAATCCGGCACTCCAGCACAGAGACACCTATTACTGAATGCATCCGAGCAGCCCATCTCAAAGAAGGATGGTTACTGGTAAGTAACCCACTGTTCTCAATACATCATCCCTAGTTTATTGACATCACTTGTTAGGTTGCCTTCAATTTAAATGTGGAACTCTTTGGGGCAGGCAGTTTTGTGTTTAAGCTTTGTATTTCTCTCCCTGAACATTTACTGTCCTGTATGAATGATCATAGAATCATAGGGTTGGAAGGGACCTCATAGGTCATCTAGTCCAACCCCCTGCCAGAGGCAGGACCACTCCCACTAAACCATCCCAGTCATGGTTTTGTCCAGCCGGGCCTTAAACACCTCCAAAGATGGAGATTCCACCACCTCCCTTGGCAGCTCATTCCAAGGCTTCACCACTCTCCTAGTAAAAAAGTTTTTTCTAATATCCAGCCTCAACCTCCCTAACCGCAGCTTGAGACCATTGCTCCTCGTTCTGTCCTCTGTTATTACCAAGAACAGTCGAGTTCCATCTTCCTTAGAGCATCCCTTCAAGTAGTTGAAGGTTGCTATCAAATCCCCCCCTCAATCTTCTCTTCTGCAGACTAAATAAGCCTAATGCTTTCAGTCTTTCCTCATAGGGCTTGTGCTCCAGCCCTTTTATCATTTTGGTTGCCCTCCTCTGAACTCTTTCTAGCATATCCATGTCCTTTTTGTAGTGGGGAGCCCAAAACTGAAAATGATAACCCTGTATTCCTTGCCATTATTGATACTGTAAGTCTAAGTTAAAGTTTACAGTGTACAAATGAAGACTTTTCTGCACCTCTTCCTGTTTTACTTGATAGGGTGTTAGGTAGCCTGGGAACTACAGACCAGAGAAAGAAAAAGAAAAAAAATCATCTGTATGTTTAAGAAACGTAGGCAAACAAATAAAACAAACCCCTAAAGACCGGCCATGGCAGAATAAGCAAACATGGTTTCAGAAAACTTCCATCAAAATGTGCTTTTCTGTTCCACCCCTTAAAAACATCTTACAACTATAATCAGGTAATGAGCATTGCACTTGGACATTCAAGAACAAGTTGGAATCACAATCAAAGCCAACAGCACAACCTCTTTCAACCATATACTTCCACTCCTAAATCAAATGCTTCAACAGCATCATATTACTCATCCTCCCTCAGGCAACCCAGCTAGCAAAGGGAAGCAGAGAAAACTCACCAGAAACTAAAAGGGAAGCCAACTGTCAAGTATAGGGTAGTGCAACACCAAACTCCTGGAAGGCAAACTTCAAAGATTAGCCTTACAAAACTACCATGAAAATTAATCAGCCCAGACAAAAACCTGCTCAGCCACCCTTTATCAATTTATCATAGTAAGAAAAAACACTTTACTCACCCCCATCAAAAAAAGACATTATTCTCATCTTGATAAATGAAGGACAAACAGAAAGCAAACAAATCAAAGACCAGGAGCCCCAATCCAAGTGTGTGGAAAAGGTCACACAAAAACACCTACTGACTACTGTTTACTCAATGAGTGTACAAGTCCTAGCACAACAGGCCCCTGGCTTGATTGGCAGCTCAGAGCAACTACAAAATAAATATTTAACATTAATACAAAAGTGATGGTCCAAAATAATATCAAAGTGCAGTTTAGTCATCACCTTCTGGGGGATTCTGTCAGGAAAGGAAGCATTTTACCCTATAGTCTCTATAAACCAAGTAAATCTCCAAATACCAGCGTTGGCCTTCAAAAAACATCCCATAGACTACTGGAGTAGAGGTATGGTAGAGTGGCACTGAAAAATCAGCCTTGAAGTAGAAATACTGGCAAGTCATTTTGTGAAACCTTGAGAAACAAGAGAAACTGAAAACTACTCTTTATTTTACAATTAATACTCAAGCCATCACCAAGTCACTAGGCAGTCACCACCTTCAATTGCTGTCAGAAGTGAAATGGGAGCCAGTGCAGAAATCAGAAGCAATATTCTTTTCACAGATAAGAGTACTGAATAAGTGGGCAGCCTTGCTTTGAATCAACAGAAACTGCTGAAGGTGACTAACTGCCTGCCTGAAGATTACAAAAGCCTGCATAACTGTGCTGAATTCCCCATTTGGTGAAAAACACTGCTTCTAGTCACCACTACCTCTTGATAATCCAGGGTCTGTAAAGAGTGCCAACGTATCCCAGCTAAATTACTTCATGGGACTAAACATATACCTACACAGCTGAGCTCAGATACCAGCCATACCACTCTCTCTAAAGAGGAGCAGGATGTTCAGCTGAGAATTAACAATTTCATATATTCTTCCTTCAAGACTCAATAATACCTGAAAAAGAGGGGGAAAAAAAGGTGGGAGTGGAAACAGTCCATATATAAAAAGGCACCAAAATCTGGCCAAGTGGGAAAGAGTTTAATACTACTTCAGACCATGTCTACCAGTCAGTGTCTGAAGAAGGTTAAAAAAGATGATGCTGACTTAACTAACCTGACAGGCCAAATTTAAACTTACGAGTTGCCCTAGTTCTGACACCTCATTTTCAGTACTGTTGTAGTCATCATCAGCTCTTCTGTCTGCCAGCTTTATATTTGTTATCATAAACAGAGGCAACCAGATAAGCATGTTGCCAGTGCCGGAGGAACAAACCATCCACAGTAAGTACCTTTTGAAGTTGCCGCTGCCATGCCCCACCACCCAAATGTTGTGTAACCAGTCTCTGGTTTCCTGATACAAATAAAAAATAAATGATAGCTGTGGAGAATGCTTCTCTTTCCATGTTTAGAAGCAGAGCCATATTTCTAGAACATCATGATCAGACACCTTTCTCAACCCACGCTTACCACACAGTCCACAAGTCCAAACTCCCTGCTTTCCTGGGGTTTGGCTTCCTTAGCTAATGAAGTCAACAATATGGGGAGGAAAGTTTAGCTCAATCCTTTTCTCCAAGCTTGCCAGAATTCCTTTCTCAGTACTGCTCAAGCCAGAACTTAGAGCCTCATTCAAACCTCCAATGCATTCAGGTGAAATAACAAGACACCTGTACCAATAAATCAGTATAGCCTACCTTTACTCTTTTCCCAGCAGCCTCAACACTTGCTAATAGAGTGCAGGGTTTCAGGCAAACATTGCCCACCTCTCATTCAAGTCAATTCCTAATGTTCCTTATTTTAATAAAAAAGGATCATCTCTAACATTTGGCTATACTGTAGTGCAATGGTTCCCAATCTTTCCTCTGGCATGACACACCTGGATACCTTTAATTATTTTGAGGCACACCACCATATAGTCTCCAAATGGACTCATGAATATTCATGAGCCAATCCAGAACTCTTCAAGTAGTTTTTCAAAAAATTCTGTGGCACACCTGCACACCACAGCACACTGGTTGGAGAACCCTACCGTGGTATGTCAGACACATTAATCACCTTCCAATTGTATGTAAGAAAAAAATAGTTTTGGGGTGGGGGCTAGGTTCTTGGATTAAAATGAATATGCTAAGCCTTAGCAACAATGAAATGATCCTGTGTGCAAAATAATCAAATACTGAATTCCTCCTGTAAGGCTTTTTGGCCAAAACATGGAATTCCAAAAAAGTGTATCTTTAAGAGTACTTAGGGCTCTCCAGTGCAAGTATCATTGTCAAAGAACCCAGTAAGGCTATCTCCAGGCCATTTGTGACACGGATTCTTAGACTGTACAGTCAAAAAGGACCAGTATGATGGCTCTTCTAATCCAAGGCAGGGGTCTCAAACTTGCAGCCTGCAAGCCACATGCAGCCCCTAAAGTTATTTCCTGCAGCCTGTAATGACACTTAAATTTTCTCAAATAACTGATACTCCTAAATTTAAAGTATTACTCTTTGTCTTCCTGATACCTCCACCTTAAATGGAAGTAACTTTCTTATCTTCTGTTGTCATACCTATGTTACTCTTCATTCTTTCAGTTTGACTATACTTTATATCATTGTACAAAAAGATTTCAGTGGTGCAGATGTTGGGTAGCATGCTAGTCCTCATGGTGATGAGTTTGAGACCCCTGAAAATCTGATCTCCTGCACAGTGCAGATCATAGAACCTCACCCACCCACTCCTGTAATAAACCTCTGACCTATGATTGAGTTATTAAAGTCCTCAAATCATGATTTTATAACTTTAAGATACAGCATTCCAAAGGGGTAGCTGTGTTAGTCTAGTTCTGGAAAAGGAGTCCTGGGGCCTTTAAGGACTAACGAATTTATTTATCTCTTGAGCTTCTGTGGGAGAAAATCCCATTTCATCAGATGCTTCAAAGTGTCAGTTGCCAAACTAGTTTATCCCATCGCATGATTCCCTCCATGAATTTGTCAAACTCATTCTTTAAGTTGGTTATGTTTGCTTCCCCCCCAGAAATCTATTCTGTAACTTCACTTCTCTGCATCTAATTTCAAGTCTCAGCTTCCCAATGACCTGTTAATAAGCATTTGCTCTTGCATCCACATTAGCACTGAACTTAAATAATTCCTCTAGCTTGTTGGTATTTATCCCTTTGCCATGTCATGTTTATAGAGAGCGATTTTATCTCCCTTCAACTTTCCTTTGGTTATGCTAAACAAGCTGACCATTGAGTTTCCTCTCAAGGCAGACTTTCCATTCCACTTATCCTAGTAGCGCTTCTCTGCACCTGTTCTAGTCTGAATTCATCTTTCTTAAACACGGGGGACCAAAACTACAGAGTATTCCTGATGAGGTCTCACCAGTGCCTTGTCTAACCATACTGACATCTCCCTTGTTCTATTGGAAGTACCTCATCTGATGCTTCCAAGGGCTGCATTAGCTTTTTTCACAGCCACATTACATTAGCAGCTCAGTCATTCTGTGGTTGACCAACATGCCCAGGTCCTCCTCCTTCGTTACTTGCAACTGATGTGACCCCAGCTTACTGCAAAAATTCTTATTAGTCGCTAACTTTAAGACCTTGCACTTTCCACAGTTAGGTTTTATTCTATTCCTATTATTCCAGTTTACAAGGTCATCTAGGATACCAGATCCTTCTCTTTATTGGCAACACCTCCCAGGTTCATCTCATCCAGAGTTTATTAGCACAGTCCCACTTTTTGTGCCAAGGTCAGTAATAAAAAGGTTAAATAAGATCAGTCCCAAGACTGATCCCTGAGGAACACCACTGGTGACCTCCCTCCAGCCTGACGGTTCACCTTTCAGGGTGAACCACTGTAGTCTCCCCTTTAACAAGTTCCTTTATCCACCTTTCTAGTTTCATATTAATCCACATTTTTTCCAGTTTAACTAATAATGTGGACTCATATTAAATGCCTTACTGAACTGTAGGTCAATTAAGTCCATGAAAGTCCCTTTGTCAGAAAAATTCTCTCAAAAAAGATCAGGTTGATGTGGCATGATATACCTCCTATAAAGCCATACTATATTTTATCCCAAGCACCATTTACCCTTTTTTTTTTTTTTTTTTTAAAAGCAAGATCTTGCATACTATTGAGGTCAAATTAACAGGCTTGTAGTTAACCTGATTGCATTTTTCCCCTTTCTTAAAAATAGGAACTATGTTAGCAATTCAGTCATATGTTACCACCCCTGAGTTTAGTCATTAAAAGTCCTTGCCGGGGGTTTGCAATTTCATGCGCCAGTTCCTTTAGTATTCCTGGGTGGAGATTACACAGGACCCTGATTTAATCCCATTAAGCAATCTAAGTTTGGCTTCTACCTCCAGATCCTAAACAGCAATTTAACGTACCACTTCTTATGTCTCATTATGGAGAGAGCAACTGATGTTAGTGGAATCAAATCAAAAGCTGTTGATATGGACTGACTACAAGAGTCATAGGGGAGAAAGGATGGCGCATCAGGACTAAAGGTCAAGGGAAGGAGATTGGAGGTTAGCTAAAATACCATAGTTTCCCTGAATGTAAATGTAGCAGAGAGGACTACCTGCATGACAGAAAAGGTTTGGTCAGCTGAATAATAATTGCAATACTGTGTTCAAACAACCTGTTAAATCAGTAGCCCTCTCTCAGGTAGCTCTCCCAGATCCCAGGAGTAACAGCAAAGTGAAGTAGGAAGAAGTCAAAATGTAGTATCAAAACAAAAGGGGTTTTTGGGTTTTCTTTGGGGGGGGGCAACAAATGCACCATGACCCAACATATTTTAATTAAACAATTTATTTGAAACTGCAGATGAGAGTTTACAAATGTATTTTCAGGATATGCATCAGACATACATTTGTGGAAACCAGATTTTTTCCAATTAACTTGTCTACAAGACATACTTGTCAAACAAAGTGATCAGATTATAACAAGTGGGTTACGTGGAAGAATCATAAGTGATGCAAGAGCAAAAAAATGTAAAAATCAAAGAACAAATGATTTTTGTATACAATGGATCACTTTGCAAATAGGAAATGCTCTCTGACAAGGCAGATCTGTACATCATCATCATTAGTAAATTTTTCTATAATTGTCAGCATTACTTAAAATTAAAATGTTAGCTTCAAATATTACTTAGCTATCCACTAGACTTAAGGTAACAACATAGTGATGAGAACGTGAAAAACATACTCCTTTAAATGTAAATACATAGGGCTGGATTCAGCAAAATACTTAAATTGAAGTCAATGAGGAACTAATATACTTCACTGATTAGGGAGGCATAAATATTTACTTAAGTACTTTGCTGAATCAAGACCATATTCATTAAAGTGTGCTGAGGAAAATATATACACTGAATAGATAGATGAGAATATTTCTCCAACATAATCCACTGTTAAGATGAAAGAAAATCCTGTGCTGCTGCACAGAAACAGTCTGATGCTGTGCACACTGATTTCACGGGCTGCAGGATCAAGCTTACAGTAATTTAATTATCGCATTTCGTTTCCTCATAACAACCACAATGGATGCATACAAGTAAAGGACACCCCCCCCCCCACAATCATGCACGTAATGAAATTCATTTGATTTGTACAAGCGTGCTGCTAAAATTCAATGCGCAATGCACAATATAAAGTTCCACATTTGAAGCACTTGTCCCTTTTTAGGCCACTCATCAAGCAAGTTACAAAACTATAGAACACCACAATAATTTACATAGGACTGCATAAGACACTGGAAAAAGGCTACTGACAAATATAAATAATCTGGTTTCTAAAATTATTAATTCTTTGTACATTAATATCTGTGTGATTAACAAAGAACAAACATATATTGCCGCTATCTATTCATACCTAGCTAATACAAAAAGGAAACCTTCAATACAATTGTCCTGGCCCCAAAACTAGATATAAACTGTTTAAATAAGTTAGTTTGCAACAGCTATTAAATTCAGGTACCCAGACACCTCGGTATGGAACACTCCCATCTGTTCAGAGGAATTCGATTGTTACCATAACCCACTATATGATAGTGAACTAAATACTTTTGTTTCATAGAAACAACTAACATTTGCCTCCACAGGGCAAATGGTCTATTTACAGATACATTAGGACTGCCTAACTGACAGTGAGTGTACTGAACTCCAAGACACATGGAGTTTAATATGGTGAAGCTCTTTGTTGAACTGCCTTCCCCTTCAGGATACGTCGTATCTGAAGAACAGAGACAAAAATAAAGATTCAGTGTGCACCTTCCCACAGTGAATCACTCAAAGATCAGAAAAAATATCCAACCCCAAACTTCCTACCCTTTTGTTTTGTTAACGTTATCAACCTAGATTCTGAGACCGTTTGCTCCAGTGAATTGCCCTGAAGTCCAATGATTTATGCCACAGTAAATGAGGTCAGAACTACTTACTTGCTTAGACTGTGAACTCTTATTATAAGCATCTAGTATAGTGGGGACCTGGTCCTGCCTTTGGCTTCTAGGTGCTAACACAGTACAAATAATATATCAGGATCTAGTTCACATTCACATAAGCAAGATTGGGCCTTATGTGCTATGAAATTATAACACTGAGGGGAGAAAACCAGAGACTAAATATTGGTTTGATGATAAAGACCTGGAGAGGTAAAATACATGCTACCAGTAACTTCCTGAATTCTGTGTACTTGGAATGTTAAAAGTTACATATGACAAAAAGGAAATGCCATTTCCAATTATCTTTTCTAATTATTACCATTTAATTATTTAAGGGAATGCTCAGGCTAATCACAATGGACCAAATCCTGATCTCACTGAAATCACTGTCCTATTGTATTGGGGTGTAGCATTGTATTAACTGGATATAGTAAGTTTGATATGTGATTTTTCCTTGTATGTCTTCAGAGCCAAGCAAACAACTACTAAATAAAAAAAAAATAATTCAATTTACCTTTCTGAAGATTCAGTGACCATCCCTGAAACTAAGATGAGCCTATTACTGTCTACACTACTAGCCTTGTGACTTCCCGTGCAACTTAACTTTTAATTGCTTCAAGTTTTACATTTAGCATGTATCAGTCAGAAGTGTGTGCAATGACAGGAAAGGCTATTGAAACAGGCAGTCATCCACTCAGAATAGCCAGACTATGATGCTCTCTTAGGAAACAAGACGGGGAGCATCTCATCATGATCCATCTTAACATCAATTCAGATGCGTGTTAATACATCTGGGTCCTCCCATCCAGCTCCTTGACAGCAAGGGGTTGATTTGAACCAATTGTCAGGAAAAGAACTGAAATATTTTGGAGGTTTTTTTTTTTTTTACCTGTTCTCCTACAGGGCCATCAGGAACCACATGAACTGGCTGTTCATTCTCCAAGTTTCTTGCACTTGGATCAGCTCCCTTTCGCATCAGCAGACGAACGGCATCCAGCTGAGTCACCCGATACTGTAGGCTAGCAGCCACATGGAGTGCCGTGTTGCCATTGTAAGCCTGGTAAAGAGTAACATTATTAAGAAGAGGAAGGTTTTATGAACCATAGTGCATACATAAAGCCATTCACATATAGCAACTGCTGCTGCTGAAGTGAAAGGACGCACCATACCTTTGCATTAACAAAAGAGAGGCAGTTGGGTAGATCCAAAAAGAAACGAATAAGCTCCAGATTGGCTTCTTCTGCTGCCAAATGCAGAGCTGAGCGACCACTTTTACGATCCTATCCAAAAAGAAAAAGGCACACCCTCATTACACATTGGCTAGCTGGAGGTTTCACTGTGAGAGAACAAATATATACAGACATTTAAAACAAGGGGAAATAAGAGATAATCTCATGGGGAAAATTACCTGCCTCTCCTACCCCACTTGTATTGCAATACTGTGGACACACTGAAAATTAACTCATACTACAGCAGAGTTAATTCTTTTTAATGTAAAATGTTCTAATTTGAGACACCATGGGCCATACCCTCCGCTGGCGTTAACACCTCTGTAAGCTGAGGCCAAGGGAGCTATGCCAATTTTCATCCATCGACAATCTGCCCTGTTACCACTTAAAACTAGATGCTGGATTGGCATTTAATTAAAATCTGAATTTCAAGAACAGTGCAAAACTAGTATCATTGTTATGGATATAATCAAACTGTTTTCGGTGACTTTCCCTTTTCATAAGAAAACTACCAGCAGAGGAAAAATTCATTTATCTAAAACTTAAGCTATCATTCTCCTCTCCCAACACGTATTGCTTGTACTGTTTGGCCTGAATAAATGTAATGGACCTTTTCCAATCACATCAATTAGGTCCTATCATGCTTGGATTCGTTTATTGGCTCTGCTTCCTCTGTAACAAGTGATTCCTTGCACTTGGGGAGTTCTCAGATACCAGTCAGTACCTAGCTTAATGAACTATGGATCTTACTTTTGCTTCAACAGAGGCTCCCATTTGGATAAGAGACTTGATGGTGTCCATCAGGCTCTTGTTTTTCAGCAGAAGCTCCTGGACTTCAGGAGAGTGAGGTGGCTGACTGTTCCGAAGTTCATGCACCACAGCATTATGGGCCAGCACCGCACAGTGCAAAGCTGTCAACCCTTTAAAATTTTTAAAAAATAATGAGCAAACAGGGAAGAACCTTCTTAACAGGCTGCTTGTTTCAACAGAAATAGGAAACTTTGTCCCTTCCATGGTTCAGCTTTTCTCACCAATACCAGAAAATCCTAGGCTGCTCCGTTTGTGATGTTAGCCCCTGAAGGGGTTAAACAGTAACCTGTTCCCACTAGGTGAGCAACAGAAGAACTGAACTGATTTTCAAATAACCGTGTTACAGTGTGCTTTGGGAGAGGTGAGTTAACAGAGCACGTTTCAATTTAAAAGTTTTCTTCTGTATGCCTTATTCTTTCCTGGATATTCAGCCATATCACAGAAATATATCAGAACCAGACAGTCATCTGTTTTAAACTTTAGTCCGACGTAAATTCTTTTCATTTAAAATGTGGAAGTAGTGTATAGTCCAAGAAAAGAAGTTCTTGACAGAGACTGAGCTACATTCTACTTGCTTAGGAAAACCTAGCTGATTGCAATTATCTTCCGTTGGGAAAGAGGAAAAAATTGACGTAACTGGCTTTACTGCTTTTTGCTGATACAAATTTTACATTGGGCGACTACAAAAAACAATACCCAGCAACTCTGGATTAAAAACTCATAGCTTCCTCACCATCATAGTTTGTTGTCTCTATGTCCACATACTGACTGCTTCCAATGGCTCCCTTCTGGATTGCCTGCACAAAGGGAGATAAAGTACTCGTGAGATCAAGGTAAGAGATATCTGGGTAATGAAAGCAGTTATAACACCTTGCTAGAACAGTGTATTCGGAATAAAAAGTTGCAAAAAGGCAGCCGTGTTAGTCTAGTTCAGTAAAACAAACAAGTAGTCCTGTGCCACTTAAAGTCCAACAAATTTATTTTTTGCACAAGCTTTCATGGGAGAAAATCCCAGTTCATTAAACGCTTTGAAGATAAACACATTTGTTAGTCTTTAAGTGCCACAGAACTCCTTATTTGTTTTTATAGAGCAAAAAAGGGCAACTAGAATAATAGTAGAAAACACTCCCTTTATTTTTTCTCCCCAAGGTATTCCCAAATTCTACCATAATGGTCTAATATAGTATATCTAATACCAGAGCAAACTGCACTCTTGTAGGCCATTAGTGTTAGAGCTTGTTGATAATACTTTGTCAGTGTGGAGGCTTGTTTTCAGAATCTCCTAGGAAGGCTCATATGAGAATATAAAGCCATTAGGTGTAAGGAGAAAGGCAAAGAAGAGCTTCACAGCCTTTCAGATCCTTACCTGAAGGACTTGGGAATGTCCCTTCTCAGCACAGACATGCAGTGGTGTTCTGCCCCAGCAGTCGGTGGTGTTTACTTGAGCCCCCAGGCTAACCAGGTCCTGGACAATGAGGTGCTGATTGGCAGCCACTGCCACCTGAAAGGCACTCTGCAGATATTGAGAAGCAGTATTAGTCATCATCCATTATCTACCAGGAAATAAGGACTAAAAATATCTCCAATACAAATTATTAATAAAGCAATGCTCATGGATGCTGAGAAGCTGGCCCAAGCAACTCCAAGAGCGTAATTTTATTGGCTCAGAGTTATCCCCTGAACTGTAACAGGCTGAGATGTGGAGAACCTCACCTGGCCATTGTGTTCTTTAATATCCAACATGTGCAGAGCAGCCATCTTTCTAGCAAGAACATACGAAAGAGCCCGTCGGCCCTGAGCAACAGCAATGTGAAGGAACCTGCATGGAGGGACAAAGAGAGAGGGAGTTATCATTTAACTGTGCAAATGGGGGCTGTGTACCATTAGATAAATACAATCACAGAACATACGTAATCCAGGTATCCCATATTCAGTGACTACATGTAATTGGCATTTGCATTTTAATTCATGTAAGTATGGATCTACAGCAGATTCCAGAACAATGAAATCACAAAATATTGTAGACCAGCAATAGTACCGTAGCACCTTTATTTGATAGGAGAACCCATTGCGTTCTCAGTATGCAATTGCTGCTATTACATAGAAGAGTCCCATCCCAACCAGAACACCCACCTACTGCCAAACAGGAACAAACAGTCAATCAATCTACACATTTCTAAATTTAGCACTGGTAAAATAAATAAAATAGTTACTCACGTGTCCCCATCTGAATCCTTTGCAAGGATCTGCTCCTGAGAGATGTTGGCCAGTTTCTTTTCTTCCTGTTCCACTTGCCATTGAAAGAATGACTTGCCCAGCTGTGCTGTGTTTCGGACAATACCATGGTGTTGTAGAGAGATACTCAAAGCAGCCGGAGATGAACTGTGTCCATCGACTGTACCACAACTATTATCTGGAACTAGGCTGAAGTTTTGAGCGTGAGCATTGACTTCAGACTGCTGATGGGCAGTGGCTAGAGGTTGGAGACAGTGAGATATAGTCTCTGAACCTTCAGAATCATTCAAGAGAGATGCAAAACTTCGGGCCGGACAATACTGCAGATCGTGGCTTTCAAAGCTGTTCTGTTGGTAGTGAGGAGACTGATCGTTGCCAGAAACTGGCCTGTATTCCAGTAAGGAATCCTGAGTATAGTTCTGTGGCAAATCCTGCATTTGTGAAGAAGAGAACTGGTAATTCTGGGATGGATCCAACATTTGTTGGGGGCAGCTGACTCGAACAGCATGGTACTTCTGAGATGGGGAGAAAACCTGTGCTCCTTGGATATCCTGATATCGTTCCCCTGGTGAGTTATGGTTAGATATGGAGTGCAGCCAACTGACCTGCACTGTATTCAGAGAAATGGGACTCGACTCATTCTTAATATTTATAATATTTTGAAGCATGTCGGAACCATTATCATGTTTTGGTTCATTTTTATGGGCATCCTCCATGTTATCCATAGAGGTCGGTGTTTGTGGTGGTGTCTGGGGAAAAATGAAAACAATAAAAATAAATTATTTAACCAACCATCTCCTGTTACACAAACCAAGAGGAAAAACAATTTACTATTAAGTATTACAGAAATATTTACCAAGAGGTGAGAGTGCAAAGTAGCTGCTCTTTTGTAACTGGGTCCATCAGAGATAAGTTCATGAGCCTTTCTTTTACCACTATGAGCACATACGTTCTTCAACTCTGCCAAAAGAAAACGAATTTACAATCATTTTTAAGTCATCCTTACAAATATTTCTTTGCAAATATTCTAAAATGTATACAAGCATTGCACAGGAGCAAACAAAAGTAAGAACACTTGTACCTGTAAACTGTTCGTAGCTCACCAGTCCTTCTTGTGCCTATGTAGAAAATAAATACTTCTTTTAAAAAAGCCAAAACCAAAATTTAAAAGCAGCTGTTAAGAAAAAGTCTAAAATGGAAGAGAAAAAAAATGTAGTACTACAGATACAAAATATCCCTTCTGTGCCTTAAAAGAAGGCTAATAGGTGATGCCCTGGTCAAATCTGCATGTTCTCATCTCAATCATTAAAAGAAATAAAACCCCTTAACTATTTTTAAGGCTATCCCTATGAAAAGAGTTCTATAGAATTTCAGAGAAAATGATCAACTTTTTACAGGCTTTTTGAACCACCTTACAGAATATAATAGAAAATTATATCCAGGCTATAGAATTCGATAAGGTGATTCAAATAACCGATACATTTTAATCAATTCCATAATATCTTAGGCTTCCACGCAATTTGCTCCTTCAGCTTCATCCCTATTAAATTCTATAGCACTTTTCTCAAGAGAACTGCTCATGAAGACTCATTTCTTATGGGATGTTCACAAGAAACAAAACAAAGTCAGTTACAACTTTCTAAACTATTCCTTTCTCTAGGCTTCCGTGTCTCATTTCCTCTCTTTCTGTCAGCTAGACTGCAGGTTCTCCAGAAAACACCACCACAGCTTCGCTCTTGAGTCCTGCATGGCATCGAGAAGCTGTCAGCATTTACAGGCAACTTCCCCTCAACCCTTTCCAAAAGGCCATCAGACTTTGTAGCTAGTTTTCATGATTTTAAACACAAGTGCATGTTTAGATGTGCTCCATTTGGAAAATAAAGTTTAGTAAGCAGAAGTAGTTTCCAAATAGGCCTCTTGTAGCAAGTATAGCAAAGCCACCTGAGGGCTTCTTCTCAATTGGAAGGAAAAATACCTTTGCTTAGATGGCACATCAGAAAGGAGGCAAATTTGGTTTTGGTGTTATCAAGTGCATCTCCTCATTACGAGCTGAACCCACTTATGCCAGAGCTGAATTTGACCCATACCATGAAAAATACTGAATTACCTTGAGTTCATCAGCAACATGGCCTGAGGACATCTGTTTGTTGCTTCTAATGTGCAAGAGGAGCTCCTTCACTGAATTTCTCACACGAACCCCTTGGAAAGGTCCTCTGTGCTGCTTTCCTCCCCCCATGTGATAGTGTTCAACTGTTGAGAGACAAAATAAAAACAAAATTAACGCACTAGCACAATCCCCACCCAAAGAGGCAAATCTAGAAACAAATGTGCAAAATAACCTGAAACTCTGCTTTCAATTGAAAATGAGTCCTCTGACACAAAAATATATTCAAAGAACCTTGCCAGCCAGTAATTCTTTCAGGAGATAGAACCTGTTTAAATTTTATTTCTCGGAGGTCTTCCAACCCCCCCCCCACCGTTATTGGTTAACAAGCTGGAAACAACATATCGCCATAGTGGTTAAAAGCCCCTGTCACAGAGACATTTTCGTAGGCACAGTACAAACACAGAACAAAGATCTTCCCCTGCTCCAATCAATTCTCTATTAAAAAAAAAATGCCAAAATGCTACAGGGCTTTGGCTAATGATTTCCAGAATTACTTGTCTTTGTTATCTCCACTGCGGCCAAAACGGCTTCTTTCAAAAAGAAAACTTGAACTGTACTTTTGAACAAAGGAACTGTGATGCTCCTCGCCTGACCACGTCTGTCTCATAACCTCTTCAAAACTGATTTAATTTTAAAGCTACAAAAACAGAAGTGGAAGACAGGAAATGATGACCTAAGGCATTCAACTTGCAAAAGGAAGTTGTGTGACCTGATAAGGAAAGTACAGAATTTAACAGAATAAGTCTATAGTCATCAGAAAAGAGAAAAAAAATAAAAAAAAGGCCAGTAGACTAGAAGAGTAAACTGGAGGTCAGAGTTTAAGTCTTAAGTTTTCTTGGCCAGCAGGAGCTGGGATTTCTGCCTATAAAAGAGGCAATAAAGGGCTTGAGTTAGATTATGGGCTCCAAAGCACAGGGTCCAGCAGTCTCAGCTTTCCTTAGCCACAGGACTAGCCAGAAGCAGGGCCTTTGAGTGGAGGTACGCACTCCATCCATAAAGATTTTTTTGTTTTGTTTTGTTTTTTAAAGACATTACAAACAAACATTTTTATTAAACTCATTCTTATGTAATTCAAAATGCTTTCCACAAAGAAATCTCATGGAAAATAAATCAAAATGTACGGGGGGAGGGGGGGTCTATGGATACCACAATAGTTTATTGCGGGGTGGGAAGGAAAATAGTTACAGGCACTACATTAAAATGGAGGCGGAAACACTTTCGATGACTTCTTTTCAATAAACAGAAGGCTTTTTCCAGATTTACTGACATGCCAAGGCATGCAGCCATTCACACACATAAATCTCCTAGTGCTAGCTTTTGATACCTGTACTCCTAAGCAGAATTCCACTGAAGGCAATGAGATTACTTGTGGAATAAGAAACGAAGAGTCTGGCTCTTAAAAGACTAACATTTATTTATCACATGAGATTTTGTTGGAAAAAAGACACAAATCCCATTTCATCAGGTGCTTGAAGCTTCCCCATCTTCAAGACTCTGCCGAAGTGCGAAACTCATGTGAGAAATACATCTGATCTTTTAAATGCCACCAGACTCTTTGTTTGTTTTGCTAAACTAGACTAATAGGACTTGGGAACCTGTCCTGTAAAAGATAATCATTCAATGCAAAAATACAGTTCCCTTCTCCATTTGAAAGTTAGTTTCAAAATACAAAACAGTCTTTCTGAAGGCTTTCTTCCTCGCCTATGGTATTAAGAATTCTCAAAACAAACAATTATGAATTCCCAGTCACTCTTTTCTAAAGTATCCCTTGTTGCAATCAACTTGCTTTGCCCAGCAGGTGTGCCTAACCCTCTACTCACTTCAATGTAAGACTTAAAAATTATTGAGGGGCCAAAGAAAGGAAAAGGCAACACCACCACACAACAAGCACAGAGCAGGCCACAGTCACAACTCACCACACATGGATTTCATGCCCATCACGACTTCCTACATCTTTGGGATCTAGGTACCCCCATGAACATTAAGCATTTTGAAGTAATGATTATGACCCACCAGGAGCTATAAAACAAAAAATGCACGCCCCTTTTACAGACCCATAGACTCTCAGGTCAGAAGGGGCCACTACAACCATCCTGCACCAGTACTGGGTCTCTGCTGCAAAAGACGGGAACGCACTGACGAAAGATGTAACTGTCAGACAGGGTCCCAAGGCAAAAGAGCGTGAAAACCACTGCCCTAAACAATGCAGGCCACACAACTTCACCTGCCAAATCCCGTGATAAATCTAACCCGCTACTGAAATCCTCAAATCACAGCTTAAAGACTCCAAGGTACAGTGAATGCACCAGCCAGGGAGCTGAGCCCCATGCTAGAGAGGAAAAAAAACCTTTGCCATTCCATGCATTAATATTTTACTTTTCAGCCACCCCCTTTGCCCTGATGGGGCCACTGCAAGGACACAGGCCCCCTTGGAGGCAGAGAGCAGCAGAAGGACCAGGGCCATGCCAGCCAGTATTCTCCCCAGGACTTGAAAGTGGGGGGATGTAGGGGAGGGGTTAGGGGGTGCTCACTAAACTGGCATAACACTGTTACTAGCTGACAACTGGGGGTCGTAGGGGGTATTGGGGGTGCTCACTAAATTGGTATAACGCTTACTAGCTGACAACTAGGGGCTGTTGGGAAATTCAGGGGGGCACAGGGGCGCTCACTAAATTGGTATAACTTACTAGCTGACAACTAGGGACAATGTTCCCTCTAATTACTTGCAGACTGTGTGCGCAAACAAATTTCTTTGTGTGTGCAAAAACATTTCTTTGTGAGCACCAGTATTAGCACTATTGAAGGTTTTTGTGCAGATTTTATCTTGTTGCGTGCACAGGCTTTATGACCTGTGTGCGTTCGCACAGCTTAGAGGGAACAGTGACTAGGGAGTGTAGGAGGGTATTGGGGGTGCTCACCAAAGTATAACACTGTTACTAGCTGACAGCTAGAGGGGAGTTGGGAAATTCAGGGGGGCACAGGGGTATTGGGGTACTCACTAAATTGGTGCAACTTAATAGCAACAACTGGGGGGGGGTGTAGGGGTGCTCACTCAATTGGTATAGCTTACCAGCTGACAACTGGGGGAGGTGTAGGGGGCATTGGGGGTGCTCACTGAATCGGTATAACACTTACTAGGTGACAACCAGGGGGTGTTGGGAAATTCAGGGGGGTGCAGAAGGGTGCTCACTAAATTGGCATAACACGGTTACTAGCTGCCAACTAGGGGGTGTTGGCAAATTCGGGGGGGCAGAGGAGTACAGGGGTGCCCACTAAATTGGCATAACAGTGTTACTAGCCGACAGCTGGGGGGTGTAGGGGGTATGGGGGGCTCATTACATTGGCATAACAGTTACTAGCTGCCAACTAGGGGGGCCTGGGAACTTCAGGGGG
>ML682018.1:23907593-23919280 GCA_007922195.1 Podocnemis expansa
CGGTTACTAGCTGCCAACTAGGGGGTGTTGGCAAATTCAGGGGGGCAGAGGAGTAGAGGGGTGCCCACTAAATTGGCATGACAGTGTTACTAGCCGACAGCTGGGGGCGTAGGGGCACGGGGGGGCTCATTACAGAGTCACTAGCCGAAGCCCGGGGGCTGCAGGGGAAGGCGGGTGTCCCCCAGGGGCCGGGCGGGCGGCTCCCTACCGTGCAGCGCGGGGCAGGCTCCGTCGGGCGGGTCCCCGGGGGGCAGCTCGGAGCCGGCGCCGGCGGCGGGGGAGGCCGGGGCGGAGCGGGCGGGCGAGCAGCTGCCGTGGCTGGAGTCGGGGGAGTCGCCGTAGAAATAGGCCAGGTCCAGGGGGCTGCCGGTGGAGCCGCCGTCGGGCGCCTCCCGGCCGCTCTCCACGATCATGCTGGCGGCGGCTCGGGGCGGGCGGCGGCGGGGCCGCGGCTCTTATGGCGGCGGGCGGGGCCGGCTTCCCGTAAGCGCCGGGCTTGGCCAGGCCCCCGCCGGGTGAGTCACCGGCCCGCGGCACGCACGGCCCTGCCCGGCCCGGCCCTGCGCTGGGCGGAGCCGTCGGCCCCAGACCCCCAGTCACCGCCCGCTGTGCTCAAAGCACCGTGCGGGGTTTTAGGGCAGATTATAATCCGGTAATGAGAGGCCGCACGCAAGGGGCTTTACGGAGAGGGAGAGAGAGGATTTCCCTCGCTCCTAAACCTCTGCCACCCCAGGGCCCCAGGTGGTCCCAACGGCCACCTCGTCCTGCCCCGCTGATGAAAGGACTCCGCACTGAGCCCCACGGCTTGCCCCAGCCCAGGGGCGCCTGAGGAGAATAAAATAGCTCAGACTCAAATCACCAGGAGGGCCACATGAGGACTAGTACACGAGCCCAAGAGCGCACCACTGAAACCTTTTCGTACAATGATATTTCGAATATCAGGAAAAATAGTGTCATTGTAGGAGGCAGGAAATAGATTTAGGGGCCGGGTGTTTGAGACCCCTGCCTTGCAGCATGCGGAAGAGTGAAATCCACACAGGGTGAAATACAGGCATGAGGACTAGTACAGGGCCACATGAAGACTAGTAAAGAGCCACACCACTGAAACCTTTTCATACAATGATATTTCGAATATCAGGAAAAATAGTGTCATTGTAGGAGGCAGGAAATAGATTTAGGGGCTGGGTGTTTGAGACCCCTGCCCTACAGCATGCGGAAGAGTGAAATCCACACATGAGAGTGAAATACAGGCATGAGGACTAGTACAGGGCCATGCAAAGACTAGTACATGAGCTCAAGAGGCACACCACTGAAACCTTTTCATACAATGATATTTCAAATATCAGTAAAAAGAGTGTCATTGTAGGAGGCAGGAAATAGATTTAGGGGCCAGGTGTTTGAGACCCCTGCCTTGCAGCATGCGGAAGGGAGTGAAATCCACACAGGGTGAAATACAGGCTTGAGGACTAGTACAGGGCCACACAAAAACTAGTACAAGAGCCACACCACTGAAACCTTCTCATACAACAATACTGCAAATATCGGTTAAAATAGTGTCATTGCGGGTCGCAGGAAATAGATTTAGGGGCCAGGTGTTTGAGACCCCTGCCCTACAGCATGCGGAAGGGAGTGAAATCCACACATGAGAGTGAAATACACGCATGAGGACTAGTATAGGGCCACGCAAAAACTAGTACATGAGCCCAAGAGCCACACCACTGAAACCTTTTCGTACAACGAGATGGCAAATATCAGTAAAAATAGTGTCGTTGCAGGCCGCAGGAAATAGATTTAGGGGCCAGGTGTTTGAGACCCCTGCCCTACAGCATGCAGAAGGGAGTGAAATCCACCCATGGGAGTGAAATACAGGCTTGAGGACTAGTACAGGGCCACACAAAAACTAGTACAAGAGCCACACCACTGAAACCTTCTCATACAACGATATTGCAAATATCGGTTAAAATAGTGTCATTGCGGGTCGCAGGAAATAGATTTAGGGGCCGCGTGTTTGAGACTCTTGCCCTACAGCATGTGGAAGAGAGTGAAATCCTGCCCCCACAGAAGCCACAGGGATTTGCAAGGTTTCATTTTGATGGAAGCAGTCATTTCCCCACATGGTTTCTAACCCAAAGCAGCTTGCTAGAGGCAAGACAAATCCTAAACCCTGCCCACCACTGGCTGAATGCTACAGGTGGGCCCTGGCCCACCCAGTTTGAAAACAGGCCCACCCACTGAGGTTTTAAGCAATTCATCCCACATTTTTGTGGCATGAGGTTTGTGCCCACCCATGTCAACCACAGGCCTGTCCTGCCAAAAAATCATTTCTGACTATATCTGACCTGTGGTGTTCCACGCCGCTCTCACCTCTGTCCAGGAGCGAGTCATAATACTAAACTTTTTCACTCTTTGCTGGTAGCCTTGCAAATGGTTTAAGGCCAATCCTGGAGTTAAGCCACCAGCCCTTTGTTTTTTCGTCTGGCCCTTGCCCTGAGAGGGAAACGTGAGCGACTTCTCACCCACAGATTTTAGTCATCTTTTTTTTCACATCAGCTGAGTGAAACTAGTCTGCAGAGGCACTTCTGAAAGTTATTTTGCATTAGGCTGCGGTTATGTATTACCAAAATTGTGTCCCAGGAGGATGTTTCTCTTACCATCATTCCTTTTATTCACTCATGGGGGGAGCACTTCCAAAATGCCAAGGGAATATTTTGTCTGTCTCAAAACTGTATATGATGTGTAAGTTCCATGGACCCATGGGTGCTGGTACAAGTTTTAGACTGAGGAGTGCTGATGATGGATACCCATGTATTTGCTATGTGTTATTACCACTTCAAGCCACTGCAGCCCCAGTTCCAGCACTGATGCATGGACCTGTTGTAAAACACAGTGATTATCTACTGCAAACTAATTTCAGTGGGTTGCCTCTGCCTGTTTACCTATAGTTGCTGTCATTGTAAAGAAGCTCAGATAACACAAGATACCCCCCCCCCAGATACGCGATATGGTGGGTTAAAGTACTTGATTAGAAGCATGAAGGTGATGGCCGAAGTCATGCTGAAGCTCACCCTGAAAGGCTATCAGTAGTTTAGCCAGCTGCTAAATGGCTACCTGCTGTCCTGGGTTGATGCAGAGTGTGGGTCAGTGGCCTTAACTGCATCAAGCCAATGTGCCATTAGATTGGGGGAACTATTGACTTTAGATCAGGTGACACCGCATGAGGTGCCACATAAAGATACATAAATGTACTGGAGAAAAATGGGGAATTACTTTCGATTACCCAAATTTTCTTTTTGATATCAAGTAAAAGAACAGTTGTTTGGCATTAACTATGTATTTAATCAAGCCATCCTTTCAAGTCTAGCCAGCTGCAGCCAAATTTGCACTGTAAACTAGGAAACCAACTACCAGTGCCAGAAACATAGTAGTCAAATAAAAGCATAAAATTTATATATTTCCATGAGCAATCGTATTGCACTTGAGCATTCTTGTTGATGGCAGTACACCTCCCTACTTGAATGTCAGCATTTGCAAAATCAGACCATAGATTTTATAGCTGCTGTCCGACCCTTGGCCAACATACAATTCCACACCGCTTCGATAGTGCTGTCCTGATAGCAGGCAGCTATTGTCACTATTTCTGAGGCCTATTCTACGCTTAAAATTTAGGTCAGCATCACTATGGTGCTTAAGGGAGTGAAAAACCCACACACCTGAGTGCTGTAGCTATGCCAGCCTAACCAGCGCAGACATAGCTTGTTAGTGGAACAGCGCTTTGCTTGATCTAGTTACCCATTGCTCAGGGAGTTAGTGTTCCTACAGCAACGGAAATACTTTCTGTTGCTGTAGGCTGCATCTACACTGTAGGGGCATGATGGCAGATCTACAGAGATTTGAGAGCTAAATCCCTGCTGCTGCCCCTGGCATCCAAAATCCACTCAAGGCACCTCACTGACAAACAAACATTTATCAGTAACTATTTCTGCTGCCTGCGGCACAGACGTGGCCTAACCAGTGTGCGTTGCTCTGAGATCATTTCACCACAGAATACTCTTTGTACGCTTGATAACTGATGAATGACGTCCTAAATTACTTTTCTGAAAACTCCTCAGACTGATCAAATTTCCAGAGATGCCCTCCCACCAAAAAGCCCAAGAATATTGTACATATTACTGCAGTGTAACCCAGTTCTTTAGTGGTGGGTGGCCGTGTGTGTTTTAACTGTTGTTGCAAATGGGTTTCCCTTCTGGTAACAGACTCAGTATTTTCAAGCTGACGAGTATATAATCCAAATTATTAAGTTATGTTGCAATTATCAGCTCATTAAAATGTTAATTAAAAAAAAAAACCTTTCAAGGAATCAAATTAATTGTTATGTTATTTGTATTGCGGAAGTTCCAAAAGGCCCCAGTCAGGATCAGGGTCCCATTTTCTTAAGCATTATAAAAAACACACATGGAAAGAACAGAGCAGTACCCTGAATATTGCCTTGGAGGAATGCCCTTTGGGTGATCTTCAATGGCGAATGAGCTGGATGTCCCATGAAGACTGTTACATAAAATTTAGCTTCAGTCTAATATGGTTTTTATTTGGATTCCAGTAAGCAGTTTTTAATTTTTATGTTCTATTTTTAATTTTTTTCTTTTCCTCTATATTCCTGAAAGGGATTTGAGGTCTAAATCCCCATTGCTGTCCTTAGTATCCAAAAGCCATGCTGACAGACATTTACTAGTAGCTCTGTGGACACATTTATTAGGCCCTTGAATAAAAACCTATCTTTAGTTAAGGCAGATTAAGGTCCTTCCAACTTCACTGAGGTCTGTGACAAAAAACCCTTTTCATAACACGTATACCCAGCTATTGCACAAGATCCAGTCGCTGGCTCACAGCAGCCTTATAAAAGCTGTTGTCATTTCCCACTTACTTCCATGTAGATAAAACAATTATCTTCTCACAGTTAGGTATTAAAACCGTAAAAAAGAGTTTAACATCAAGCATTGTGGCCCAGAGTCAGCCCAGTTGGCTCCACTGGCAAAGACCGCAGAAAACAAGCCCCATACTGGAAAGTCCTCCTTGTGTAGGAGGCAGTGTTGGCAAAAGCAGACTGGAATATCTGTTCCGCTGAAGGACTGACTTAGAGCAAGCACAGCCAAAAATGAGATCGGCATTGGCGGGACATGCCAGGGAAAAGCAGGGAATGCAGGGATTTAGCACATGCCGCTAGCTACCTCCCCAGGTGAAGCTCTAACAGCTACAATATCCACGGCCCCAAGGAGCAGGTATAAATTAGGGTCACAAGATTAGACCAGCTGAAATACAGTCAGACAGAGTTGAACCACACCTCCCTCCTGTTCTGTTAGTGTTTGTAACAAACTCTCAGGCGGCGGGATAGCTTCCTCATTATGGAACCTCAGATGGGTCAGTCAGTCGTTTAGGACAGATCTACTCTGCCCACCATTTTCGGCAGCAGTTAAAGGGAATTACACAAGTTACTTAAAACAATTTGGGTATCCCACTTCAACTTCCCTCTGCCAGGCAAGACCCAGTGTTGTTTTTCTGAATGAGTCATGCAATGTGGAGTGCACCATTCATGCCAACTAGTGGCCAATGTTGGAAGCGTTTTACTGAAACCTTTCTTAATAAGCCAATTCACAAGTAAATACTCTCACCCGTGGTTCCTAACCTTTCCAACCTACAGTATCATTTCAGGAATCTGATTGGTCTTGCATACCCCAAGTTTCGCCTCACTTAAAAACTACTTGCTTACACATTCAAACATAAAAATATAAAACTGGGTCACAGCATGCTATTTCTGAAAAATTGCTTACTTTCTCATTTTTTACCATATAATTAGAAAATAAATCAATTGGAATATAAATATTATATTTACATTTTGGTGTACACTATATAGAGAAGTATAAAGTGTTGGGGGGGGGGTTATGTAGCCTGTTATAAAAGTAGGCATATATCTAGATGAGTTGACATACTGCAGGGGTCAGCAATCTTTGCCGGCCCCTCCTCCTCAACTGTCAGCCAGTGCCGGCGGCCGCCTGAAAATTTGGTGGCAGCCATGGTTGGAGGTTGGGGGGTAGGGTGGGGGGGGGGGCGTTTCCCTGGCATGCTACTAAAAGGAGCCCACTCGCACAAAGAAGCTGCCTGCAACGGCTCCTCTTGGCAGCATGCCTGGGGACCGGGGTCCCCAGGGATGTCATGGAAAGAAGCTGCCTGGCGCAGCTCCTCCTGGAGGGCCCAAGGCATGCTGAGGAAAGAAGCTATCCAGAAGGGCTCGTTGGCAGCTGCACGCCATGAAGAGAAGCCATTCCAGACATCATCTTTCTGCACCATGCCTGGAACATGGGCCTGGTGGGGACGCTCTGTGCCCCAGCTGCCTCTGAAAAAAGCTGCCCAAAGTGGCTTTCAGTGGCAGGAGCCAAAATTTCTGTGGCACTGCAGAGAGTGCCACGTGCTGCTCCGAATGGTCTCTCGTGCCACTGTCGGCACACGTGCCGGGGGTTGCCTACCCCTAACATACTGTAATCCCTGGAAGATATCTGCATATCCCTGGTTGAGAACGCTTACTTCTATAATACCTGGCACCCTACAAAATTAAGAAGTGCATTCTTCCTGTCCACTTTAAAAATATATAACTCTTTTCCTATCTCTCACTTTAAAGTACTGTCTGGTACTCAATTAACGTTAAGTATACCTGTCCAATGTTATCTAGACTACTCGTGCCTTATCACTGAAACATATATATATGTAACAACTGACCAGTTAGATTAATCATAGTAGCATGGCTTGGTACCACAAGATTCTTTCAGCATGATGCTGTGAATTCAGTTTAAGAGACATGCTTTTGCCAGCCAGCTTTGAAGCAGCATGGTTTTACTCTTCATAAAAGCTTCAAAACATTTTAAAACACAATACAGCAACAATATAAAGCTGGAGTCTGCCCCCTGCCCCCAGAGACAGAACATAAAAAAGAGACCACAGCCACCATTAGGGGAATATCCTCATCAAGGAATGACCTAGCAAACAATGATAAAGCCCCATGCTCTTCCCAGCATGGAGAAGTCCAGGAGATTATAGCAAGGCTCGTGTTAAGGATTCATGAGCAAGTGACTGGAGGCTCTGGCAAAGCTGGGCTTCAGAGCAGCACATAGGTGGCTGTACAAGACCCCTGTAGGTTAAAGCAGTGATTTTGAAACTTTTTTATTTTTCTCAGAACTCAGTTGAAAAAAAAAATCATTTATGCTCACAACCCGATTCTGGGCCAGCAGTTGGCAACCTCTGTCGACCCTGTGCCAGCCCTTCCTCCGTGATCCCACAGGTGTGGTGGAACCCTTCCTCTGAAAAAAGTGGCCACAGCTAGAGCAGGGTCCCCAGGCACACTGCAGAAAGAAGCCCCTGGCACCCAGGCGCATTGTTCTGGGCAGCTTCTTTCCAGGCCATGCCTGGGATCCATCTCCAGGAGAGGGGCCGTGACGCAGTTCCAGAAAATCTGTGGTGCAGTAGAGGGTCACAACCTCTCGTCTGAAAACTCACTGGGTTAGAGCAGGGTCTGGTGCTGCTCTGATTCACACTGGGAACTGTCCCAGACCAGGCCAGAATTCAAGAGGCAGGAAAACAATCAAAGAATTGTTGCCCTGTTCCTCCTGCTCTTTGTTTTGCCCCCCAAGAAGCAGAGAGTACAGAATTAAGCTTACAAATTTTAGATTCTTATGCACCAGCCGACTATGTACTATTCCTTTATCAACATATTTCTGAGATGGCATCACCAGAAAGTTGTCTAACCTGAAAACAACAATGCTACAATTGACAAATGTATGGCTTTATCTAGGCAAATATTTACTGTACTAAGGCTCCTGATGTCAATGCTTTTGCACACTAAAATATGGATATTTAGCCGGATGCAGCAAACTTTTGAACCAATTTATACAAATACAACTGCCCCTCCCTTGTGTGCCGGAAGAATTTCGAAAGAGCACTCAAAAACATGGTCAAACATCACATTGTCTTAATAGCAGCTGTCTTCCAAATAGCACCACAGCAGTTTGAGGCTAAAGGACAACGATTCTTTTCTCTTCGCAGACTACTCAGAAGTGGAAAAAAAAAAAAAAAAACCAACCAAGGAGTCGTGTGGCACTTAAAGACTAACAGATTTATTTTTCACATGAGCTTTCGTCGGAGAAAATCCCACTTCGTCAGATGCTTTGAAGATGGGTGAATTTACAGATTTTTTTTTTTTTTTTTTTTTTTGGCTGGACTAGACTAACACAGCTAGCCCTTTGGAAATTACTCAGAAGTGGCAGATCAATTTGCTTTCACTTTGAACTAAGAGACTCAATAGCTCAATGAATTGGAAATGAAATATGACACCTTTTGGGTCTAAAAATCCAGTGTGGGGAAATTTGCATTGCTTCTGACTTCATTATAGTTGTTCTGATCCCTTTTCTGTGAATAGCGGTCTCCAGAGGTGTCAGTCTAGAACTAAATGAACTTTAAGGGGGGGGGGGGGAGAAAGAGAGGGAGAGGGAGAATACACTGCTCATACATAATTCTTCATGTTGAAAGGAAAACTGGGAGAGCTCACACACAGTAAATATTTTAGTTTCAGAAACTGTGCGAAACAGAACACCCTTAAATCCCCGTTTTAGTTCTGTGGGCGCAGGGGGTGATCAGCATCTTGTGGGATCAGGCCCCTACCAAGTGGAAAAATTAAATAAGATTGGCCTCTCTTGTGCTGTGAGGGAAACAAAGCCAACATCACTAGAGAGGAAAAACATCAGGACTCTTGTGCACAGGCAGTCTGAATTCTATATAAATAATGCTTTCCCATATGCAGTTTCTCCAGACCCCTTCTTTGCTGTCGGTACACAGTGGTGGCTCATCATTTTTCATTAGGTTCTGACTCTCATTCCTACTGTCAGTGCTGCAGGGCAGGGACTGGTCTCTAGAGCATTACACACAGCAGTGACACCATACTGTATAACTAATTAATAAGCAGAATGGAGATTCCCCATGACAAAGAGCCATGTCACATCACCAGGAACAGACATTTTGTTCACTAGTGTGGAGTACCTCCCGCACATGGGTGGCTAGAAATGTTTTACTCACCAACTTTTATCATAGCATTTCGCTTGCAACAAACATTAGAGCTAGGATTTGTAACACTGCCTCAATATTCCAGAACACGCTACCAGAGCATTGCTAATATGTTACAGCTAGGTCTTGTCTTAGGAACATACAAATATTTCACCCAGCAGTGAACTTAAGTCAATTTATAAGGTGGATGGCAGCTGTTTAAAAAGCACAGTACCACTGTTCAACTGGTTAGGATTGGAAGTGGGTGCGAGGGGGAATCTTGATCCAATTGAAATGACAGGGAGCATTTAGATAGGCAGAAATAGCTACCCAAGTCGGAAACAGCCAAGTCCCTAAATTTGCAGGTTCACAACCCCTATGCACTGCGTTGCCTTGGTACAATGGGTAAAAGGAGTCTTCTGTGAGTCTGCTCCAAAGCCTTCTAAATGCAGAGAATTTTTAAGATTCAGTTGGGCAGTTATCTATCAGCATGTAATTCAAGAAGCAGGAAGTTCATTCATAAAAACAAGCACTTAAATAAATGTCAGTGAGCAGACAAAGTTTTGCCATAGTAAGGAAACGTTTGATGCTTTCAAACAGCGTTAGTTGAAGTTACATAGTACTGACATAGAATGTATGTCTTCGGACAAGATTTTGCCCTCATTAAAATTTGCGCAATCCTCATCCATTAAACAGCACCAGTCTGTTCAAGGACAAAATTTGGCCCATTACACACACAGTTATGATAGTCAATTTAATAGCTAGGTTCTCACAAAGGCTATTAACAGCAGCTCTGCTCTCTTCTGCGTCTATTGTTTTATGATCTTAAAGAATTAGTTTTACATATTTGAAATAAGTCATAGTCATGGATAACAACAAATTACAGCAATATATCAACCCAATAAAATTCAGCTTACAATTTCAGGATTCTTAGAAATAAGCTCCACGGCTTAATATGTTAGTGAACAAAATTCTGTTCTCAAATCATTGTGGGGACTCAGAGCGAGTGGTGGGGTGGGTGGAGAGACAAGAGACCTCAGTTCCAGCATTCTTTTCTTCACACAGTCAAGAAAACTCAGCTGGGACTAGAAAACATCTAAATCCAGATCCATCATGCAGATGTGATTACAGAAGTTTGCTTTTCAGGAGCCAGGCCATGGGAAGAGTTGGACTCAAATCTCCAGCTCATTACCACTGCCCTCTTCATTTTCACTAAGCCCCTTTAAAAAGGACTTACACTGTTCTAACCTCCACCAGCTAGACTAGATCACTTAGAAGTGATGTGTTGGCCAAGGTTAGTCTCAGGAGCTCAGGGAGGAGCTGACGGGAACAACCAAGAATAACACGAACATTCCTCTCTTTGCGCACTTCCTATATGCATGGAACAAAATGCAATGTCATCTGTTGAGAAAACCAGTACATCAATAAGGAAAATGATAACAGTCTGTCTCAGAAGCAAAGTTGCTTTAAGAGTCAGTGTTCCTGGCTGACTTTCATCCTTTGTAATTTAGCTTTATGAATGGCAATCTTAAGATCTCAAGATATCAGGCTTGGCTTGCTCTGCCACACAGCGTCTGGCTGACAGGAAGAATATATCCTATCTATGCTTCTCACGCAGGTATCCAACTCCCAAACAACTATCCTGGGTAGCAAACTGTACCCCTAAAAGTATCAATGCTCTCCAGCATCCAGACCATATCTTGCCCATCACAAGAGTCACTTTGCCCAGTTCTGAGCATACCACGTTGCTAGAGCACTGCAAATCCATGGGTGTCCGCAGATATCCACATTACATCTGCATCCACAGATACAACATGGATATCTGTGGACCATTTCTTGTGAATGCAGATCAGATACAGATCCACATATTTTTACCTGCACAGAGCTAGAGCCCTGCAAATATGTGGATATCTGCATTATATCAGCATCCACGGGTAGCACACAGACATCTGTGGGCCATTTCTTGGGCATGCAGGTCAGATATGGATCCAGGTATTTGTATCCGTGCAGGGCTCTACACATTGCCTTACTTTCTGGTAAGATGTGTGACACAATAAGATAGGATGCTGTGAAGTGATAAGCCAGAGAAGCTCCTACTGTCCAATGAGCTTGTTTCAGTTCTCCCAGTGACCAGTAAGTTCCCATTCATGAGAAACATTTCCCTTCTGCATATATAATATGATTTGCTACTACTCTCCCCTCCTGCAGTTCATTGGTAAATCACAAATAAAAATAAACTGTAGTGTAGCCAAAGTTACTTGAAACACTTGCTTTCTAAAACAGATGCTTCATCCAATACTCCAACTCTCTCTGGTTCATCCATCATCCATTTTCACATAAGCCAGGATAGCTATCAAAAGTGCTTAAGTACTTTAGGAACACAAGTGGGGGGGGGGGAGAGGAGAATCAATGGGATTTGTGCTCCTAAATTACTTACTTGTGCTTGAAAATCCCGCCCTTCATTTAAGTGCTTTCATTCCTCATTGTCAGCTGTGAACACTAGCCAAAGTCAAACATTTTCATAGATCCAGTACTTAGCTACACGCGCACGCGCGTGCGCACACACACACACACACACACACACACACACACACACACACACACAC
>ML682018.1:23919290-23970907 GCA_007922195.1 Podocnemis expansa
CACACACACACACACACACACACACACACACACACACACACACACACACACACACACACACACAAATCTGGACAAGCAATTTCCAAGGCTGTCAAAAAAAGAGAAAAATAGACAATGATACGCCTTCTGCTAAGATTCTAAAATAAAAAGTAAATAATAAAAGATTGTACCTTCATGTCTGTAGAGCAATTTAGATATGTACAAAATAAGCAACTACTTTGTTCCCAACTGTAACTGATCCTCAGTAATTATCAAGTCTGCGAAAGAGAGAAGAGGATGGAATAAAGTTTCCTCTGAGGTGTAATAATGAGGAACTGAGAAGCAACAGTAGCAGCAAGGAAACTTCCCCCCTACACACGCAACCCCCACTCACGCTGACATAGTAGCCCCAAAAAAAAAGAAAGACCTGACTCTATTTACATACAGATCTGGTATAACCCACTGTGAAGCTCTTGTACTGCAGTGATTCAACCCCAGTTATCTTTTGCAGTAGTTAACACAATGTGGGAGATGGGGGAATGTTGTGACATGGGAGAGGAAGTTGGGGTGGAGGGACGAGAGTGGCTGTTTGGACTTTTTTCTGCACTGTGGAAATTCCCAAGTGGGGTGAGCATCTCAGGGACATTCCCCTGCCAGAAAGGCTTGCTGGAAAACCCGGACTGGCATACTAATGCTGAAGATCGAGAGTCTCCACAGCAGAGCTTAAGAGGTTGTGTATCATCAGAGGATCAGATTACAACATATCACCGGAAAATATTACCAAAAAAAAAAAACCCTCAATTCAAAATGTTGCAACTCAGAAAGCACTATTTCTTACCTGGTGTGAATTAAATTAACCACTTCATAGACCAAACTTCAATTTAAACATTGCTTCTTCAGTTTTGAACTGGTTTTATTTAAAAAAGGCTGGATGCTATACCGCACAAGTAATCAAGAGCTGTTTTGTTTCTTTCCTTTTCTCACAGGGCAGTGTGTGTCTCTGTTGCAAATGTGTTACGGATGCATAGTCACCTCACTTTTGGCAACACTAATTCTAAGTACATGCATGCACACAGCTCTGGAGCTGCCACGTGCTGCTCTACAGACATTAATGTGTACAGCAGTGAGACACACTGGCCAAATTCATCCCTATAGTAATTCCTTTGACTACCAAGGAATTACATCAGGGATGAAGCTGCCCCAGTGAGCCATCACCTACCTTCTGGTCCACCGTTTCCATTCTGCTGGCTTCAGTAGGGCAGTATGGGTTCACCTGAGCTTTCTAATTCTTATAAAATGAAGGCTCTGTCTACATAGTGAGAAACCTGGTAAATGCTCTAGAGATTGAAAAAGTAGACCCACTTCATTAACCATGAAGATTTTAATTAAACATAAAATATCACCCACCAAAACAGATGACAGTGGTCCTCAGCACACTGTTGGAGTCCGTCCAGGAGTATCCTAAGAGCAGACTGGATCAATGTCTTAAACTCACACAGACACAATCAGGTAATCTGTCCTTTCCCTGGTAGTATATGCCAGGACTCCCTACGCTGATCAAAGACAGCAAGGAAGCCAGTGGCGTCTAAATCTTAACCATCACACGGGTACCGTCCACTCTTTACGCACCCACCATTAACCCTTCCCAAGCACACTTATGATGGATGGGTCAATGCTAGCTGCCAGCACCAAAGAGACAAGTACACTGAACAACCTTTCCTTAGCACCTCCCTGTTCATTTGGCATCATTACCATCTCTTGCACTGGAACGTGGCTGTGAAGAACATAGCAGTAACAGCCGCCCCCGCCTGCCTGAACAAGCTGAAAGATGTACCAGATTACCTTCTCTTCCCAAAGGTGATCATTTTGAATCTTTTCCCCTGCAGCCAGGAAGTGCTGCGTGGGCTCTGTTTTGCTGTTCTCAGAGATATTCTATCACTGGAGAATATTTAGAAGATAACCTTACACACTGTTTTCTTGGAAATAGGAGCTATTTGTTGCAAGAGGGTTCTAGTATTTTATTATTTTTTAGCGGAATGGTGGTGATGCTGGGCTCAGGCCTCTCTAAATCAGAAAAACATGTCCCTGCCCACATTATAACCTTTTCACTCCAACAGTACCTTCCTCCAGTGTGATCTTTAGGCACTTCCCAAACATTAATTAGAATAGCCTTCTCAACACATCTATTGTGTCCAAAAGTTCTTTCTTCATGAACGGGGCCACTGGTAGCAAAAACACAGCGAACTTGCTCAAGTTCACAAATAGGGAGTCTGTGGCAGAAGAAGAAACAGCATTCAGATCTGCTGCACCCCAGACATCTCTTCTTACCACTATCTCTGGCTCCCTCCCACATAGTTCAGTATCTGTTTCGCCACTTAATGTGAAAGGGCTTGCATGCTTGTGCCTTTTCTGAACCAAATTAATACAGATAGCATGCCTACCTAGCTTGATATGTCCTGACGATGGGACTCCATTGCATGCAGGGTCTTGTTAGTGAAAGGAACCCTTGATTCCAGAGACAACAGCTCCTGTCAGATGAGACAGTCATCCAGCAACCACAGGCCAGGTTAGGTAGAAATGAGAGACCAAGTCCTGAGGTCATAGAAAGTAGTCCTGCAAGCACTGTATCAGAAAACCCTGTATCCTCCCCAGCCTGTGAAATCAAGAGTCATCATAAAACTTATTCTGCTGTGAAAGTCCCCCCCCCCCCCAAGCTATCTAGGGAATTAATTATCATTTGTAACTTACAATTGAGACTGGCACCCTGTTGGGCTGGATGCCGCACAAAAACACAGCTCCTTCTCTAGAAGCATACAATCTAGGTGGGTATGATGGACATATGAGCGGGCAGGGAAAGGTGCAGAGAAATTATGTAACTTAACCAAGGATTAAGGTCAGGGTCAGAGTGGAGAAGAGATCACGCTTTCCCAGACCTAGATCAAGAGACCACACTACCCAGGAATCCTCTCACCACAGCTGGAGGAATTGTAATTGTCTAGGCTCGTGGGGACATGGTGAGAATACAGTAGGGTAGGAGACACCTAAACAGCAGCACATGACCACATTTCAAACAGCCGTTACAAACTTATCAGGAGTGAGAGAGGCATAGCTAATCTACAAACCTATTTTATGTGGATTGCTGTCTGAGAAAGTAATAGAGCCCTAATATTTGCTTGTTTCTGCATCTACTAACGGGGAGGGGTAGAGGATCTTTATTTTGACCCATTTTCCTCTTTCTGTAAAATAACTGCCACTTTGTACTATTCTTAACTAAGTCAAAGGCAAAAAAGGAGACACAAAGGGAACAGAGAACCAGAGAAAAGCCAAGAGGCAAAATGAGAAACTGAAATGGAAGAAAGATAGATGACAAGAGAAAGCTAAGACAAAAATACCTTCACACCACTGGAAAGAGGCACCTCCCTGAGGAAAGCTGATTCAAGCAGCGAGAAGTGGCGGAAAAGGTTTGAGGCATGACTCAGCCGGCTAAAGGCAGGAAAACTGGGGGTGGGGTGGCGAGGAAAGAATAAAGAACAGAAGCTGGCAAGAGGCAAAAGGAGCCCTGTGTTGCGCCTAGATCTGACATTCCAAACTTCCCGCAAGTCGAGTTACTTTTCATTGGCACCATGGCTTCATCTCCCCTATTGAATTCTGAATCACCTGTCTGTCCACTTTTTGGCCTGGTGATCCAGTCCTCTGCATTCTGCTGTGTTCCCTGTTTTAGGAATTAGTTAATTTGGAGCAGACTACCATACTGTGGTATTGCAGCATTGTTCATTCACTTCTCACAGCCCGATCACGTCACTCATAATGGCTCTGCCAGCTATAGATGTACCAGAGTGGCATGGCGACAAGCTGCCATCCAGAATCAGGCAAAGCCAAGAAACTATATTGAGCTGCTCAAGCAATACAGGAAGTGGCTTAATATGCAGATGACCCAGCCATGAAGACACTGGATGAAAGGTGCTAACATATTTTTAAGACTTTGGAGGAGGAAAAAGAACAGAAAATGGAAAGAAAGGGATGCACATGGGATGGCTGAATCGTGGAGCAGTGAGGGGCTAGTGAGGGCACATGTGCACACCACATGGTTTGGTAGCCTCCCAGACCCATTCCACTGGGTTCCCCAAAAGCTTGGTTTGACTCTGGTCTCATTACGCAGGTTCCTTTATACAGCAAAGCCGCTCTGAGTTGGTCAGACTCAGACAAAGGGGATTGGTACAGAGTATACCACACATTTGAAGTTACAGAGACCCCTCTCTCCCCTTCCTTTATATGCATTTATGCATTACATTCACTATATGCTGCATCACATTTTGGGATTGGCTTGTCTGCTTTGCAGGAACCAATCAGCACAACATGCTCTGTCCAGGCACCATCCATGTTTGACTTTACTTTTTACCTCAATTTTATCCCAGCTTCTGTCATCCATTGTTAGCTTGTTCTTAGTAAAAAGCTCCCTGAAATTCTGTGCCTTTCAGCTTACTGACCTATTTACTTGTTTTAGCACAAACATTCCATTTTCAGCTTGCTCATCTAGTTCTCTCTCTCATCCTGCCGGCCCAGGAATGAGGCCTTCCCAACAGTTAATTACTCTATGTCACGTCAGGCCTACACATATACTACTTGTTAAAATTCTTCCACTACATGGGAAAGTGGCTTGAGCTGCTCCCTTTGTCCTGCTGAAATAACCTTCCCCCTTTCTGCTAAAAATCCTGGGGCTCAATAACTATTTACTGTTTTGCCTTCAGAATTGGCCAGATTTGGCGAAGATTTATTTAAATCTCATTGGAAGATTACCCTGGATAACCTCCATCAGGATTTGATCCAAACGTCACATCAAATTACACTTAGGGAACACAGTACTACACTCCTTCGAATCTATTTACACCTTTCTATATAATGCAGCTTTATTCATGATAATATCTAGGTTCAGCATTTTTTTGTAAAAGTGTTCTTTTAAAGGTAGGACCTTATTAAATAGATGCTTTCCAGCAGAGAGTGCCTACCCAGGACCCTGGGGATTCTTGACTTACGTTTAAAAACACAGCTACTCAGGCATTACCAAACATAAGTGAGCCACAGTGCAGTATTTGTCCCTACCCACTCTGCTGTGCATCACAGGAGATGTTTTCATGGCAGAGTTAGCCTGGAAGCTCTCTCAGGTGTTTTTCTTAATACAAATCTTATCCCTACACAGAGATCTCTGAGCTGAATGTAGGGATGCTTTCAAGCCAAATTCACTGGCCAGGCTGAAAATTCAGGTTAGAACTTGGTTGCCATTTTCACTCAGGCTGGTAAACTCACCTACTTCACTGTGAGGGCGCAGGCTAGCTCCCTCAGGCATGGATTATCCTCTAATCCAGCGATTTTCAAACGTTTTCCTTGGGACCCAAATTGAAAAAAAAAGATTTATGCCCATGACCAACAATTACATCACTTAGCAATGCATTCTCGTCTGTTGGTGGCAGCAGCAAGGTCCCGACCCTAAGTTTGAAAAACCACTGATCTGCCATCCCACAATTCCCCCGAGGTGTCTAGAAGAACAGACAAATGTTCCCACAATTCACTAGGACCAAATCATAACACAAACCAGCTTACTGCACTGTGGCAGTGCTCTGGCAGGACTGCTCACACACGAACTAGGCTGACCCAGACACTGTTATGCCAAATGAGTATCTGAGATCTTTTTAGGGGGAGAAGGCAGTATGCCATGTTTATTACAAAGAAAGAGAAAGTTGGTAACTAACGTATCCCTATGCCCACACACACTCATTCACACACCCAAGCATACCATACAATGTTCTGCAGTCTGTGTCATTAACAGTCTTAATGGTGCTGCTGCTGGAATCTGTGTTTGTGTCTGTTGCTGGGGTTCATGGCAGCTGCCTGGCCAGGGAAGCTGGACATGAGGAGGAGCAGGGTCTTCATCGGGCGCGCACCGAGGCTCCTTTCTTCCAGGTGGTATGCAGCACAGTTCCCCCCTTTTGCTTTGGGATCTCACCCAGTCTTTATAGCTTTGTCACACCACTCCAGGTCCTCTGGGACCATTAGTCACCAGGCAGTTGTGGATGTGACCCTCAGCCAGTGGCGTCGCTAGCGCTGGGCACACGGGGCACGTGCCCCAGGTCCCAACGCTGGTGCCCCGGGTCTCCGGCCCAATCGGGCCGGGGATCCGGGGCCCGATCTCTGGCAGTCCGCGGCCACAGCGGCCGCGTCTCCGGCCAGGGGTCCGGGGCCTATCTGGCTGCCTGGCAGGCCCCGCCCCCTGGCCTGGGATAGGGCCAGGGGGTGGCCACGCCACTGCCGCCAGCTAGCCCTCACTGCCGTGCGGCGCGGCTCAGCCTAGCCTGGCCTGGTGCGGCCGCTGGAGGCCAGGCCCGCGGCTGCAGCCCTGGATCCCCGGCCGGGGACGGGGCTGCCGCAGCCGCAGCCAGGCCCTGGATCCCCAGCGGGGGACGGGGTCGCCGCAGCCACCCGCGGCCAGGCCAGGGATCCGGGGCCTGGCTGGCTGCCCGCGGCGGCCCCGTCCCCTGCTGGGGATCTGGGACCTGGCCAGCAGCCCGCGGCTGCAGCGGCCCCGTCCCCCGCTGGGGATCCGGGGCCTGGCTGTGGCCGCGGCAGCCCCGTCCCCGGCCGGGGATCCAGGGCCGCGGCCGCGGGCCCGGCCACACCGGGCCGGGCCAGGCTAGGCTGAGCTGCGCCGCACAGCAGCACGGCCCAGCTGGCGGCGGCGGCGCCGCAGCCTCCCTCTGGCCCCATCCCAGGCGGGGGGTGTGGCCTTTTGGCTGGGGGCGGAGCCTGCCCTCCGGGGGTGGGGGCGGGCCCGTGCCCCAGGTCTTTCCCCGCCCCAGCGACGCCCCTGCCCTCAGCTTGTTTTCTTGGGTGCCTGCTTCTGGGGTGGATCCTTTATTCCTTTGTTTTTAGGGGTGTGTTCACATTCTTCAGCAGTTAAGGTGGGCTTCTCACTTCAGTTGTGAGAGCTGACAGCTTGAGGCTGGTTCACACCTAGTTGATCAGAACAAGCTGGCAGCTTGGGGCTAGTTCACACACACGTCCACCTCCATCCACACCTTATAGCCTTTTCAGTCTTACGCAAGATGGGGTACATTGGTTACAAAATGGAGTTTCTACATTTACAATATGGAATATGGACTGCTACAGAAATTGGGGAAAAGGTAGTGATATAATCAGAGCTTAAAGATAAACAGGGACAAATTCACATAGTAGTACAGGCTGGGGCTGCATAGATCAGGGGAAAGAGCTGCTCCCCAACAGCCACAACCAGTCTAGAAGAACATACCCATTGCAATCCACTAAAACCAAATGGAGATTGAAAGGACCAATGTGACAAAGCTGCAAATGCCAAGATAAGACCACCAATGTGAAGCAATCAAAATGAAACAAAGATACAACTATTGGGGTACTATTACAAATGGGAAGTAATTAATTAGAACTTAATAGAAATTGACTGAGGCAACATTGCCAATAAGAACCATTCTTACAACCAGTCAAGACTATATGAAGCTAGACAGAAAATAAGAAACAATAAATGGATCCATAAGACTGTAGATAAAAATCACCCCCATAGCCCCACCACCCAAGTTAACATCTAAGTGAAGACATCACTACAGCAAGGTACGTAAACACATGCGCAAGATATGTAAACACATGCCTCGCTGTAAGTGGGCATTGTCCTCAGTAAAATCCATGGGGTTTCTCACATACTCAAAATTAGGAAAGCACCTGGCTGAATTGGGACCTTAATTACCAATTAAGTGACCAGTACAACACATGTCCTACCTCAAATCCCTCTCTCATCTGCCTCATCTCTGTCAATGCCTGCTTAAATATGTTGGCTGTTTAGCAATCTGGCCAAAATATCAGCAAATGTGGGCTCTTTTGGACCTGGGATGGGAGAGGAGGGATGTATCAGTGAGCAGGGTGCTAGCCTGGGACTTCAATGACCTGAGTTCATCCACCACATCCATCTTGTATGACCGTGGGCACATCACTTAGCTTCTCTATGCCTCACTTCCCCTCTGTGAAATGGGGAGCACAGCTCTTCCTTACCCCACAGGGTGTGACGAGGTTGAAGTCATGAGGCTACTAAAAGGGCTACTCCTACTATGACCATGTGAATATTGAAAGTCAGTGAGGGTAGCAGGTGGTACTAAGTGAAAGTTTGGCAAGTCATGCTGCCTCCCCCACCCCTGTTGGTTGCAAGAAAGTGATTGAGAGAAATTTTTAAATAATTTATTCTCAACCTGTTACCCCTCTCCTCTGAAGATGTGTGAAACCTTGGAACCTAGGGTTTATCACAGATTAAATGTGAAAACTTCTGTAAGCAACCCTTATGAAAATATCTCCAGGTCCATCACTGCCAGGGACAGAGGTGAGGTAGGGGAATAGGACAGACAGGGGCAGAACCTGTGCTTCATATTTTAAGGCATTTGGCAAATAACATTTGGGGGTGTCCTGTCCCATAAGGACAGTGTAGTTCATCCAGTTGCTATTAGTGTAGTGGCTAGCATGTCTGCTTAACATGCAGAAGGTCCTGGGTTCAATTCCCAGAGGGTTGGACTCGATGATTTCACAAGGTCTCTTCCAGCCCTATGATTGGATTGATTGATAGCATTACTCATGCCACCATCTGCCTTGCAAGATCAAGCAGCCCTTCTCTTGTCCTGTGGCAGGGCTCCAGTCTCCGACATTTGCACTCACTTTCCTCCTCCTCTGCCCCTTTTCCCTGTCTCAGCTCTCCTCAAAGGACCTCTTGCTCTGCAACCCTTTTAGGCTAACTCAGGAGCTTTTGGTGCTGAGTACTCCCTCTACATAATCTAGAATCTACTTCCTTCAGCTTCCTGGGCCAGCAACTGGCTGCTGTCTGGCACCTAGTGGCTGCTGGGAGGCACTGCAGACAGTAACATTGTGTGGGAGCTCCAAGTGCAGCTCCCGCAGCACCCTGGAATGCAGCAAAACTCCTGCTTATAGAAAAACAAAACAAACAAGGAGTCCTGTGGCACTTACAGACTATTAAATTTATATGTCACACTGTCACAGCAAATCAAAACAGTTGTAAAGATTCAAACGTTGGGGAACAGCATACAGAGGGAGATGAGGCCACCATCCTATACTGAAAACCATCAGTATACTTACCTACATCCCTCAAGTTTTCAACTTAAAACACACCGTACAATCTATTGTCTACAGACAAGCCCTAAGATATAACTGCATTTGCTCTGATCCCTCAGACAGAGACAGGCATCTTCAGGATCTCTATCAAGCATTCTTAAAACTACAGTACCCAGCTGTGGAATTGAAGAAACAGACTGACAGAGCCAGATGGGTACCCCAAAATCAACTACTACAGGAGAAGCCCAAGAAAGAAAAACAACAGAATGCCTCTAGCCATTACCTACAACCCCCGAGTCAGACTTCTACAACACATTGTCAGGGATCTACAGCCTATTCTACAAGACAGATCCTCACTCTCAAGCCTTGGGAGACAGACGTCTCCTCACTTTTAGACAGCCCCCCCCAATCTTAAATAGATACCTACCAGCAACTACAGACCTAACAACAGAACCATTAAAGCAGACACATATCCCTGCAATAAACCACGCTGCCAACTTTGCCCACATTTCTGCACAAAAGACACTATTACGTGACCTAATAATGCCAGCTGTTTCATCAAAGGCTCATTCGCCTGCTGATCCACCAATGTTATTTATGCCCTCATGTGCAAGAGACGCCCCTCTGCCTTATATATTGGACAAACAGGACAGTCTGTGCAAAAGAATAAATGAGCACAAAGCTGACATCAGAAATCTCTACATGCTAAAAACAGTGGGTCAGCATTTCAATCTTCCTGATCACTCCATTAATGTTTTGTTAATTGCTGAGCTCACACAGATGAATATGAGGTCAAGGCTTCAAAGGTAAGCTACTAGAATTGAATTAATTTGTAAATTTGGTTGCACTGCTTCAGGTCTTAATCAGGACATTGGATTTTTCTCTCATTACAACAGGTGATCTGACCTCATCTCCCTATGTATGCTGTTCCCCAGTGTTTGAATCTTTACAGTTGTTTTGATTTGCTGTTACAGTGTGATCTGTTCCTATGACTTTTACTTCCTTGCATTTATTTCCTCCCATTCTGTAAATTCTCCCATCTTCAAAGCACCAGGCAAAGTGGGATTTTCTCCTGTGAAAGCTCATGCGATAAATAAATCTGTTAGTCTTTAAGTGCCACAGGACTCCTTGTTTGTTTTACTGAACTAGACTAACAGGGCTATCCCTTTGGATCCTGCTTATAGGGCATCACAGCTAGGATTATATTAGCTATGTCTACACTAGAGGGCTCAATTAATCTGGTTTACTAAAGTCTACTTTAAGCCCTTTTAAAGTAGACCTTGTTAAGCCAGTTTAGATGTCCACACTCAGAATAACAGGAGAGTGACCACGTCTACTCTGGCAGCTGCTAGGTTGCCCTAGGAGTGGTGCATTGTGGGCAGCTGGCTCACAGTGCACCACCTCTCTCCCAACCACTCCTTTACAACAGGACATCAGTGACCAAAACACCCTCCATACTGTGTGTGGCAACAGGGAGCCCAAGGAGGTCAGGGACTCTGACACGCCCCAGCAATGTGCCAGCACAGCTCTCCACATACTCCATGCATTGCCCAGACTCCTCTGGCTCTGGACCAGGTGCCGCAGGGGAACTGCCAGCACAGGGATAGGCCACAGCAGGCCAGCCCCCTCACCTTCCCAGTAAGCTGGCATGGACAGGATGCCCCCCATGCACCCACGCATCTGGGCACAGGAAACCAGCAGCAACTGGTGGCACCGAATCAGTCTAACCCCCTGGGACAATGAACACTGGCTGCAGAAACTGCAGATGAAAAAAGACCACCTGCTTCCAGCTGCTGTCACCACCTCCATCCGCCTATTCCTGCCCCCCAACCCCTCCCACCCTTCTGCCGCCTCCCCAACACAATAAAAGGATGCACGAGACACAGGATAACAATGTAACGTGTCTTATTTACAAGGAGGCTGTGGGGAGGGCTGGGGGGTGTGGGGATGGGAGCTGCAGTGGTTTGAGGGTTTGGGGGGGGTGAAGGGAGTTGGGGGTGAGGGGGCAGATGCTTAGCAGCCTTGAGCCAGGAGGTCCTGGGCCTGCAGCCAGCAACCCCAAGTCCTGGGCTGCTGGCAGGGAGGGCTGTTGCTGGAGTCCTGGGCAGGGTATCTTCAGCCCAACTTGAGCCCCAGCCCTATGCCAGGTACTTCAAGTCATGGGTCTGCTGCTCCACCAGGTCAAGCAGGTGGTCCTGCAGTGGACATGCTCCTTTTCCCTCTTCCACTCCCGCCAGACTCAGAGATCAGTCTTGGCATGCCTGGTGAGCTGGAGGTGGTCTTCCAGGATCCCCTCCCTGAGCAACGCCCCTGCTCCTCCGGCTCAGGGCTGGGCGCACCCTGCGAGTGGCTGGTGTCACGGGCACAGGGGCTGCAGGACAGAAGTAAAGAACAAGAGTTCCCCCCCATTAGTTAGTGTGGAGTGCAGGCTAACAGCCACTGCTGTCCCACCCCACCTGGCCTTTCAGACAGGGGTCCTTAGTATACATTGCTGTGCTGTGCTGCACTGGGCATGTGCAGTGCCCAGGGTGGTCAGCCTCTGGCAGCCCTGCCCTGACGTGCCTCTCCTAAGGCCATGTGCCAGTGGTGTCAGGAGCATGCTGTCTGGCCTTGGCTGTCAGCCTGACAGTGCCCCCACCCTGCTCAGCTCTGGGTCCCCCCCACCACATGGCTCCCTGCCCCTGTGCCCCCATGGGAGTGCCTCTGCACCCCCCCCCGGGATCCTGCCTTTCCCAGGCCCTGTCCCCCCTGCCTGCCCCACCACGTCCGCAAGGAGGGCGCACTCACCGACACATGCACTAGGAGCTCGGCGTGATGTCCCCTCACCTGGGTTGTCTAGGATGGCAGGGAGCCTCCTCCTGGGTCACTGGGATGAGTTCTGGGCTGGCACTGTCCAGGGCCCGTGCGGTGCCCTCTGCTGGGTTGCTGGCATCCCCTTGGCTCAGCCCCACATCCTCATGCACCAAGCTCTCCTCTTGGCCATCATCCTGGGAGAGGGCTCTGCAGCATAGATGGTGCCAGCTGGCCGGTCATCATCAGCCTCCTGGGCCCAGGAAGGCGTGCTGCTGGGCATAATAGGGGCAGGTGGTGTCAACTTCTCCCTGAGCACCTCATAGCCTCCTGGGCCCTGTAGTAGAGGTCCGTGATTTTCACCACACCTGCTGGGTGGTGCACATGTGGTCCCTCTCTGCTATGGCTTCTGAGATGGACCTATACACCTCCCGGTTCCTCTGGCTGCCCTGGAGCCAGGACTGTAAGGTGCCATCCCCTCACAAAGCCAGGAGATCTAAGATCTCCTGATGGTCGAGGATGGGGCCCACCTTCTGGCCTGCCAGGCTCTGCCGTCCACTGTACCTCCAAACACAGTTGGAGTTCTGGTCCACCCTGACTGTGGGGCAGGGCAGGCAATTCCTGGTTGCCAAGAAGGTTTCCAGGTGGCCAGTTAAGTTGACTTAAGCCTAATGCAGGCTATATTGGCTTAAGTCAACTTAATACAGTTGACTTTACAAGTGGGAGTTATTAAGGTGACTTAAGCAAATGCTTAAGTCAACTTAATAAATTCCAAATGTAGCCCTGGCTTTGCTTAAGTCAACTTAAGGGGCTTTAAGTCAATGTAAGCCCCTAGTGTAGACATAGCAATTGTGCCTTCCCAATTTTCTCCAGTGACCAGCTATAATCTTTTAAGTGGGCTTTAGGCTGGATGTGTACATTTTTAAAGCTTTCAACACTACAATCCTGTATTCTATGTGTAAGGCGGGTTTAGAAGCTGTGCCTAACAGCTGCTAAGGGGAGGGGGCAACTAATCTGCATGGGTTTTGTATTTGCATGAGCACAAAGAGCATATTAGCATAGTCACACTATGGATGCAGGGCAATATGGGTAATAGTATTTGGGTTGATATGATCACAAATCTGTCAATATCTGTAATTCTACTGAAAAGAAACATGAAATACTGTTTTTTGTAATATGCTACTCTTGCTTGTTCAAACTCTGTTTGGGTGGGTTAAAGGATAAAAGCTATCACTAGCAAAAAGAATACTAAAACAGGGGTCACCCCCTCCTCCTCACCTGGTGAAGTTAAAACAGGGGTGGGGGTTTATTATTAGCTCAGTTTAGAGCTATGCCTGATGATCTGCTTCACCCCAGTGCCCCACTGTCAAAGGATAGATCTGGCCAGGCTTCCTGTGAAGCCTTTCTTTTGTTATTTTAATGGGAGAAGCTGTTTGCAGCTATGTAAGGTTTATAAGCTGAAATCACTGAGAGGGGCAAACCATGTCTTCGAGCTGAAATCACTAAAGAGGAGCCGGGACGGAGTAAGCATCCACTGGGCGGTACCAGAGGACAGACCCGGTGGATGGTGAGAGTGGACAGCATGAGTGACCATCGGTGGGCGGAGCTGGCAGACAATGGGCTGAGCAGGTGGCTGGTGAGAATGGAGTGTGAGTGACCAGTGGGTGGAGCCAGTGGATGCCGCGAGCAGCCAGCGGAGGGCCAGAGAACATGAGTGACCAGCAGGCTGTTCCTTACATGCCCTGGGTTGTCGGGAACCTGTCGTGCACTGATCCTCCAGATCAGTGCTGGTTTTGCTATTGAATTCACATATGCTGCTATGCTGTGTGGGATCATGTTGGGAACCTGTTTTGCACTGATTCTCCAGATAAGTGCTGCTTTTTGTTATTGGGCTTTTTACATTTTGTTTTTATTACTATTAAAAGTTCTGTATATTACACTCAGACTCATGCTTGCGAGCGGGGAAGCGTTACCCCTTTGGGGTGCCCAGGGAATAGTGCATGATTTCCCAGAAGACTGGATGGGGGCTTGAGCTAGTTGGTGCTGTAACATTATTTAGAAACCCCTAGATATACAACCTGGCCCTTGTTCTGCCAGCTTGCCCTGGCAGAAGGGATACATATGAAAAGTCCTCTGAGGATGCAGCCCAACTAATATGGACATTAAGACACCAGGCATCCTATCAGAGCACTGCTACTTGAGAGTGAGTGTTAAATTTACAGCCTTCAAACAGATCTCCCTTTACCAAACTCAAAAACATTGAAAACACCTTCCGCCAACAGGTTCTTTTCTTTTTTTTTTTTTTCATTTTAATCTGTAGGTGCTTTCTGCAAGATGTCTACGCAGCACACTGATTGAAATAAATTACTTTCCACAAACAAAGGAAATATGATGTACACAGAGACTATGAGACCAGAGGGGAAAACATCTAGGCTTACACCACACAAGATAAATGAAAAGGAAAATAGGGGGTCTTAATAATGTATAAGTAAGTAAGTTGTTTAGGTAATGTGTAAGAAAAATGTGCTTTTGCCATTAAGAAAAAAATATACTTCTCTGGACATTTGGTGGTTTGAGGATTATTTGCTTCTCTCTCACAAACAGTAAATAGCTGGGCACTCCATGTTTACATTCTGTGTATGTTTTTACATAACATATCTATTTGGATTCCATTTAAACTACTTAAATATTTTTCTCCATCTCCGTGCTGCCCTGGAGTATCTCTTGTGCTACCAACCAATAAGCAATACATTTAGAAGTGTACTGACAGATAGGCTAGAACTATTTACAAACTGTACTTTTAAAAGCATCAAATGGGGTTGTGGTTTCATTTTAGAGCATTCAGTGGTCCTGTTTATAAACAAAATCAAGTATGTAGCATGGCTCAATGAAAGGGGATGTAAATTCACTCCCTAAACTCTTTGACCTCACTTAATCACAAACATCTTTTTTAAAACCTTCCAAGAAAAACAAATAACTGAAAAACTTTTTAGTAAAACTGACATTTCAAATAATTTATAGGAGAATTTTGTGTACAGAATAACAAATCATACATCACCCTATGTGGTGGATGATACTATCACTGAAGATACTAAATTCTACAACCCTTGAAACTTGTTACTTGAAGAGGGGAAGAATGTCACAGTACAGTTTAGTGGTTTGAACTAGAGCTGGTTGAAAATGTTGGGGTGTGGAAGAGAGGTTACTGCAGTAAGTAACTGGAGTTCACTGAGGTATGTCCCCAGAGGTGGCTCAACTTCTGATGCGCTTACTTCTTTGATTGGAGATTTGAGGTAACAGTGTCTATTTGACCCACACATGCACCCTACGCATCTTCCTGCCCTGCACTGAGGATATTTAGGGCTTTGAAAGCAAACTGCCCCCTTCTCCAGCACAGAAGAAACACCAAAGCAGAAGGGGAGGAGGATAGGTAATAGAGCACCCAAATGGGAACACATTTTGAAGAACTCAAAGATGGGTATCCTGTCCTCCTTCAAGTAACGTCCCTCTGCATGCTCCTTTTCAGGTAACTCAGGAGCAGTTTATTCAAAACAGAAGGGCAGAGCTTTGAAGCCAAGTCCAATATTGAAGACAAGGCTGCATTCCCAACCCCAGCATCTGATCTACATGAATGATTCACTGCTTAATGCTGGAGAATGTATGTATTGAAGACCAAATTTCAGCCCTGCAGATTTCAACTATGGGAAGAATTTTGAGTAATGCTAAAGCAGTAGAGAGAGACCTTGTGGAATGGGCCAGTACCATGGGAGGAGGTTATAAATGGGCAAATTAATATCAAGAAATAATCTTAAGAATAAAATTCAGAAAGCCACTTAATGAGCCTCTGGTTGGAGACTGTGGATCCTTTAACCTGTTGGTGATTGACATGAAAAGTTCTGCAATTTTTCTGAATGATCTGGTTCTGTCCAAATAAAATGCTAATGCTCTTGTGACATCCAGGGTGTGGAAGGCAGTAGTTTCCCCATGTCTGATACAGTTTGTGGAAGAAAACTGAAAGATGGATGACTTGATTGATATGAAATTCAGGTAACACTTTAGATAAAAATTTTGTATCCAGACATAATGAGACTTAGTTTCCCCATGTCTGATACAGTTTGTGGAAGAAAACTGAAAGATGGATGACTTGATTGATATGAAATTCAGGTAACACTTTAGATAAAAATTTTGTATCCAGACATAATGAGACTGTCTTTAAAAAATACTGTAGGCAGGTGCCATATGTGTCTGTTATTAAAGCACCCAGTTCCCCAACTCTTCCAGCAGAAGTCATGGACACCAAGGGCTGTCTTCCTGGATAAGTAAGGAGGAAATACATGGATAGTAATTTGAAAAAGAGGTTCATAAGACAGCTGAGCACAAAATTTAAAAACCCTTACAGGGGGCTCTTTAATGTGAGGAAAACAATTTTTCAATTCTTTAATGAATCTTGTTGTGGTGGGATAAGCAAACACTGAGACTTGCTCAACCGAGGAATGAAAAGCTGATATAGCTGCACAGTGGATGCTAAGGGACCTAGTAGATCATCAGAGTGGATAATGAACAGATTAGAGATGTCATGGAGGTGTGACCAATGGTGAAAACCTGTCCATTTTTTCACTTAAATATCTTGTGTAGACCTTTATTACTATTTAATAACACCTGCTGTACCTCTGCAGATCAGGAAGTCACTATTCCCATAAACCTTTGAGTAACCAAGCCATGAGGTGAAGAATTTCCAGACTGGGATGGCAAGTGCACCTGGAATCTTGAGAGAAAAGTCTGGGAATGGATAAGTGACTTGGAAGAAGAAGAAATATTCCTCTGTAACATACCCTCCTTATCTGTCCTGGCCTCCGGCTCACTGAATGATTCCTTGGAATCATTTCCATTAATTGGAAAATATCTTCTTGTGTGGTCCCCACAAGAAAGACTAAGGGCTTGAGAGAACTGCTGTCAAAGATCCACTAAAGCTATGGCATCCATTGGTGCATGAACCAAATTGAAAGAGTGCCATTGAGCAGGCGGAGATGGGTTCATTGTGCATAGAATTTCTGTGTCTCTTCAGAAGTATCAGAAGGAAAACCCCTTGGCTGAGGTGTGAAAGCTGGAGGACTCCTGCATTCTAAGAGAGAGCCTACGAAGGTCAGAAGGTGATGGAGAATCAACCAGTATTGGAAAAAGTTCCAGTATTGGTAATCATGTCTTTCTCAGTACTAACAAACATTCAATACCCGGTAGTAGGGAAGACTCCAGATAATCTGAGACGATTTATCAAGTCCCTGGGGCATCAATTCCTGCAAAATCTGGTGGACTTGAGATGAAAGGTAAGGTTCTGCCATGGGTACCAGGACAGAGACTGCTCCAGCAAGTCTCTCCTGATGGAAGTGAAGAGTACCAATGAGGATGACTTGAGAAGAGCCAAGATCATATGAGAAGCATGGTGACTTTCTGGTACTGCGGGCTTCTTGGTGGTTGACTTAGATACAGAGGGTACCCAAGGAGTGGGAAGTATGACTCTCTTAGAAGTGGAGCGCTTAAGCTGTCTTGCTGCAATGCCCTGTTTCTGCACTAGAGGATCTTCATACAGACACATGGCTGCTGCCTTTATTCTTAGTGGAGCTTAGTGCCCTGGGCACAGGGCTGGTACCAATGGAGCCTGGAGCCCCAGTGGTACCCGAAGCAGGATATGAAGTCTCCAATGAAGTCTTACTTTGAAGACATGGAGGTCTCTTCAAGGCAGCCTCTTTACAAGAATGACCCTCTTACTATGGATCATCATTGAGGTTCTTTCTCAAGTAGATCCAGGTGAGCACACTGAAGTTGACATGGCCCCATGCTCACCCTGAGATTGGTGGAGAGGAATGCTTCATCATTAAGAGACTACATTTTATTTCTCAATTCTTCCTAGTCCTGCTTTTGAACACTAACTAGATAGAACACTTAAAGGGTGTTTCTCCCACCCCCTCACCTCCACCTTGTGACTACCCATCAACGACCAGAATATCTTCCAGTCCAGAGAGGCATCTTTTAAACCTTAGAGACCCTGGTGTATCCTAGAACAGGGATCCTGAAAAGAAAAGGGCCCTCACCTCACCATCCCCAAAAGGGGATGGAGGTTGTAATCAAACCTTTCTATAAAATAAATACTATAAAGAAAAGGATAATTAAACTAAAAGCAAGCTTTGACTAGCAAGCAGGGACACCAACACTCAGTCTCAGGCCCAGGTGGTAGAAAAGGTACTGAAAGATTGGTTGTCCCAAGCAGCTTTGTATATCCTTGACACAGGGCACAAGGTGTGTAAGGTGCATGCACATGTCAAATAGGCACTTGCTTGTTTTACTGAACTAGACTAACATGCTGCCTCTTTGGAACTATTCTGAAAGGTCTCCAATCACAGGCACACAGGGTGCAGACACACCTGATGTGAAATACCCATATGCATACTGGTTAAAAGAACTAGAAAGTTTCCAGGTATTTCCTTTTCTTGTAAAAATTTCAACTAGAATTTAATTGACATTTCTAAAGCTGGAGCATGGCAACCAGTCTCAGCTGGAACAAGTGCGAGGTGACCAGGGTTCTGGCTCACTGTATGACCTAGAGCAGCAGCAAATCATGGTGCCTCTATCTCACTATCTGAAATTTGGGTATAATGGCTAAGTCTACACCTAAAATCTTACTTTGGACTTGGTTAGTCCAAATTAAGTAGCTTGAAAGTTAGTTAAAACTAACTTTTAGTTCGAACTAGCCACTTTTTTTTTTTGAGGTAGAACTAAAAAAGCATGGTTAGTTTGAACTAAAAGTTAGTTTGAATGAAAAAAAGCGCTTAGTTTAAACTAACCGCTAGTTTGAACTTATTTACTTCAAGTTAGCATGTCTGCATTGTGCTAGTTTGAACTAAATATGCAAATAAGTTCAAACTAAGCAGCTACTTTGAACTAATCAGCCAAACTAAAAAAATTTTAGTTCAAACTAGGCAATGCCTAGTGTAGACAGGGTTAAAATTAGTTCAAATTAAGGTCTCTTAACTCAAACAAATTTGTTGGTGTAGATATAGCCAATGAGTCTTACCCATCTTTTTAAAAACACTTTGAAGTCTTCAGGTGAAGATCACTGACAAAGCACTAGGAATTTTTAATTCCTGTTATTTGTAGATATTTATATCAGCACTGGGGCCCCAATGTGCTGTGCAGTGTAAAAAAACCAGTCCTTGCTCCTGAAGGATTTACAATCTAAAAGATGTAAACAGATGGAGGGTCAGGGGTGGGAATACTATACACAAGCAGTGGAGAATAATGAAGAATGGTGTTAGCCATATATTATAATTTCACCCTTTAGTTGAGGACAGAGGCTGGAAATAAGAAAAAGGAAAAGAAAAAATAGTCAGTTTGTCACTTACCTAGCAGGCAGGGTGAGTTTTGATGGCACAGCAGAGGTGACTATTAAGGGATTGGGAAGAAGAAAAGACAATGGCTATTTACATTTTATCATGAAGTTTATGTAACCACTTCTTTAGGCCTAAAACAGTTTTTTTAGTGCATAAAAGACAAAAACCCTGAAGTAATTGATTTTAAAATGTTATTTGTGGTTATAACTCTATAGATATTGTCAATATAGAACAGATGACATCACTGGCAAATACCGACATAAAAACAATATAACTAAACAATTTAGAAATAGTGTCCAAGTGATTCAACACTTAACAGTGGTAACTCCAGTTTCTTACTTTCCTGTTAATCCCCATTCCCAAAGTGTAAAAAAACAAAAACAAAAAAACCCCATTAATTAGAGTTAACTGGCAATTTGCTCATTTTAAAATTCATACCCTAAGTTAGTCATTACTACAATTGAAACCAATTTCAATTAGAGAAAAGCAGAAATACCACTTGCAGCCTTTCACCTGTTTGAAACTGCAGTGATAGGAACAATCCTGAGTTCATAAATAGTTGCACACTGGGCCTCATAAAGAGCGTTAGCTTTTCAGAGTTGCTGTTTCTCCAAAACCAAAACTCATCATCTTGCAAAGGGGCAGATGCACTTGTAGGTAGAGCCCTGCAAATCCTCGGATAGCCACAGACCATTTCTTGTGGATGCAGATCAGCTACAGGTCCACATATTTTTATCTGCACAGAGCTAGAGCCCTGTGGATATCTGCATATTTGCATTAGATCTGCATCCAGAGATACAATGCAGATATCCATGGACCATTTCTTGCAGATGCAGATTGGATGCAGATCCACATATTTGTATGCACACAGGGCTCTACTCATAGGCTTCTTTACATGCTTATGCCTGATGTGAAGGAAATAACCCGTGCTTTTGGTGGTTCAGTAGATAAACTGCCATGCCCTAGGCCAGTTGCCTGAAGAAACAGTGGTTAAGATCTATCTGCATACATTGTATCACCATATGTAAAGGCAACAAAACCCACTACACATCACAGACAACGTACAACCTCTGACAGGTAGGATCCTACAGCACTGGTGGCATGGCTTTCTAATTTGTCATGCTGCCCTAAGTTGGATGCTGGCAGCAAGGTAAATTTAATGTGATTTACAAGGTTTAGAGACCACAAATGCCAAGCTAGTTTCACCTCTCAGCTCTAAAGGTGAATCTACTCCTTTCTTTGTACTGTTTCTGAAGAGGAGCAAGTAAAACAGATTCCAAAGGGGTAGCCATGTTAGTCTAGTTCAGCAGAACAAGCAAGGTGCCCTGTGGCACTTTTAAAGTGTAACAAATTTATTCATCATGTGAGCTTTCATGGGTGAAATCCCACTTCGTCAGATGTAATGTAAGTTTTCCATTTTCTAGCATCTGATGAAGTGGGACTTCATCCACGGAAGCTGATGCAAAAAATAAATTTGTTAATATTTTAAAAAGTGCCACGACTCCTTGCTTTTTAAGTAAAACAGAGGTGCATGTGACTCATTCTGGCATTCTCCTGGGCATGCTCTCATTTCAGACACGTTGCACGTGTATAGATGAGAACCAGCCACTTAGGATGCTTACTTGTACTTGATGCACATTGACATAAATAACTGCTCGTATCCTATGCATAGGAACAGGGGAGCAAGACTGCAGCAAGGCCGCAGAAGGGATACAAAAGAGGAAGTTGGCAACATGAGATGCTTTCCTTCCAAGTAGCTGCCTGTCCTCTTCTACTTAAGACCCATAAACCCCAACCACCTCTCAGATAAAGGAGGCACAAAACACATCTCTAAAGAGGTGCAGAAAACTCAGAGTCAAAGGGGATGAAATGCTAATCCAGCTTCAAGCAGCACCAATTCCTGTGAATTCTGGGGCTCCTCCCAGATGGGCTGATGGTCAAAGCATGCACACTGACAGACAACAGAAACACAACTGCTCTTCTGGTCTGGCTCTGCTGCTTTGATGGGTGGGGGAATATAGGTGGGGAAACCCTCTCTGTGGCTGCCCAGTGATGCAAAGGCTTGTGGCTAGAACGCCATTGAATCCCTGGCTTTTGTTGCTTTTGCTGATTCAGAATCCTGGAGGCAGGAAATGCCCAAATCAAAGATAAATTCATTTGCTTCCCTCCATCTAGTCTTCATCTCTAACTTGTATGAGTGTTACTGAGGATGAGATTAGTTGCTATAACAATAAGAGAAGCTAGAATCAAAGGTTCCTGCTGTCCAATAACACATTCACCCACAATATGAGTTTATGAGGAAAGCAGTGCCTGTCTGAAATTCAAATAAGGTCCTTCTAACCACCAGCTGCCAACTTAGACTGTCAGCCTGTTTAACTGATCAAGTCAGGCAGAAAAATTGGTTCAAACACTCACACTTTGAATACCATAAGAACATCTGGTGAAGCTGAAAGTTTTGATTTTCCATAGGCTAAAAGAAAGGCTTATCACCTTCAAGGGTCTAGTTCTTCTGCAGTTGGTAATTCCACTAACATCCTAGAAGAAAAGCAGCAGCATTCCACACATTGCTTTAGGTGCAAGTGACACAGTCCTTAAGTCACATAGGAAATGGGAACTCCTGCAGTGTTTCGTTCTTTTTTTAAATCTGAGAAGGTAAGAGCCAAAGTCTGCCTAAAGATGTTTGCATGCAACTTCTATTCACTGTAGTAGGATTAAGTCACCTGAGAACTATAATTTGCTCCCAATTAATTGTTAAATGCATAGGTCTTCTGCAGCATGTGCTATTGATTTTAGATTGTATAACATTAAAATAATTTTCCGATAATTTTTTTATAAAAAATTTTAAAAAAACAGGAAGAATGAGTAACAACAAATTCTCTTCAGGCTCCAAACGACCATGCATCAGTGTTTCCAAACACAACACAGGAGTTGGCAGAAAAACAGCATGCAAACACTTAGTTCTGTGTAAGACTCCCAATAGATCTAGCAGTTAGTCAGAATTAGACTTCCTCACCTGTCCAAAATCAGAAAATTTTCAAATTATGTTTACCCAGTATGGGATTTTCAGATTCCCTTTAGCAGAGAGAGTGAGAGGAAGAATATTGTGAACTTTAAAAAGAGTGAAAATTATTAGTTAGATGAAAAGAATTCATGGGAACTTGACCCTTAGTTCTCATTATTCCCAGACCACAAAGCCAGCATTCCACAATTTACTGCAAAGGTGTCACACAAGCCACTGTATTGAGCAGTAGTGTGGGGGGCACTTGGATGCCCACCCCTGCACAAGCTCTTGCACTTACAACACACAAGTACTGGCAAAAGCAGCCAAGTGAGCACACATGCCAACAATGTGATCAGCTGTAAGCCAGCAAAGTTCTGGCAGAAACATTTTCCTGTGGCAACATGTCCTCTGTCTTGGTGGTAAAATGCCCATTGTCTTCCATAGGAGCAGAGCTCAGATGATCTCTCCGCTAATGTTTAATCTAGGAACCGAGTTCATCAAGCCAATATATCAGTGTGACTACCTGACACACTGTAACTGGATTCAGTCAAAACAGGCAGCACAAATGTGCAAATCTACAAAAACTCTTCTCTAAAAATGACACTTGGCAGTAAATTATCAGCTGTAACATTGGAAAAACAGGACTAGTTTACCAAGTACCTATACATAGGGCAACACTGAAGGGTCTTTTTTTTCTTTTAAAAAAATAAAATAAAGCACACTGACATGGTAGATTTGGCTGTTATAAAGTGTTGAAGAAAATGTGGTGGTGAAAATGTTGCAAAGCATGTCCAAAATAGAAGTGGAAGAACAAAGATCAAACCAGTCAGAGCAAGAATTTAGTGACACTGTCAAGACTTGTGGGCTCAAAATTTGACCTTCTCCCCAATCATATGTTTGTGAAGTCCATGTCATTCTGTGCATCCCTCCCCCTCAAAACAATATATGCTTTAATGTAAACAGAAGCCCAGGTGTCAAATGCAGAAGTGAAGTAACTGAACAGAGTGAGCTCAGAACAGAAGGCAAAAACATTTTTGTAAGAAAACATTTTAATTTCAAACATCCAGTGAGTTATTGCAATTTTGTTGTTGTTGCTGCAGAGACACCTAAGACAGTGTCTGAACTAACCCAACATTATTCACAGCAATTCAGAAAATAAAACTGGTGCTGTCTATTTACTGTATTTAGAAGCCATTCTGTAAACATGGTGGATGGGTTAATATGCTATATCAATGCTGACACATCCAATAAATATCCTGAAAATGGTGTAGATTTTTTAGATTGTGCTTCCTTTTCTGATCTAATAGTTTTAGAACATCCTCTTCAGGCTCTTGATTAAGACTTTGGAACAACCAAAGACATTTCATATTGTGCTTCTTTGACTGATGTAGTAATCTGGGGAGATATCCCTTCCAGATCCCCACTACAATTTTGGAATAACTAAAAAATGGCTGTTCCCAAACAAGCCTCCCCAGGTTTCACACAGTATTCTGGATGGTGAAAAAGGACTCTGGGAACTAAATAAGTGCTGCACAAATGCACAAAAAAGCTAATAATTCAAACATTTCCCTAGGGAGTCAAATAGTTTGACGTAAGGGGCACCCTCATAATCTGGGACATGAATTACAGAATAACAAGGAATCAACCCTGCAGGAAGGTATCAGTTTAGTCTGAAGTAGTTTATTCCTCTTTGCTACCACTCAGAGCCATCTCTCTCCATGGTCTAGCAGCTGAGATCACATGTAACAGTAACCATACAATTTGCCTCTGTTCATCTTGTAGCTCTGACAGAGTCACTTGGTTATGCCACAACAGAACATGATATACGTGCCATGGGGCTCTGCTCTCCACCAATTGTGCTAAGCTTCTAATGGGCAGATGAAAGACAGAAATGCATCTATCTGGTTCTTAATTATAATGTCCTGTGGATGCAAGCTGTGTGGCAAGTAATGTGCCACAGACATCTCCCAGGCATCCACAAAGTGCACTGTGATTCCTGAGAACATCTTCCTCATGACTGTGTCAAGCTGAAAGGAATACCAGTCGCTGTTGAAGAGACTCACTTCTGGCCCAAGTTCCTGAACGTTAGCTGTTCTGATGACTACCACAGTTTTGGGGCTGCGATCCAGAAGTCGAACGATGGACCTGCGAATGTTCCTCAGTCTCCGGATGTACACCTCCACAGGGAAGGTGCTGAAGTGAGACCAGATGGTTATGGCTATAACCGTGTTTCTGCCACCTACAATGCCATTCAGTTCATTGGCCACATAGCGTAGCTCACTACTGAAGACAGTGGTAAAGCGAATGGGTGGTCCATGACAGCGAAATTTCAGCAAGATATTGTGCTTCAGGTCCACGGACATAAAAGGACCCACATTTTTAGGACTCCCAAGGTTAAATTCCACTAGATCTGAAATACAAGAAAAACAAAGATTTTTTTTCCTCACTTGGCATCTTTTACTATCCATAAATTATTTGGACAACATGGAAGTGCTGGTGCTAGAAGAGAGTACGGGAATAGAATAGTACATGTAGCTTAAAACACACACACACACACACACACACACACACACACACACACTAAAACACTGAAGATAAAAAACCACAAAGCACACTTTTTGAACTCTAAAGTTTGCTACCTGAGAATCAAAAGATATACCCAGGGCTCAATCAAACCCAGGGATCAGGCTGCCATGGTGACCAGGATTTGTAATCTGGCTCCTAGCTCCACTGCAGAAAAGCAGCAGAGGAACACCCTCTGATGACCAAAAATAAAATTGCTGGCACCTAGCTGGGAGTCAATTTTGTTAAGCCCTGCATATACCCATCAAGATAGCAGTTCAGCAGTTACAGAGATGTCAGTCAATAAAAAGCAACACCTTTAACTTCAGATAAAATTGGTTTTTCTCCTCACTACTTTAAAAAGAAAGGGACTTTCTGAGCAGATTCTTTCCATCATAAAATAACCCTCTACATTCAGTACCAGTAGAAGATCTTCTCTACCAACTTTTAACCTCCATGTTTCTGAAATGCTATTTACAGTAGCTCCAGGTAACGTAATTAGCACTTCCAGTGCTAAGTCAACACTACTAAAATGATCTCCACCCTTTCTCTCAATAAATGCTTTCAGTGCTTTATAGAATGCAGCTGGATAATTACATTATGCTACCTAATAAAGAATGTCAAAATTTTGAGCAAAATGAAAGAAGAGAGTTCAAAACTGACCCACAAATAACTGAAGACTGAGTTACTTTAGTGGGACATTGCAATCTCTACCATGTCTTATACAAGCTACATCATTCCCCCAAATCATCATACATTAACATGATCACTTATAAAATCATTAGGGACTAGGAGATGTAAGATTTTTTTAAAAGCATTCTGCAGAAAGCCAAAGCAAAAGAATAAATAACCTGGAACAAATGCTGTCAGATATTCAAACCATTGCCTTATTGTAGAATCTCCAAACAAGTGGACTATTTTTCCTCGTAAGCATTCACTAATATCAGCAGATGTGTTAAAATGATGGATCCAATGCGTTCTTGGCCTCCATTGGTCTTGATAATAGTAGCCTGAAGGGACAACATTTTGGCCTTGAGATTTGCCCAGATTGGCTGATTCTGAAAGTGCAAAATTATTCCAGATTAGTTCACAATTACAGAAATAATCCCTTTCTACTGTTTTTAAAAATAGGCTACTCCTGCATTTATCGCTGTCAAATAAGATGACCTGTAGATTTCTACATGCTCCTCCACTGTTAAAGAAACACATACATTGCCTCACTGTGCAGGCATTTAATAATAGAAACAGTGGAAGGAATTGCACTATGGAGTTAGTGCCGGAAGGCAGTACTTCCCCGATCAACACTTGCTAACCAGCTATTAATCCTCAGGGAACACCATGGAGGATGTTGATCATCATGGGTCTCCTAAGTAGTATACTGACAGAATTAAATCTCAAATGCACCTGATTCTCAGAGAAACTGAAAGAAATTGAGCAATTTTATAATAAGGAATCCCATATGTAGGTTTCAGAGAATGAAGAAAAACAATGTTACAAACCTACTAGTAGTTCTCTGCTAATTTAAGTCTCCTCAAGGACTGATTTTCAATCCCAGTTTCTACATTAACAAGAGCTACTAGCAGCAAAAGATGCTCCAAAATGCTTTCTGTTTACAGCCTTCAGGACAGAGACCATCTTAAGAATCCACTAATTCCTCAGAAGAATCTTTTTGGAAGTTTCCAATTAAGCAATAATTCTACTGCTAAGCCACATTTTCCTTTCACCATTAATGGACATCTGAATATACACAGATTATTTATATTCACATACTTAACTACACATTCCTGCAGAATTCATTTTGTAAAAACCTTAGGAAGAAATGACAGGAGAAAAAAATTTGAAGCTGGCTTTGCTAGTCTATTTGACAGCTTACAGTGCCGTCTTATTTATTGTGTATTTGGGCCCTCCTTTTTACTAACCACTGTACAAACCCTAGTAAGAGACAGTTTGTGACAGAAAAGCTTACAATGAACCGACATCTCCATTCCTAGATAATGCCTCTTTAAACAAAAGCTCACTGTTGTAATGATATTTGGCTTCTATATTTACATGGCAAGGATTTGTAAACCTGGTAATACTTTCTAAATAAATATAGTATTTAAAAAGGAGTATCATCTAATTGTACTAGATGCATTAATTAAAACCAGTTTTTCACCAAACAGCTGAGAGGACAAAGTCTCAAGTATTATATTTAATTGACCTGTTTCCCCTTCTATTGTTTTCCCAATGAATTACAAACCAATACACTTTTAAAAAGACAAAGGGTACTTTTACCTGTAAATCCTAAGGGCTTTACAGTCACTGAATCAGGGCCACTGGGAAGTATTGGCACTTTGATATTCACATCACTTGAAGAACAATAAGATAAAATACATAAATTTAATATAGCAGTGTTATGTATTTCAAGTTCATTTTTAGCCTCTTTTTCTCCTAGCTCACATGCACACATTGGGCATGTGATAAGCTTTTTTTTTTTTTATTTCTAAGGCTCATCCTACTTCCTAGAGCTCTGATCAATAATTATTAGCCTCGAGACAACTATCTCAATCCCACTTAGTCGAAGATATAACACACTGATAGTCCTAGGATATTAGATTTTACTTTATACGCCTATCTTTTTCTTGCATTAAGTCAGTAGGGTACACCAAATCTAGCAATCCGAAGCCTGCAAAGACACCAAGGGAGCTACCTCATAGATTCCATGGAGTCTTCAAGCTTTTCCTGGCTGAGATTAACACATTCTTGTATTGAGAAGGCAAAGCCATCGATGCTACAATGCCCTCCAGCTCTACCACATGAATAACCCATAATTGAAAGCTGTCATGCACCCATTCTGTTATTTTAGACCATGGAGATTGAGGAGACGTGAAGAGCACAAATAGGCAATTAATTTAGCAGTAGCATGGTGATTTTCTAAGGACAATCACTGTGACAAAGAGAACCCGTTTTCACACCCTACACTGTACTGTAATACACTTTGTACAAAACGTCTTGTGAATTAATAACATCACACAAGAATGCATATGAAAAGTTATGAATATAAACTGAAATTAGAACTACGTCTTACCAGACAGAGAGCAAATCAGTCTCAAAGAAAAAGAGCAAGCTGATGCTTCTAGTGAGAAGTCAAAATTGATTGGCTATCACCAATCAAGTGGCCATTCTTTGGTGACAAAAGGGGGGGAGGAAGAGATCAATCTGCATTTTAGCAAATGACGACATGGAATCTCTTTCACTGCAAGACTCCAGGTCTCCATCCTCACAGCAAGAAGGAACTTTGTCTAGAAACAAACCTCAGGAAAATGCATTTTGAAGGGTGACTGAACTATATAAGTGATGGGCAAAAACACTCCAAGTTCTCCCTTTCTCCCCTCCTTAAGCTGACAAACCAACCAACTCTTCGACATTGGGAAGAGGATCCCAACGTGAGAAGCTGGTCAGTCCTGTTGCTAGGAACATGTGGTAAGGTTTTTATCTTTAACCAAGTCTAGCTCATTAACTTGTAGCTACTACAAAGCTTTTTATTTCTTTTGTAACCATTTCTGACTTTAATACCTTATACCAATATTCAGTTAAAAACTCCCTCTCTCTCTCTCTTCATAGTTAAATAAACTTGTTTCATTTTTAATCTAAACTAATCCTGTATTGTGTTTTAACGGAACTGTTTGGTGACTCCGGTTAAAGTAGCAAAAACTGTTAAAGGCCTGAGGCTCCTATAAAAGGTCAATATTTAATACCTGAACCATCCAGGGGAAGGCTAGACAGAGCAGAACAAACGTTTTTGGGAAAACTCAGAAGTGGGAGTGAGCTGGGTTCACCACACAACTAGTAATCAAGGTTGATGGAGGACAGGGTATGACCAGTGCGCTGCTGCTGACAGGTTGCTGGAATTGGAGTTGCTAGGCCAGGGCTGCAGCTATACACAGACACTCAGGGCGTGACCTACATGCTGTCCAGATGTTTGTGAGGAGCTTGAGTTGTGAACTACAACAGCAAAGCACTATGAGGCCCCCATGGTTACAAGGCAGGTGGTGACATAACTCCCCAATAGTCTTAACTGCACCCTGGAATGTGACAGTTACACACACCATCTAGACGCAATATCTGCAGATGACATGAAGCATAAGAAACACAGTCTCTTAAGAGGAAAGGTGCTCCATTTTCTTATGGATTGCTTAAAAGTTAGGAAAAACACGTCATCTCAAACTAATAGCAAGAAAGTTCTTCAGCTGTGAGATGAGCCCACTTCTACTACAATTTCTTACATACTCTACAAAAGGCACTCTGAATGGTAGCCCTCAAAACACTGAATGATCACAAAACTGGTGCCCCTGATTTGAAAATTCTGTACAATTTAAAATTTTGTTGGATGTATACCATTTTACAGACAAACAGTCCTGTGGCACTTAAAGACTAACAAATATATTTATTGCATGAGCTTTCGTGGGAGAAAATCCCACTTTGTCTTCAAAGCGTCTGACGAAATGGGATTTTCTCCCATGCAAGCTCATGCAATAAATATATTTGTTAGTCTTTTAGTGCCACAGGACTCGTTGTTTGTTACTGAACTAGACTAACACGGCTGCCCCTTTGGATCGTACCATTTTTATATATCAGTGATAAATGCAGGATGTAAATGCTGAGTATTTAAAAGGGGAAACATCCACACATTTTCACTAAATAGTGAAATAAGTTTTTCGGTATTTCTGTAACCTCTGCCACCCAAGGCTCACAAAGCATATTACAGAACTTAGGCAGACTGTAACACTCTTTTGGAAATACTGTAGACAAGCACTACCCACATTTTATAGGTGGACAAACTGAGGCAAGGCAACTTGACATGATTTGTCTACAGTCTTAAGAAGTCATTGGCAAACATCAAGAGTAAGACCAAGGAAAATGATTTCCTGCTCTCGGTTATATTAACAGACTCCCTTCTACTGAAACAAGAAGAACAGCAGCATTTTCCGTTCGCTCTCAGTTCAAGCCTCAGATACTTGCCTAACACACAGTACTATTGCAAAATGCTTGCTGCAAGCACCTCTGTCAAAGGACATGTCAGCAGCACAGAACACTGAACCTAATATCCTAAGATCATTGGCACCCTTTGATTTCAGTTGTGGGTACCTAGATCCTTCCAGCATCAATACTGTTGATTCTATTTTCCATACCAGCAGACCCAAGAAGAGTAGCAGAATCCAGCAGAGACAGAAAATTTGGGGGCTAGTTTTACTTGTCACCACACAACATGTGAGGCCCAGTTCCCCTTACAAATCAATTATTGAGCACTTTGTGCTACCAGCATTCTCTCATGATTTTGGACTGTAGTGGAGTCCAGGATTTAAAGGCTGTGCAGAGCAATGATCAATGCACTGCATTATGTCTGACACTTATGGAAGCGGATCCTTAGCCAAAATAAACCTCAATTGTTGCTGGGACAGAGGGGTATCTGTATAGTGGTGAAATCAACAAATGGAACAATCACAAAACACACATCACTGTTTTTGGCAGTAATGCCCATCAGAAGTTAACAGACAAGCCTACGACTGAATTCAGGACACAGAAACTGAATTACTTCTCTCAGTTTCTTCAATTTAAGATTGAAGGATGCAGGCCAAGCAAAATGGGGAAAAAACTCTCTCTGATACTGCTTATGTAGCAGCAGTTTCTGCAGATGGGAAAGAAGACTTCGATCTCTAGGGCTGTCAATTCAGCGCTTTTCATCAACATTACAAACAGACCTGTTGCTTGTTCTCTCATCAGCATAAAAAAGACGTGTGAGAAAGAAAGATACGCAAGATCATACGTACGTTTGGAAGAAAAGACTCTCATCAGCCGTCAGAAGGCCCTTTCGATATCCTCCCTTGGCATGGTTGATTCTGCTAGTACAGGGCAGTTTTCTTGGCTTGTAGCAGAACCATGGCTCACCAGTATAGAGGTCCGTGAAGTTACAGACAGGAAGTTCTCCAGGCAAACAAACATTGCACACGGTTGTTTCTGAAATACTGCCAGACCTGAATAAGCTTTTAAAATAAACCCTGTCTGGCCTTTCTTCCCGTAACTGCTGAAGGACTTGTATCCCTTCACTAGAGTGAACCAGAGATACAGATACTCTGACCTCCCCTGGCCAAAGCAAAGTGAAAAAGACTTTGTAAAACCCATTCTGATAATCTACAACTCTTCCTATTGCTCCAGCTTTCAGCAGAGGAGAGTGAATTTTTGCCTGTATGTAGTCTCCACCATACTGTTTTGGTTTGCCTTGAAAATCCTTCATGTGGACAAGCACCTCTAACTGATCACCCACCTTGAAGCATGCATGGACATTCAATATCACAAAATGGCTGTGGGCAGGATCAGTGCTTTTTATAAAAGGGATTTTCTCTGCAGGGGGGGTTGGCCACTTTATTGCAGCAAGTAAGGATTCTTCCTCAGCTTGTTCTTTTTTGGACAAAGTTTGGCGTTCATAACCACAGTACTTCTTTTTGGTAATTTTAGTTGTTGGTGATGAAGATTGCTGGTCACCAGCTTCTCTCATCCAACTGATCCCCGAGACTGTGTTGTGATCCAAATGCTGAAAAGGAAGATTATATGAAAATGGACTATTAACCTTACAAGTTAATGCTCAGTTGCAGACTTCTGAAAGAACAACCACGTTGTTCTGTTCAGAGTTACAAACAACCTCCATTACCAAGGTGTTCCTAACTCTGATGTTCTACTGTAATTCCTACCATGGCTTAACACATCTGCATATATCATTGTTATCGACCAGCACACATCACTAAAAAAGCAACAAACTGCAACTGAAAGCATCCAAATGGTGGAGCCCAACTCTGAACAAGAATGGAGGCGATTAAATGCCCTAATCTTCCCTCCAACAGACTTTACCATCACAAAAATATATGACATGATGTAGAACACACTCAATACTACAGCTTAGGCATCTTACTTTTAGAGTATCAAATTCTTTGTATCTAGTGCCTACTCCCTGCCTGCTTAGACAGGGAATAAACAGGTCATTTCTGTCATCATAGCACATGGTGGGTGCTATGTAAATATGTTTTCTAAATGTTGAAGACAGTGCTAAAAAGCTAAACACTTGATGTAAAGACAAACATTCTAGCACTGGTTGGCTCTCTTGGATGTTTGGTGACCGACAGCTTGACATAAGAAGAGCCACACTGGGTCAGACCAAAGGTCCAGCTAATCCAGTATCCTGTTTTCTAACAAAAATGAGAGCCCTGTGGCTCCTAAAAGGGGAACAATTTTTTTCAGGCAAAAGCTATCATGAGCTGCAACCCACTTTGTCAGATGCACCTGACAAACTTGGTTGCAGCCCACAATAGCTTTTGCCTGAAAAAATTTGTCTTTAAGGTCCCACAGGACTCTCCTTGTTTTTACTGTATATAGACTAACATGGCTACCCCTCTGGAACTTGTCTTCTGACACTAGCCAATGCCAAGTGCTTCAAAGAGAGTGAACATCACAGGGCAGTTCTGAGTGATCCATCCACTGATGTTCAGCCCCGGCTTCTCAGAGTCAGAGGTTTAGAGTCAAAGAGTCAGACTCCTGGAGCATGGGGTTGTGTCCCTGACTGTTTGGGCTAACAGCAAATGAAAGTCACATCCTCTATGACAATATCTAACTTTTTTTTAAACCCAGTCATACACAACATCGCAAAAAGACTTGCCTAATTTGTGATGACCGATGAGGCAGATTCCTAGAGAAACCTTACTGAATTAAGTATTTCAGGAATCTTTGTATTAAAACTGCATGTTTATGAATTATTGTGCAACTGTTTGTAATTCCATCATATTACTAATGTAAACACTGGGAAGCCCTATGAGTTTCAAAAGACTTTTTTAAATAAGGGGGCCAAACAAGAAGGAACGTTTGCAATAAACAAAGATGAATGGTTTTCTACGAAACACCCAGGAGGAGCAGAATGTAAATCCCCTCTCCAGACCCAACCTTCTGAAGTTACTTCATAGACATTTTTTCTGAGAATGTATGTTAAAGGCCCAGATGGGAGTAACGCAAAGATTCATGAGTGTTCTTGATCTGTGCTAAAAAGTGTTATGAACTCAGGACTCCTTGTTTGTAATACTGAAAAACCCCTGTGTGGTGCATCTGCTACAGACCTTGTTTGAATGGGAGCGATCTCTGATAAGATTATTAGCATACACGTAGGTTCTTCCGTTGTTTAAATGTTTTTTCTGTGATGCTTATAACTTAAGAATAAATTTGCTTACTTGGAAAGAGCTGCACAATAACGTAACTCTGGGCAATTATGGCCTCTGAGGAAAAGGCAAAGCAGGCCTATTGAGGCAGTCTGACTTGCTAGGCAATTCATGGTGTTGGAAGGGATCAGTGTAGTGTGGAAAAATCCCAGTCGGGGGGAACAGGCACACTTCTCTACCCAAGAGAGATGATAGCTGGGAAGCTGGAAGCCTGAGAGCGGGTACCTTTCCTGTAGCATAAATAAAGGAATAGCACAGGTGCAGCTGCCCTGAACTGTGACAGATCTTAAGAACAAGGATAGCAGGGAAATAAGTAGCAGCTCTGTAGTATAAAAGACTGCAGAGCAACACAATAGACTCAGACAACAGTAGTGTTGTATTTTTTCTCACCCTTTCATTAACTGTTACATTTAATTATGCTCTAAGGTTCACTTTTCATATGCAGGGCAGGGATCTGCACACATCTAAAGCAGCTACCACATTAGTAGGTGTTAGATAAAGAAATATTTGCTTCATAACATTTGTTCAGTATATTTTCAGGCTGATGGACAATTTCCATATATACACACAAAATCAAAGAGTCTGGGAAATGAACTGCTGCCAAAGAGATACGCTTATTCTTGAAAAGTAAAACACTTTTGGACAGAATCATATACAAATATCTTGGAGCAATATTTAATGCAAATGGTACAGTGGCCCTGAAAATATACTAAGGACTCTGGCTTTGATGTATCGGATCACTGGAATGAATTAGGTCAAATACACATTTATCTCCAAATGGGAAAGACAAGGCTCATTTTTAAATAGTTCCAAAGGGATAGCCATGAGCTTTCAAAAGATAAATAAAAAAAAAAGTGTGTTAGTCTTTAAAAGTGCCACAAGACTCCTTGTTTGTCTCATTTTTAATATGTTTCTCTGTGAAACAGAAAACCCAATTCCACACCAAACATACCTCTTGTGGGGCTGAGGGCCCTTTTTAGAATTTCTTCAAAGGAATGACAGCAGAATTCCTTAAGCTTAGGCCCAGCCACATCACACAGAGCAGAGAGAAACCCCTAACAAAAACACTGCAATCTGATCTATCCATGCAGCTTTCATCCCTCTCTATGCTCTTGCCCACCTGTTAAAGTGGCTGTGTGCCATCTCAAGTGGCATTTATACAACAACAAAGAAGAGCTGAAGCACACAGGTGCTACCTGCACTGCCAACAGAGCCTCCTGTGTGCAGACAATACTAAATAAGGTATTTATTTGGTTTTGCAGACATATACTGGCATTAGTCAGCTTGTGATAACACTCAGTTCGTTTAGACCTGAGGTTGTCATTGTTCAGCAAGAACCATCATAAGCCTCTATTACGCAATGCCCCAGATGCTTTTCCTCAAAGGGTTTTTTTAGCCACTGATTTTCAACTTCAGGTTTGTTAGACACTTTTTAGAGAAACTCTAGTCTGATTCAGAGTATCAGTACCCTCCAGAGAAAAAATTTACCTTCTCTGCTGCAAGAGCTCTTCAAAGGCAGGTAACCTGAACTAACCACACTGATGACACAAATCTTTGTTTTCCACTCATCACCACACCGCAAAGTAGCAGTACTGCATAATACACCAGTTATTGGGGGGGTGAGGGGGGAGCAATTATCCTTCCTTGGCATTTTCACCAGTTATGAAAGATGAATGTAAATGCAGTTCTCTTGTTAAATTTCAGCTTTGTCTCACTTCACATACCAATGAATCAGGTTTACAGGAAGGCATCAGTTCTCTGCCTTGCCCCCTCCACACACCCCATTCTCAGCAAAGCTTAGAAAGGTGTTTTATTAATTTACGTAGTGCTCAGCTGGACTTGGCTTAGTAGAGAACATATTGCAGAATCCCTGTGTTAAACCCTTCACAAGCTAATTCTTGCAAATACAACTCCTGGCCCAACAGATCAAGTGACAGAAAAGCACAGATGGTCAACAAAAAAGCAATATATAACAGGAAGGCATTACAAAAGTTGTTTTCCTACATATACAGGAAACTGGAAAATACATGCACACAGTGGGAGATCAAAGGATGTTCCTAGCCAATCCGGAAGTGGATCTGTTGCTCCGAGTACAATTTGCTAGGGTAAACATTTGTTCGCATGCTATACACACATCACTCTTTGATGCAACAGCTTAATGTGTTGAAGACCATTAAGAATATATTTGTACCCTGTTATATCTTCAGGGATCACACCACGTCTGTTACTATAATGCAGGACTCAACAACAGACCTCATGGGAGCAGCTATGCCTTAAGAAACAGATGATAGACTGCTTACTGCTGCATATCAAAAACTTGATGGCACCTAGATTAGATAACTGAAGCTAAATTGACAAGGAGCGTTAAGGCACTTTAGAAACTAACAAATTTATTTATTGCATAAGTTTTCACATGGAGAAAATCTCCCTTCATCAGATGCTTAAGGAATGGAACAGGAGACGCATTTAGAGAAGTCAAGGACAATAAAGATCAGAACCTTTTGACAGGTAGGTCACAGGCGGGGAAGGAAAGAGAAATGCTACATCAACTACTATCAAACCATAATCAAAAGCATAAACTGAAACAGAAAAACTGTTTCTCAGCCCTCTCTTCTGTTAAAGAAAGTTTGACTCACCTCTAACTGATGGAAGTTGTGCACCAACACCAGAATAGCCAGTACTGCCAGGATCACACAGAAAACCTGTAATCTGCAGAAATTGGGCCACATTGTCCACTCATGTTTTTCTCACCCATGTTAGATGCTGCCATGATTTCCATATCCTACAGGCATCAATGTCATTGTGTTGCAGTATAACACATGAGATTTCAGTTGAATTCTGCTTCATTAGTCTCCTCCTGTGAATGCATTTACAAGGATTTTAGCAAGTCCCTAGATATACTAGAGAGAGGAGGGTTTACTGTTGAAGTAGGAATTCTTGAATTTTGAAGCACAGAGAAAGGGAAGAATAGACTAAATAAGTTCACTAAAATCTATTATCATTCTACTTTAAAAGTACCAACAGTTACTCCTTTCAGTGTTTAGACTCACCATCTTACCATAAAATCAGATTTGGCCACTTATACTTAATAGCATTGTGGGAGTTGCATGATCTCTTGCCTTTCACTTAGAATAGAAAGTGTACTTGTAATGTAGGTTGACTCCTTTTTGACTGTTACAATCCACCCCTAAGGGGGCAAGATTTTCAGCAGTGACTGGTGATCTCCATTTCTAGATACCCAGTGACAGACATCTTCAAAGGACATGATTTGTTTGAAGCAGTATGCAGTGCTTTCTGGAAAAAAAAAAAAAATCAGGCCCCTTTAAAGATATTTCAAGTTGGGATACCCAATGTTCACCAGTCGCTTCTGAAACTCTGGGCCAGAATGACCAAAATAAATTGCTGCTCCAATCTCTAATTCAAACAAATTGCTTCCAAACCAACTAGAGTCTGCCATACATTCCCCCCCCCCAACACACACAAATGATGCAAATTAATTTTCCCCCAAACATAAAAGCAACTATAAAAGATAATTAAACATGTGTCATCTGCATTAATCACAACTTCACATCTTAGCACTAACTGAAAATTTACAAAACTTCAAAGTACTCCATTATTTTTTCATGTTAAGCTACATCACCCTTGAGAGGAGCATAACCCCCATTCGTAGGCAAATGTAAACATAAAGAGATGTTTAGGGGATGCATTGAAGGTGATAGATGGTTATTTTTTTAAAGCAATTTACTGTTGATTTTTTATAATAGCTTTTATTTTAAGGTTAACATCACAGACACTTACCTTTTATGAAATAAAAGAGTTTCCTTAGTATTGTTTGATTTTATTGTTTCCTAATGTTACAGGGGCATGGCTTTATCAACAAGTTATAAATTGTTCATGGTTTGGTGTGTCCCCAGGTTTACTTCCTTCTCCCTCCTCTGGGATCAATTTTTCGAGTAGTTTTTGCATACAAGTACGCCATTCTTATTGTAGTGCAACTTGACACTCAAAAACATAAAGCAGTCACTAAAAAAAGGAAAGTCAAAAGACAGTCACTTTTTAAAATCAAATATACTTGGCACAATTTCACAAGTATAAACAGTCATAAAGTATTTCAATACAGTTATAGGATTAGATCAACCTTGATTGAGAAGTCATATTATTTGCTAAAACTTTACATGAAAGAGGTTGTATAAACTAAAGATTGCATGCTAAATAGGATATCAGTTTGTTGCTTTTTTAAAAGAAGACACTGCACACACATACAATGAACAATCCCTTGATAATATCAGTAATATTCTGTAGTCATAAAATAGAACACACCTGGTATTACTTTACAAGGAAAGCTTTGCAGATCACGCTTCAGTTCCTTTCCAAAGAGATGACAGAGATTATAAAATATTCCTGACTGATGAACCATGACATCAAGGGCAAAGTGTCTGTTTTCTTTGAAAAGGATTCAAAAGGATTTTTTGTTTGGTCCTCCCCCCGACTGCCGCTTTCTTAGAACTATATCGACAATAATCTGTTTTGGTCTTCTCTGAAAAACCCTGTTGAGGTCAAGAGCCCCCTGCAGTACAATACAAATAATTGACAAACTGTTCTTACAGTACTAGGCAAACCTTACTTATACATTCAAATCAAACTATAGTACATGCTCTCTGCATGCAGGCATACACCGTCAGTGCAGTACCAGAAAGCAATTTAAGTGGACAGGGTTGAACAATGCTCAAAGACATAGTTTGTTTAAAAATAAATTCCATGCAACATTCCTGGAGGATGCTTTCTATATATATTTTCTAAACAAAACAAAGACATAACTTGACTGCATGGATCCTAAAATCTTTTTTTTTTTTAAATACAAAAGGTACAGTACACATACATGTATGATTGAGATAGAATATATAGCAAGCATATAGACATAAGAGAACCATGTGATAACTTTTGGTAAGCAAATTGTGATTGAATGTATATCATGCACCTTTGATTGCAGTTTCTGCCCTCTCTCACTAATCCACATTATCTTGGATGCATTCCTCCATCCCAACCACCTAAGAAACTTCAAAGTACTGCTTTAAAAAATAACTCCTGGAAATGTACCCCTGCCCCCACCAGATTTCTTCTCAATTTTCCCACAAAGTTCTCCCCACTTCACACCCACAACAAGTAACATTAGCTCTGAGCCAATGATGGCTGCTCTATACATAAATGTGTTTAAGGTCCTTTACCCCTGGCAGTTAAAGGGACAGAAACAAATGCCTTACACTGTAAGACAGAGGATATTTTCAGCTTTCTGCTAGATGAAAAAAGCATCCACTCATCAGGGCCCAAGTTTTGATTGCAGCCTCTTGGAACAAGCTTTTATTCAAGGCAACATGCTGGCTTTCACAAACACGACAGCAAGGATCCTCTCTCTTTTTAAAGACGCAGGTCCATATGTGTAGTGAGTGGGTGGAAACTGGACGAGGAAGCCACTGCTGCTACCCACCAACTTAATTTGGGCTTCAAGATTGTAGCCTTTCTATCCCACTCATCACTCCTGAAGCAAGCACACACAGCTGCCACTAGCCGGAGACACATGCAGATTTGCATATGCGGTAAGCTGGCAGGTTTTCATATTTGCACACAGCCTAAATCCCTGCAAGAGGCTGGAAGCAAAACACAACACCAGCAGCAGCTGGATGAGCTTTGCAGAAGAGACTTGGGCAAAACTGACACACTACAACATAACCAGCTTGTAAATGCAGGGCTGGCTCTACCATGAGACAAGAGACAGACATGGCTTCAGGTGACAGTTCTTAGGGGCACCTAGCCCCCCAGAAGATCAGGCTGGCTCCTGCCTCTTCAACTCTTTCCTAGCAGCTCGGGCACTGTTAGTCAACCTGCAGTTTAAGTCATGTACGTAGAGTGCAGTTTAAATCCCTCTGCAGGCAGACGCTGGAGATTTAGGCACTTTGGAAAACCACCCCATGAATGAGATGGGGGGCACCAAATCAAAATTTGGCTTGGGGCACCACAACCCCTGTGTCAATGGCGAAGCTGATGAACCCCAGAAGGAGGCCGGGGTGGGCACGCAGGCCCCCCATCCGCTGTTCCCTCTAAGCTGTGTGCGCGCACACACAGGTCATGAAACCCGCACACACAACAAAAGAAAGGGCACACCAAAAAATTCACTATTGGTGCTCACAAAGAAATGTTTTTGCACCCACAAAGAAATTGCCTGCACACACAGCCTCTGAGTAATTGGAGGGACCATTGCCCCCAAGCCAGTCACCCACCACCATCTCCCTCCTCCTCACCAGCCAGCCTGCCAGCCCCCACACCATGCCCCCAACACAGCTCCAGCCCCTCCACCCTGGAGCCACCCCCAGCCTCTGCCCCCTGCTGCTACCCAGGCAGGCTGCGCCAGGCCCTGCCCGCTCACTCACCAGCCGCACCAACCCGCACCCCTCCAGCGCAGCATCGCCTCGCCCGAAAACCATTGGCTGAGCCGGCGGGAGGCGGGACCAACGCCGCGAAATGGGGGAGGCTGAGGAGAGCGCCTCCGCATCCCCCGCCCCTGCGCTGCCGCAAGCCCCAGTTCCCCTCCGCTAGGCAGGGAGAGAGCTGTCAGTCAGCTGCGCGCGCGGGCTCGCGGCTGCTCGTGCGCACGCGCATGCGCGCCGTTCGGCGCTGGTCAGGCTCGCGCTCGCAGGGTCTCCTCGCTGCACGTGCGGCGCTGCACCGAGCTCTGCACAGTCCGCCCTTTCCCCCCTGCACCCAGGGCAGGCCGGAGACCTGCTGAGGCCCTGAAGGGTGTTAAGAGCCAGAGACCCCCATGCCATCAAAAAGTCAAGAGAAAAAAGTGTGGTAGAGGGTGACAGAAAGGGGAAGGAAAAGCAATACAGAAAACCTACATTTTGCAATAAGCCCTATTTGCATGATCAAATACCTTCATGGTAAATGTGAGTTCTTCCTGACATGCTCCGAGCAGTGTTCCCGGTAAGCTGTGCACGTGTGCGTGCGCACACAGGTTGTGAAACCCGTGCACGCAACAAACTAAAGTGTGCACAGAAAAAATGAACAGTGCTAATATGAGTGCATGCAAAAAACTGTTTGCACACACAGCCTATGAAAAATTAGAAGGAGTAGGGGTCAGAGGCCCTTCAGACTGTGAGGCACTAAGGCAGAGGTTGGCAACCCAAAAGATGAGCCATTTTTTCAGAGCTGGTGCAACGTGGTAAACCCAGTAAGCCATGCAGGGGGGGTGCCTCATTTGAGGGGTCCCAAAATGGGGACAGTGCTGTGGTGCTGCCTTGATGATGTCACTTGTCTGTGCCAGCGTTGCTGCACTGGGGGGGGACCAGAAGCCCTAGCTCTGCCCTGGCATTTTTTAAAATTGCTTCAATAATCAAGTGTTTTCAGAGCTGCAATGGGTGCAGGGATTTTCCTAACACTCCCCCTACACCTTCTCCCAGAATTTCCCAACAACCCCCAGCTGTCAGCTAGTAACTTATACCAATTTACTGAGCACCCCCCATACCCTCCTACCCCCCCCCATTTCAAGTCCAGGGGAAAATACTGAATGGGTGTAGCCTCCGGGGGGGGGGCAGGGTGTCTGCTGGCGTCTGGTGTGGCCGCTCGCAGGGTTCCCTGATGGCATTGGGGAACCTGGTGGAGCCTGTGGGGGAAAAATCTAACTCTGGCCCTCAAGTTCAGAAAGAGGCACACCAGAGCCTCCCCAATGAAGCAGACCCGTTCCCAGCCGAGACTCCAATGAGCAGAGAACGAGGTGTGGTTCAGGGTTTATTATTCAGCTGAATAACAAAAGGAACTGCATCAGAGGACAGCAAAGAAGTGCTAGCCCCTCTGAGCAGGCCCCCCCAACAACTCGAGTGCGAGAGAGAGCCCCGAGGGGCAGCATCACAACACTTTTATCCAGTACAGTATGATAATGCTATGATAATGCTTACATGATTGACAATGTTTTAGAGACCCTTATATGGTTACATTAACATTATTAAATACATATTAATGATTAAAGAATGCATATAATTATCCCCGCCTCTGTTTACTGTTGACATCATTTGCATTATCCTGGGCAGCCGCAGTACCTGCAAACTCATTAATTTCTGCCTAGAGATGCTGACCTTACATTCTTGTGAGGCTGTGGTGCCAAGAAGGGTGAGCAGGAGATAGGAGGCAATACTCCCTTTTCAGTTAGAACAAAGACGGGACAGTCTAGCTTACATTCCTTGTCCAGATGGTCAGGAGAAAAAGCATGAGAAAGGGGAGATAACACATTTTAACTATCAACTCTAGGCCGCTTGTTAAAGAAACTTAGATACATGACTTGCCAGAGAAATGACCCCACTACCATAGCAACCCACGGCTCCAACGAGGCCTACACTTTAGCACCTTTCTCACTGTCCTACAGAAGAGATTACATATAATTTTTCTTACAAGCCCTAGCTTAGGCTGCCCTAAGCCATGGCTTGCATGGTTTGTGCCCTAAATCCAGCACTGCCTGCATTGCACTGCGCACTGCCTCTGGAGTAACCGTTCTCTGCTGCCTCTGCCTGTTCCATCCTTTTCTCCTCCAGCAGCCAGGTAAAAGTGTTTCTCTCACACCAGCATGGGCTGGAGCTGAGGTCAAGCACTGACTTCTGCTGCTGTGTGCATGATGAGCGCCACTGCCTTTTGGGATTTTTTTCTTCAGCTTTCAACCAGTAATAAAAACAAGCCTGGTTTTTGGCCCTGCATGGCTGCTTCATGTTCTTCATTTGTGTACGTTTCTGTGCTGCAAATTCAACTCTAGTGAAAAGTGTAGCTGTAACAGTGACTGGATAGTCCTATGATGTTTTAGGTAACACAACACAACACAACAGCCACAGCTGTTGTTCGAAACTTGCAACTAACCTGACGTGGGGGGAGACCTGAAGCTAATAGGAGGGAAATATAAACAGCTAAAACCATCCTTTTAAGGCAAGTTGATTTTAACTTTTTAACTTTTCCATTTACATTAACAGTCTCATTTGTTATTTTCTATTTAATAACCAAGAAGGAAGTGAAATCCCTGGGCCAGATTTCCCAAAGTGCTGAATGCCAGTTTGTTAGGTTCTCAGCATTCACAATTCAGGCCAGATTTTCCAAGTGTATTTAGCACTCGGTAACTTGAAAACTTGGCATAGAAAGCAGCGTGAAGAATCATTTTGAAAACGGCCGTTTACTTGTGTGTCTAACTTGGCACAAAATTCTTCTCGATATCTGACTGCAAAGGAAGGACATTTTCTTGGGGGGAAATTGGGCCATGTGACAGAATTTTAAAATAAAAATGCAAATTGAGAACATTTGAGAGCCACTGCGGTATGGTGCTGTCCCCAGTCTTCATTTCCTGCTGAAATGACACCAGACAATTGCATCTTACTCCATAGGTGGAAGCATTTTTTTTATTATTATTTATTTCCACACATTCTGTTTTTGTTCTGTAATGCCCATGTTCAGCTTACAATATGAAACCACGCCAAAAAAAAAACCTGAGGGAAATATTTCTAATAAAGTTAAAGCATAAGAAAAAGAATTAGGCACAAGAGAGAATAGAGAGAAATTTTGAAGAAGAATTAGGAAGGTTTAGCAATGATGATTGAGAAAAGAAAGCTCTTACAACACTCACAATGATGAGATGTGGAAAGCGGAATAGAAGAGGACATACATGTTGATTTTACTTGAAAAGATGTCTATTTTTGTTCTCCATCTTAAGAGCTAATTATTATTATTAAGCAGCAATGGCATTGTACAAATAACTACACAAAATTAGAGATCTTTATTTTTATGATTATGTCTTGTTAGATTTTCTTTTAGGTTTGGTTTTGGTGATTGAGCTGAGCATTTAGGGAAAGATTTGACAGATTTCACAGCAGATGGGGTAAGGAAGAATAAATCAGGTATAAGGAACAATGTGATAAATCATGGATTCAACATGGAGGAACTAGAAGTATTAATATGAAGCATCTTTGAGGCCATGTTGCTTTTTGTACGTTGTTTTGATCATTCAGTCTTTAGATACTAGACTTAAAGTATGTTATATCACTAAAGCACAATGGTTACCACCTCTATTATAGATCACTATCTCCTGAACATCCCACATGGCATTTATCAGTTTATTTTAAACTATTAGTTTTACAGAAATATGTATATATTTTTAGATCTGGATGGGCTTTTCCCCCAAAATGTAGCTATAAAGAGACTGTCTGATTGCTAGTGAGAACATAGAGTTAGAAGGTACATCTGCAGCCATTTCTCATGTAGTCACTAAACTGTAAACATATTCAGACAAGGGGGCTGTGTTTTATGCATTGGTACAGACTAGCCTCACAGGGCTAATTAGGGAAATACATCCTGTTTAGGGCTTTTTAGTCTACTTAGCTACAAATAAGTAATTGGGAGTGCTCATGCAAGTAAGGATGCATATTAGCAACCTCCCCACACCATGCAGATGTATATATCCACTTATTTTTCCTTGCAGAGATCCCTGGCATTATGCATGATACTCATGGGCGTAACTCTCCCCACCCCCGCCCCCCGCACTCTTCTGTGGCTAGAGGCTGCACCACATACAGGGAACATGTGACAGGTGGCTGGGCTTACCAGTGGTATCTATTGCACTGTGCAGTTCCAATTTTTTTTAAGTACAATACCCTGCCCCTGCCAGCATGTCCCCTCCCTCACTGGCATGACCTTCCTTGCCCATGTGGTACACACAGTCACACTAGTCAGAGGATGCCATTTTTCCTCTACAAAATGTTAACCTCCATGCAGCATGACCAGACCCATACCATACTTGTGAGCTCACATCCTGTGAAGGATGTGATTTTGTTTCTGTGCGAGTGTCACAATGGTAGTCTGCATGTTTTGGCTCCACTGCAAATGGTGCCTTTCTGTAGCAACTCCTCTGATGACAAGCCAGTAGTCCATGGCGACTTTGTCAGGCCAGCTCACCAGTTTGGTTTGCTCCCTGTGGGATAAAGACTTTTACATCCTTGCAATAGGAAGGGTTTTGGTTCCACCCCAGACCTTGGTGGATGGCTCATCCTCCTCAGGTTTGGGGGTTTTGGTGTCTCTATCCTTTTCTCACTACCAAGAGGAGGCGTGGGAAAGACAACTGTTGTCCAGAAGAGGTCTATCCTTATACCCTACCTGGCTCCCATTTAAGTGACTTTCTCCAGGTGGTGAATGCTGGGGAAGGGGTTGGGAGCAGAGGTCACATGAGCCCAGAACTGCTCCTTAAAACTTTCAGTTGTAAAGTGGGGTTTACACACCCCATCCCAGGCTACCTTACAGAAAGCAGATGAAGGAAGTAAGGAAATGAAAGAGAAGGCCTGAATCCATTCATTCAAAATAGTACAAAACAAGCTATATTTTCTTAACTAACTTTATATCCTCTTCTGTTCCTTGGCAGATTCAGAGCCTTCCTTTACTGCAACAAAACTGCTACCTATCAATGTTACAAACTGAACAGAACTTTTGATCAGCACAAGACTCTCTGTCACCTAAGCAAGTGAAAGCACGACTCTCCCACTACAACAAAGCCACTGTAGACTTCACAGTTTATTGCAACTAAATCAATGTAGCTACCTTTTGCAAATGTGTAATGTGTATACAGCTTCAGGGCTTCAGATCAACAAGATAGCCTACTATGCTAAGGACCATCAGGACTGTGAGCTGTTCTAACTACATAGGCGTAGTCACATCTGTGCAGTTACACTAATGTAAGTTTCCTATATAGCTGTATAGAAGGATGCTTGTAATCTAGCCTCAGTTCCTATTTGTTCATTAGATACTTTTCTGCTTCCTAAATAAGGATTTGAAAGAAAACTCTTGCTCTCAGCACATTTGAACAGAAGACTACAGCGGTTATTTTCTTGATGCTTCTAGTCATAGAATTGTCTCTTGGAGATATAGTCAAGTGTATGTTTTACTGCTGTGGCTGAAGAGTCAATCATACACTTCTATAAATATGAAAGTCAAAACACAGCCATGACTGGTCTTGGAATAGAGCACCAGCAGTATTAAAGCTACAACATAGCCTGTTTTAAAGTTGGCATTCAAACTCAACCTCTACATGTTCTAAGGCCCCAACAGGGACCCCAGCAAAGACATCAGCAATATTCATTTTTGCAGCACCATGAAGACTGAAAAAAGGGCCAGGTTTTTGGCTGGTGTGAATAGGCAAACCTCCACTGAAGTTCATTATGATGTGAAGACTTTTTAAAGCAGTGGAACTATAGCTATTAACATCTGCAGAGGCTCCACCCTAACTCCTATGAACCCTCTGCACTCCATCTCCAAACAAATGTTTTAGGACATTTTCCATAGAATCTTATTTTTAAAATGTAAACTAATTTCCTTACAAATGGTAGTATAAAATTCCTTCATTTTAATCTAAACATGTATTACTAAATGTTCTTTGTTTTTTGCATCTCAGACAGAATGGACAATAGAAATTCAACCAATCAGCATAACTCAGTTTCTAGTCCAGTGGTTCCCAACCTGTGGTCCGGGGACCCCCAGGGGTCCACAGACATGTTGCAGGAGGTCCGCAGAGCCTCTCCCTACTGGGGCTGGAATCCAGCTACAGCCCTGATGCTCTCTGCCAGGGCTGCCTTTCCCCTCCCGTGGCCAGATCCCCTCCTGCGGCAGCTCCCCGGGAGAGACAAGGGCAGGGGGCCATAGCTGCTGCGGCTCAGCTCCCCAGCTGTGCTGGCCATGGTAGCAGCAGCACTGCTCGCTGGCTGTCCCAGTGGCAGCACCAGAGGGATATGGGCCAGATTACATAATTAGCCAGGAGGGCGGCAAAAATTTTTTTTTTTTGTTAAAAAAAGGAGTCCCCAGCCTGAAAAAGGTTGGGAACCATTGTTCTAGGCCATTTCACCTTTTGGCTCTCACGCAGAAAGAAAAGGGCAGAGATATCTGAACTAAATAATTTTTCCTAAAGTGTCTGTGAACAAAGACACTCCCGCCCCACACATTTTCACAGAAATGTTTTTAATCACAATAAAAATCTTTTACTTAACTTAGGTTTTGTAAAACCTGCAATTCTGTATGGTTCTGAGCTGCTATAATATTTTGAAGGAGATGGGTTAGCTGGTTTGGTAAAATCCAAGTGACCTTTATTAAAAAAAAAAAAAAAATTCCCCTCTCACCCCTACGGGTGGTATGTGTCATCCTCAACCTCAGGTCCTCTACCAGAGGCCTGGGAGTTTGAGGGTTCTGCGCAGTATCCTAGCTGTTCCTAGCACTGCACTCTTCTGGACAGAGAGCTCTGATGTTGTTCCTGGGATCTGTTGGAGCCACTCTCCCAGCTTAGGAGTCACAGCCCCAAGTGCTCCTACCACCACTGGGACCACTTTGGCCTTCACTTTCCACATCCGCTCTAGGTCCTCTTTCAGGCCCTGGTACTTCTCCAGCTTCTCATACTCCTTCTTCCTGATGTTGCTGTCACTTGGCACTGCTACATCTATCACCACCGCTGTCTTCTGGTCCTTGTCTATTACCACGATGTCTGGTTGATTGGCCAGTACCTGCCTGTCCGTCTGGATCTGGAAGTCCCACAGAATCTTAGCCCTGTTATTCTCCACGACCTTCTGTGGAATCTCCCATCTGGACTTGGGAGGGTCTAGCCCATACACTGTGCAGATGTTCCTGTACACAATGCCAGCTTGTGCCGTTCAGTGTATGCTGTTCCTGCCTGCATCTTACATCCTGCCACTATGTGTTGGACTGTCTCTGAGGCCTCTCTGCACAGTCTGCACCTTGGGTCCTGTCTAGTATGGTAGACCCCTGCTTCAATGGATCTGGTGCTCAGTGCCTGTTCTTGTGCTGCTATGATCAGTGCTTCAGTGCTGTCTTTTAGTCCAGCCTTTTCCAGCCACTGGTAGGATTTCCCAGTGTCAGCCACCTCAGCTATCTGTCGATGGTACATCCCATGCAGGGTCTTGTCTTGCCATGGCACTTCTTCTGCTTGATCCTCCTCCCATGTCTGCTGCTGCCTCAGGCATTCTCTCAGCAGCTCATCTTTGGGTGCCATCTTACTGATGTACTCCTGGATGCTCTGGGTTTCATCCAGGACAGTGGCTTTGACACTCACCAAACCCCGCCCGCCTTCTTTCCGGCTGGTGTACAGTCTCTGAGTGTTGGACTTGAGGTGGAAACCTCCGTACATTGTGAGGAGCTTCCGGGTCTTCACATCGGCAGCCTCCATGTCCTCCTTTGGCCAGCTCACTATACCAGCAGGGTATCTGATGACTGGCAGGGCGTACCTGTTGATGGCGTGGATCTTGTTCTTCCCATTGAATTGGCTCTTCAGGACCTGCCTTATCCTCTGGTGATACTTGGATGTTGCTGTCTTCCTTGCCTCCTCATCATGGTTCCCATGTGACTGTGGGATGCCAAGGTACTTGTAGCTGGTCTGTATGTCTGCTATGTGGCCTGCTGGCAGGTCCACCCCATCAGTCTTGACTACCTTTCCTCTCTTTACTACCATCCAGCCACACTTCTCCAGTCTGAATGACATCCCAATATCCTCACTGTAGATCCGTGTCAGGTGGATTAGCGAGTTGATGTCTCATTCATTCTTAGCATACAGCTTGATGTCATCCATGTAGAGGAGGTGGCTGATGGTAGTTCCACTCTTGAACTTGTATCCATATCCAGTCCTTGTGATTATCTGGCTGAGGGGGTTCAAGCCAATGCAGAACAGCAGCAGGGACAGCGCATCACCTTGGTATGTGCCGCACTTGATGGCCACTTGTGCAAGCTGTCTTGAGTTGACTTCCAGTGTTGTCTTCCACAGTCCCATTGCGTTCTTGAGGAAGGTCCTTAGTGTCCTGTTGACTTTGTATAGTGCCAGACATTCACAGATCCATGTGTGCGGCATTGACTTGTAGGCTTTCCTGTAGTCAATCCAGGCTGTGCTCAGATTGGTCTGTCTAGACCTTGAGTCTTGGGCAACTGCTCTATCTATGAGCAGCTGGTGTTTTGAGCCTCTGGTGTTGTTCCCAATGCCCTTCTGAACTGTGCACATGTACTGGCCCATGTGGTCCTGTAGCTTGGCGGCTATGATGCCTGATAGGACTTTCCATGTTGTGGGGAGGCAGGTTATTGGCCGGTAGTTGGATGGTGCTGTTCCCTTGTGGGGGTCTTTCATGATCAGCACTGTCCTTCCTTGTGTTAGCCAGTCTGGGTGGGAGCCTGCTGCTAGCAGCTGGTTCATCTGTGCTGCTAGGTGTTCATGCACTGCTGTTAGTTTCTTTAGCCAGTAGGTGTGGATCATGTCCGGTCCAGGTGCTGTCCAGCTCTTCATGTTCTTGACCCGCTGTTGGATGTCTGCTACTGTGATGGTGACTGGTTCCTGTTCTGGGAGATTGCTGTGGTCTGTTCTCAGGTCCTGCAGCCACTTTGCACTGGTGTTATGAGTCTTCTCTTTCTCCCAGATGTTCTTCCAGTACTGTTCAGTTTCTGCTGTTGGTGGCTCTGCTGTTACTGTGTTGTTGCACTGCAGTTGGGAGTACACCTTGGATGCAATGTTCCCTGTAAGCTGTGACAGTGCGCGGTGGCGCAGCTGCCTCCACTCACTGGTGCAGCAAGCACTGACCCCAGCGCAGAGCTGGGGTCGGGGCTGGTGGGGAGCAGAAGCGGGGAGCGGTGGGGAGCAGAGGAGCCAGGGCCAGGGCTGGCAGGGAGCAGCGGGCAGCAGAAGCCGGGAGGAGAGGAGCTGAGGTTGGGGCTGGCGGGGAGCAGCAGGCAACAGAAGCCGGGAGGAGAGGAGCAGAGGTTGGGGGCTGGCGAGGAGCAGAAGAAGCGGGGAGCAGCAGGGGTCGGGGCTGGCGGGCAGCGGAAGCGGGGAGCGGAGCTGGGTTGGGGGCTCCCGGGCTGGGAATAGATTAGAAGCCCAGGATAAGCTCATGGCACGCGGGGGGGGGGAGGGGAGGGGAGGGTGATGCGTAAGGAAACGTTTTGTTTACCTTTCAAGTCGTTGCTGCCCCATAGGTCAGTGGTTCCCAACGTTTTCTCTGCCATGGCACTCCTTGCTACCTTTAATTCATTTGAGGCACACTGCCATGTAGTTTCCAAATGAAGCCATATATTTTCATGAGCCAATCCAGAGTGCTCTGAGTAGTTTTTCAAAAAAATTTGTGACACACCTGTGTGCTGTGACACAGTGGTTGGGAAACAGTGGGCTAGGTAGACACAACACACACATTCCACCCAAGATGCAGAATAAACACAGAGAACTGTAGAGAACCTTATGTTACTTTAGTAACACCCAGCATTTCTACAGCACTTTCCATCCCAGGATCTCTCAATGGCTCACTATACTAGTCAATTTTAAAAGGGATAGCCGTGTTAGTCTAGTCCAGTGAAAAAACAACAAGGAGTTGTGTGGCACTTTAAGACTAACAGATTTATTATTTGCATGAGCTTTCGTGGGAGAAGATCCTACTTCCTCAGATGCTTTGAAGATGGGTGAACTTACAGAAAGGAATGAAACTAAATGCAAGGGGGTGTATGACCTGATCCTATGTTTTACACCCCCTTGCATTTAGTTTCATTCCTTTCTGTAAGTTCCCCCATCTTCGAAGCATCTGAGGAAGTGGGATCTTCTCCCACAAAAGCTCATGCAAATAATAAATCTGTTAGTCTTAAAGTGCCACACAACTCCTTGTTGTTTTTTCACTATACTAGGTATTCACACATGCTTGGCTCTGTGGTATCCAAGAGGCACACCCCACCTGTGCTCACATTCAAGTGAATGGCCCTGACAATACATTATAGGCAAACTACGTGTCCTCCCATTTTGATATCTTTACCAAGTGCCGTAAACAATGGCTTTAGAAGGAGGTGTCCCCTCCATGTATTTTTAGCACAGCTGTTTTCAGTTGCAAGCTGATAAAGGCAAGTTCAAAGCTTGCAGACAAGAACAACACAAAACTGATAGATGGGGATTGTAGCAGAGAGAGAAGGCAGCCTGATCTAAGTTTTTCAGTAAAGTGGAAAAACTGTCATTGACCTTAATTAACATTAGCTCAAGTAATATATAGGCCTGAATCAGGGTGACTTCTTTTAGCTCTATGAGTGAGATCTAGTCAGAATTGGCACATTCATTAGGAATCTCTAAAAAATAATACGAATTGTATTGGCTATCTGTGATCATCAGCTCTTATCAGTGTAATTTCTTACAAATTTTCTTTATGTTTTTTCACATCTTCTAAAGGTGAGCTGAAATTACAGACAACCAAAATGTTTGTTGTTCTGGAAAAGGTAATGGCTGGTACACTGAACACATTCTTAGATGTTTGTCACCTATACGCTGACAGAAGATAAGTTCCCATTTCTGGCCCAGTTGGTTGATATATGTGGTACGTTTCAAGCATCTAGTGCAGATGCTGAATGAGGCTTCAGTCTAATGAATAACATTAAGACAGAGCCTCATAACAGGTTGGATGTTTCTCATCTAGACATGCTAATGTGCATCAAGTCATATCTAAGTGCTGGATTCAAGGCTGACCTAGACTCTGTATATGCATTCTGGACATGTGACAGACAGGCGTCAAAAACTGAGGTGTAGAGGAGGCTTGATAGGCAGCATCATTGCTTCATATTCGTTTAATAAAAATGTTAAACTAAAATACTGTGGTTTTATTAATTTACTAAAGTTTGAACAAAAAGACATCTATACAATGTTCCCTCTCTAAGCTGGTGATGCAACTGAGCAAGTTACGGATGCACGTGGGGAGCTGATGGGCAGTGGCTCAGGGGCCCGGTCCGGGCCCAGGAACTTGCTCAGCTGTATCCATAAGTTGCTCAGCTGCATCACCGGCTTAGAGGGAACATTGCTTGGATGGTTCTTTGGAGAACAGGGCATTTATCTTTCTGGCCTCTGCTTCTCTAGTGTATTTCCTTAGCCTGGTGGCCAGTGCTGTGAGCCTTTGCTTAGCAGTCTCTAGGGCTTCAGATGGAGTCAGGCCCTTGTATTTTTTCAGTAGCTGAGTTTTATCCTTAATCTCTACACCCTTCTGTAGTTCCACCAGCTGGCTAACTTGTCTCCGGGTTGCCTTGATCTTATCCTCCAACCTCATTTTCCAGGGGGAGTAGGTACTGCTGTTCTTTTTGATTGTGTAGCCAAGCATCTCCAGGATTACAGAGGCTGTAGCGTATACCAGTTCATTGGTTTGAGTTATGGTGGTAGTAGGAATTGTCATTAGGGCTCTATTGGCATCTTCTAGTATACTAGCTGATGGTACTTCTCCCACGAGCCTTGGTAATCGGTCTCGAGGGTTGACTGTAGCTAGTTTATCCATGATCTTATGCCTCATATCAGCTGCTGTGCTCTGTAATGGAGGGGGTGGCAGTGAAGTTCCAGCTTCAGGTGTTGGCTGCACATCTAGTTGTTCTTCTGGGTCTTCTTCTTGAGTCTGGGAGGTAATGTGGAGTTGGTCTATCTCCAGTTGTGAGAGCAGCTGCCTCTTTACTATGTTGAAGTGTTGGGTAACTAGC
>ML682018.1:23971076-24014162 GCA_007922195.1 Podocnemis expansa
TATATATATATTTGCATGACAACCAAATGCAGATCTATTAGAAGGGGGACTAATTTGCCCTGTATATATATATTTGCATGACAACCAAATGCAGATCTATTAGAAGGGGGACTAATTTGCCCTGTAATTCTGTATCTTGTGATAATTTCCTGGGTCTTGTGCTCCTTAGCTGAAGGAAAGTTGAATCCAGCTCTGAAGCAGTGATCAAGAGACACTTCTCTACTAATGTACCCAGAGAGTACAGCACTCCTGGAACTCTGAAATGGTTCCTAAGTGAAACCACCACACTGGGACTATACCTTTCCAACTCCCAGTTTGGCAGAGCAAGTCTTGCTCCTTTTCATTAGCTTTATTTCTGACTCCCAAGATTTTGGCTTTTAGACAAGTGCTAGCACACTGGTCTCCAGGACTTTCAAAGAAATCTTGACTATGAGTTCTAGGACTTTGGTTGGGCACTAACCATTCCAGGGCTGTTTGCCCCTGTGCTGGGGACCATTTCACACCTTATATTCACTTTGCTTTTTTTCAAAGCCTCATCTTCCTTTGAGCATTTGACTCTCTGCATTTCTAAATTAATTCAGCTCAGCAACTACTTGCTACAACTGTTTAAAGTCTCTGTCTGTCCTCCCCCAACCCCCATCCAGGATGTCATCCATTTCTTTAGTTTTTTGGAAGGAAAGAAGACTGGATGGAGCATCAAACAATGGGTGGGCCCAAAGTCTATAAATGGGATGAGCAAATTTGTAGTATCCTCTCCCCACAATTCACAGTTTTGTGCAGAACACCTCTAAGTCCTAATCCAATAAAAACAACCCAATACCCAAAAAGTTTGAAGCAGGGGACTTGGATTCAGCACTCCAAAAATCATGGCTCTGTCAAAAACGTGAATTTCTGGTAAGTCATTTAAGGCCCAACCCTGCTCCCATTGTCATCAGTGACAAGCTAGGCCCTTAAGGTCTGTACCTATCTGTATGCAGGCATAAAACCCAATACTTACATTATTATTAAGATTTTCACATTTGGAAAATCCTGGGTACCAGGTTGCCATGGCATCCATGATTTTGCCTCAGGCACCTAGCAGCACCTAGAAGCTAGGGAGACAAACATATCTTGGAGCTCAAAAAAAAAGTTGGCAGCACTGATGTTTCCAGTGCCACCATCTTCTCAACCGCCCCCCCCCCCCACACACACACTACTGGCAGTGGCTTTTTTTCCAGTGGCAGCGGTCTTTCGATGGCACAGGACTCTTTCTCTGTCAAACACCTAGGGGCACCTGTTTTTGGACTGCCCCTAGGTGTCTGGCAGATCTGTTGAGGCCTGTTGTAAATTAGTTTGAGAGCCTCACATGGAAAGGCACTACAGAAAACTAACTGGAAGACAAAGACTAACCATCACAATATTTCTATAAACTTAGGACCAAGCTCAAAACAAATGTACCCAATAATTGTACAAATAATTTATTTAAAAATCAAAACTCAGATACAAACTAAATATAGGAACCAATAAATTTAGAAGTGTAAACAATCATAGAAAATATATGAATTGTACCAGTTTAACCACTCAACATTCTTCACAGAAAATAGTGAGCTTTATAAAACACAAATTATGGCCTAATTGTTGTGTGGGTGTTGTGTGGTTTGTTTTTTTTTTTTTTGTTAAGACTGTAGTTTAGAGACAGAATACTGTTCTGAAAGATTCAAACTTCACAAAATTGACTTTGGTGGAGTCACACTAATCTTGAATTTAGCCCACTATATGAAGCCATAAAGTATTTACAGACATATCACTATTTACATCCATTAGTCTTGTTAAGATTAGGTATGGCACTTTCTCACAGTTAAAGCACCTGTCCTTGTAAATACTATTCATAGTTCATAGGAATTAAGTGTTTCGGGTCTTACTTTTTGTTGAAGTGACATGAACATTTAAGATAGCACAAATCTTGGTCAAAAAGGCAAACCAGGGGACCAGAAAGAATATGTGCTGCATGAAACACTTTTTCTAGAAAATTACAGTAGGAAAATAGTGTATAATTGCAGGAGATTTTTTGAAAGCCTTCATTGTACTTCAAGTTTACTTCATTGAGTGGCACAATCCTCAAGAAAAAAAATAGAAAAAATAGAAAAAGTCTCCTTTCCACTAGTTAGAAGCAGAGGAACTAGTCATCTTTACACTGCAGTTTCATTCAAGGAATCTCCATTTCAGCACAAACTAGACACATTACACATTTCATGAACCAATAAAATGAACCAAAGTAGACACAAAGGAATACATTTTCCATTTCTTGAGTTTGGTCAGTTCCTCAAAAACATATCACAAGTAGAAATAAGGCTTACAGTTCTATAGACATTATCTATAACATGGTCATAAAAACATCAATACACTTTTAAAATAATATAATCCTGAACTATTTTCGAACTCAGTGGCACTCAGCATTGTTCTAAACCAAAACTTATTTACATACACACAGAGAATGATTAGGCTGCTAGGTATTTTTTCTTGTTAGCTGTAGCATGCATGGTATGGGGGCTACTAGAAATAAATCTATATACCGAAGTTATGTTACACTTGCACCATTTACCTTATCAAGGGCATCCAAAACTATTCAGTGATAGCTGTGTTCGAGAGTGATCAAACCAAATTTGTAATCTCAAAGATTTCCCTGCATGGTGGGAAAAACACTTCTGTAAAGATGAAAAGTAGCTAAACTTCTTAAGTGGAATTTTCAAGGGCACTAATTGTGTAAGAGTATGTTTTGAAAAGCTCGTGCTTTGAGCTCTCATTAATTTTGTTTATCAAAAAGAATGGAGAGGGGGGTAGGAGGAAGAGACAGATTAGTCACCTCTCTGAAATATCTATAGCAACAGATTCTGCATTCCTTGTATGCTCAAAAAGTCCCACTGACTTCAGTGGCAATTTCAGATATGTGAGGAATATACAGTATTAACTATTATGTAAGTTTCATGCAAGAAAACAGAAATCTGTCTTCTCAGATGGGGAATTTCTCCACTTTTCCTTCAAAAGAGATTATTCTTAATGTATGGAATCCATTGTTCCCTACACAGATTTTTAAATGGTCTGCATTTTAAGATTATGTTCAAACCTCATTTATTCAAACTCTATTCCCTGAACTTTTACATTTTATCAGTTATTACTTGAAGTGGAAGTTAAAATAAACTGCACTTGAGAGTCATAAAATGTAGATAAGGTGTAAGGAAACAAAAGGGACCGTAAGTAGAAGCTGTGTACTGTACTCATATCCTAGGGTAGAATTTGACCAAATTCTTTCATATTTTTAATTTACTCTAGTAAATATTGACCCATAGATTAAAACTGACACCACTTAAAAAAAAACAACGCATCTTTGAGAATCCAACATGAGCTCAAAGGAGCCAATTTTAGCCTGTATCATGTTTTAGTTGATATTCTTCAGCTTTATCCTTCATTCACTCTTTTGATTACCATATTTATGGTGCTCTTTAGTCTCATATTTCATGCTCCTCAGCACAATTCCTCTTTTTTGCTTATGTACAATTGATTACCTTTAACCGTGCAAAAGCTAGCCTATTAATCCAAATCTTGATCTCTCTCTAAGTGTTCCAATAAGCTAAATTTAGGCAATTTATTTTCTACAAATGCAAGATAGACTGCGCAGTAACAGAAGAGATAATTTGTGCCTCAAAGCTTTTGAAAAAAGTAGCAAGATACAGCTCAATATTACTTTATCTTCACAAAATGAAAGATTTTTTTGGATGTTATATAGAGAATTGCATCTGCCAATTACAAGCAAAAGCTTATACAGACACTGGATAACAGAAAAGTCTTCATGCATTTGTGTTTGAAGTCCCATTACTATAGGGAACACTGAACTTCTAGGGCTTCCATGGAAAATTAGTTTTATGAAGGTATCACCTTTTGGCACCTACACAACATATGTTGACTCATCTCAGTTTAGTTCCTGGAAGCAAATAAGGCACTTTAATGTAATATAGCAAATTAAAGTCTTCATTAAGTGATCATGTTCTTATCCAAACAAATTAAGAGAGCTCAAACTATTTTTCAAATATATGATCCATTAAGCTAACATTCTGTTGATAGAAAAAGAAGTTGTCAGCCACACCCATATAAAGATTCCTTTCAAGACACGCCAACTGTTTCATGTACAGAAGAGAAATCTTCTCACCCTTAAAGTTATGCTCCAAGTACCTTCAAAAGAGATGAGCATTCCACACCTGACTGACACAAAACCATCAACTCCCAAAAGGTCCAACCCTGCAGGGTGCAGAGGTCCCCAAAAGCCACTGACTTCTATGAAAATAGGGACCTTTCACCCTTTTAAATGATCTAAATGCCAACTAAACTACACTAAAGGTATGTTTGAACTAGCATGAGGTGGCAAGACATATAATTAATATACTATGGTCTCAATCATTGAAATCTCTTCATTTTTGAAAACAGATGCAAGCATCCTTGCTTCTCAATTACAACAAGAATTTACAGATTACCCATTACCTATATAGTAATCTTCACGACTTTTGGGGAAAAAAGTGTAGGTTGCATTATATACAAAGATAAGCTTTATTCTTTCAAGGTGAACATCATGCTTGTGTAAAAGGCTCATGTCCCCCTTCACCTCTTTTCTGGGAGGAGGGCCTCAAGTAGTTCACTAGTCTTCTGCTAGTTGTCTGCACATGGGTGAATTCCAACCTCAGGACCTAACTGGGAGCAGCAATCAAGACTTAAAAAAAAAAAAAAAAAAATTTCCAGAGTTTAATATTTGGAAAAATCACTTAACATTTAAAGATCCAGCAGCTGACCTTGCAAAAACTAGTGCCAAAAGTTAGACTCTGAAAAAGAGTTAAATAATATAAAATAATTCTGTTTTTCAGCTAATGCACCTGCCTGCGGCCTACTGCCCTGTCACTTGCAATTTGTCCTGTCAGTGAAGAGCCTAGTTTTAGGGCACTTATTTTTGAAAATCTGGACAGATGCTTACATTAAGGTCCACAGAAGCTCTATTAAGTGATTTGTGTTGTCCTTTTTCCTGTCAGTTTATACCAAGATAGGCACAGAGGGTCTTCATTTTTCCTCTATTCCCATCTGTCCCTATGCCGTTTCCTTCTTTTCACAGATCATGAACCCAAACTCTTGTCTTCCAGGAACATAAAAGTTCACAAAGCTTATCTATTTTAGTTGACTACAGCCAATAGGGGAAAAAAATTGTAATTCTTTGTATTATATTTTGCAGAAACCAGCTGAGACATAAGTCATTAAGAAATAAAGTGCATAACATCCCCCTCAGAGAGCCTCCCTCATTTCTATTTAGCATAGTTAACATCAACATTCAGTTAAAAGAATAGCAAGATGCTACTGAAAGTTAAGCCTTTCCAGTAAATGGATCTAGGAATGTAGTGTAGAATATAGGAAAAGAATACAAACGCTGTATAAAAGTTAACGATATTCTCTAATTTTCCATGAAGCTAAGCCTACTATACAGCTATGCCAACATGCAGCACCTGAAATGAAGCATCGCATTCTGTCTGCTTCCCTTCCCCTACACCTGAATTCAATGTGCAGTTTTCTTGCATCTGATTCATTTCATTTTGTGCAGATGAAGGTACGTCTTGAGAGACATTCATTGAAACAGCATCAGACAAAGAATCCTGTTTTTCTGCTGATGCTGTCGTCTGTGATCTACTTCCTTCTGTTCCATCACTGCAACCTGTCCTGTCATCAGCCTCTTCTCGCTGCTGAACTGACTTCAAGTATTGCTGGAGGAGACTCCTGTCTTGCTCACTATCTGAGCCTTCTTTACTCTGCTCCTCATGGTCTACCTGGACATCTTCTGTATCTGAAATACATTCTGAGGCAGGATCCCCACACTGTTTGACTGTTTCGATAGAAGCCCCAGTCAGAGAGCTCTCACTGCCTTCTCTGGAGCTCTTTTCGGAGCCATATGAATCATTAATGTAAGTCTGGTCAGTCAAGGAGGAGTGAAAGCCGGAGTCTGGGAAATCAGGCACAGTTTTCTCATGAAGAGCTTCAGTAGCTGAAACCAACCAGGTAGAACTACCACCAGGAGAGGTCTCTTGATTGAGCTTGGATGACTGGACAGATAGTTTAGATGAACACAAAGTACTTGATGCAGAAGAACCATGCTGCCATGTGCTAGTGTTTTGGTTCACTGAAAGTTGCCACTGCTGAAGGGCTCTAACCTGTAAACCACAGGGGGAAGGAAAAAAAAATTCATGATGAAATAGGGGAAATAAGGAGTTTGGTTTCCTGGGAATGTTTGGTAAATTGGCAATTGGTCTGCTATTTAATGTGAGATTCAGGGACTAAAAAACATAAGTGCACTTTTCCCTGAAGAAGGAAAAGATGCACTTCCCACTGTTAAATAAATAACCTTTAAACTACTTTAGAAATGGGATTGGTGGGCTTCAAGGGGAGTCCCATCTAGTCTTCTCTGCACAAAAAGCTGCAACTGGGTATCTGTAACTTGGGGATATGAAATAGAGCATGTCCGAGTTCTGACAATAGAACATACTCAGACCCTTGATGGAAAAGAAAACAAAACAAAAACATTGAGGAAGATTTTAAGAATGGATGGTACATGTTAGAATACAAAGGTTTCACTCTCTTGGTACCCTAACTTCAGCAGTACCCAACTCTTTGAAACATGTCCACCTATAAGATGTAGCATCAACCTTTTAGCTTTAGAATTTATTTAAAGAACAATATGCAGCCTTCAGAATTAGTATGATTTTGTACTCTTCTCAAGTCACTTAAAGAACACTGTAGCAATAGCCAGGTATTTTTTAACTAAAACCACTACAGGTTTCTACATACACTTTCAAACTGCTAGTGGCAAACAATATAGCCAGATAACCTTCTAGTAAGTGCTCCACTTTGCCAGGTCAGTTTTGTTTTTCTATTTGCTCCCAGTTGACTCATTTATCTTCTCCTGTATTTTCTCCTTAATTCTATTCCAAATTAATTTTATTTTTAGCTATTAAAACATATTTTAAAAGTTTCTTATTTTGCAGGCAGTGTTGCATATTTTTTCTAGAGTGCTAGTGTCAGACAACATAGCCAATTAGCAGATAGCCTTCTTGTAACACATCTAGCATGCAAGGTTGCATAGGCGGTGTGCGAGTCTTCTGATTAGGGATGCTTACACAAGAGTGCTCGAAGCACCACAGCAGTGGGAGTCTGTCTGACCCTACTCCGCTCACCCCTCCTGCACCAGTCGGCTGCTTGAGGCCCCTCATCTCACTTCGCTCCACTAAAGAAAGGAGCAAGCAGCAGGTACCCCAAAGGAAGAGTTCAAGCAGGTGGGGGCTTATGTCCAGGCAGTGGTGGCCCCCGCACTTCTAGAGTGCTTCACTTCTGGTGCTCTAAAAACAACAGGCTGGTGTGCCTCCAAAGGAAGGGGATCCATGCCACATTCGTGACACTGGCCTTCCTTCACACCAGCCTTTTGTGGGGAGGCACAGCCTCCCTCAGCCACTTATACACATTGCCCGCCCATGGTTGGTTTTGCAAGCATGAACTACACTTAACATATTCTTCTTAAAGTACACAATTGAGAAGCACGCTTTTAAGTTCATCTGTAAATAGGAGAATGAGAGACGAAAAGACAAAGAAAGAAGTTTACCTGGTTCCAGAGGTATTTGACAGCCTCCTCTTGTACAAGTTTTTGAATCCGCTCTTCTTCTCTTTCTTTTCTCAGTCTACACAGCAACAGGACACATTGAAGATATTTCATTTTAAATATTGAAATAAAGCAGTGGTGTTTTGGTGGACTGCACCAGTACATTTATATAAAAGCCCTATGAAGCTATTCTTAAAAGATAGAACATGGCACACATTTAAATGTTGCAATTTGCCTCACCAGCATCTTGTAGTTGCTGAACAGTCTTCAAATACTGTCAGAGTAAACTACTATCCTGCTCACTGTTCGAGCTCTCTTTGCTCCATTCTCTATGCCTACTGAACATCTTCTGCATCTGAAGGCCAAAGGGTTCTCATGCTGTTTAAGTTTACTGTTTCTGTAGACCTCCCCAGCAGGGAGCTCTCACTTCCTTGTGTGGAACTCTTCACAGACACAAGCATCACTTTGATCAGTCACAGAAAAAGTGAAACCCATTAGAAGTTTCTACATACCTCTTCTAATTCCTAGTGACAGACAATACTTTTTAGTAAGGGATCCTCCATGCCAGGTCAATTTTGCTTCCCATCTGCTTTAAGATACTGGTAATTACAGACAAAACAATAATGCAAAAAACAAAACTGCGCTGCAATGTTCCCTCTAAGCTGCTCAGCTCCATCAAGGTATGGTGTTCACTGAATGGCATGGCACCACGTGGGCAACAATTTTTTGCCCCACCCCCTGGGGCTGATTCCCTGCCAGGCCCTGGGGTTTCCCCGCCAAGTCGCCAAATCTGGGGCAAGAATCATAGTGAATGTCTCTCATTAGTTGAGCGTGAATTGCCATTTCTTGCAGGATCGGGCTACGGAATTTATTCCCAAGTCTGTCTGAAGAAGTTTATTCTTACCATGTCACATTAATCCCAGTGAAGAGGGCCTATGTAAAGTTTAAAAAAGCAGAACACCACATTGGTGAATGTGGCTCAAGGAGTTTAGAAAAGCATGTGAATTCTATGTGCTTGCGTGAACCACGGTGTACATTTGGCCTTTAGAGGGCCATCTGACGCTAATGCATAAGTTCCAAAGAGGCAGCTGTGTTAGTCTGGTTCAGCAAAAGAAGCAAGGCATCCTGGGGCACTTAAAGACTAGCACATTTATTTGTCACAGGAGCTTCCTTAGGAGAAAATCCCACTTTGTTAGATGCTTTTTAGATTGGTGGACTTACAGAATGGGAGGAAAATAAATGCAGGGGAGTTTAAGACATGGGATCAGGTTGTATTTTAACAGCAAATCAAAGCAGTTGTTCAGATTCAAACACTGGGAAACAGCACATAGAGGAAGGTGAAGTCAAGAGGTTACAATCATACTATTGTTCATCTTTTAACAATGCATACCTGTTGCATTCATTTTATTTAAGGAAAGTACTTAGTCCTGTAAATAGGCATTGATCCTATAGCAAAGCTACTCCTCAGTATAAGAGCTCTCCTCCAAAAGTCTTCTACTACAAATCCCTTTAAAAATTGTTAGACATGTTCACTCCTACGTTAGATGCTTTGCAAGATAGAAACTGTGGCTTCTGTTTTATTTAGAGTCCTTCCATAATGTGTACCTAGTGTCCTTAAAATTATGCATGTATAACAAATAGCCCACCAGCTCATTTTGAGAACCATTACTTTTACTGCACCTCCAGAGACTGCGGCAAGCTCATTAATATTGTTGATGAATTCTCCAGCCAAGGCTTTTGCCCACTGAGCTAAGAAGGGAATGTCCATGTCCCCCCCACCCCAAACTGTAGCTTAAAGTTGCTGTCCCTACACTTATTTCAGTGCTTTCTCTTGACAAGTGTGTACATTTCCCCCCACATTACATCTGCTTTTTAATCTTCTCACCACCAACCTGGGAAACTAATGCTTCTTTGGTCTGAGAATGACAGAGGTGACAAATTACAAAGCCCGAGTGAAAACTTTCCTTCAGAGATGAGCTCTGCACCAGTCTAACTAATCAGAGCCCAGCCAGCAGTCTACTGTGGTCATTTACTTCACCACTTCTCAGCTCCATGCTACCAGCTCGGCCCTGCTCACTAAAGGAAATACACAGCAGGCGCTTCCCCCCTTCCTCTGCCACATTTCCTGCTCCTAGCTCCAGCCAGTGCAGGAGTCGGGAGGGGAAGCTGTGTTAAATTAAATCGAGCCTGGGCCTGTTTCCCTGCCTGCCCAGCCAAGTGGGGTTTTGCAAGGCTGGGGGCGGGGGGCCAGCTGGGAAGGACTTACAGGCACCCCCCCCCCTTTCCCTTGCTTGGCAGCCGGAGCTACCCTCAGGGCAGGAGATTTTAAACTCCCCCAGCCTGACACAGCTCCCTGCTGGCTAGAACAATGCGGGCTCCCTGCCAGCTAGGGGCTGTGGCTGCCAGCCCTGTGCTGCCAGCAGTGATGAGTGGGTAGAGAAGTGACAGCTTCTGTGCACACACCTTAGAGAAAACATAGGCTAAAGTGAGATTCTCTTCTGTGAAGTAATACTATGACATTGGCATTATGAGATTCTATTTTATTGTCTCTCACTGGTTTCGTTTAAAATTTGCTTACTTACCCAATTCTTTTCTAACCTGCAGCTGCCTACACTCAAATTGAGCTCCAAAAACCAAGTTGAGATGTTTCCTTTTCATGCATCAGAAAAATCAGTAATAAAGGTTCTGCCTGCCAAATTATACCCTCAGGCACACCCGTCCAACCCAACCCTAGGTTAATGAATTTTACATAGGTAACCACAGGAATCATTCAAAATCAATGGGATTTCACAGGTGTCACTGAGGGCCTAATTTGATTCATAGAACGTTTATTACTTGTGATGAGATGGAAAGATCCTAGATCAACTCTGAAGTCCCTGGTTGAGTGTACAGAACTGGCAGATGGAGGGAAACATCTTGTAAACTGAACAACTTTGAGATGACAATACACAAGCATGGAATCCTATGATGCCTTTTACTCAGCCAGTTTTTAGAGAAGAACCTCTTTACAAATGGAAGAAACTAAAATAAAACAAACCCGTGCTCTGATTTACTATGACCTCATCAAAGATCTTGGAACACAACCTTTGATATTCAGAACCATTCATCCTCTCACTACAATCTAGGAGAATGTCAGGGCTTAACTGTTTTATGCTTTCTTATTTTGCTTACATCTTTTGTCCTGAGCATAGGAGGATGTAGAGGATGGAAAATTTCTCTCTAACCAAACGTCTAGCTAGAGCTGTATGGAGGGGAATTACATACATGCTGATATGGGAGACAAAAAAGAAAGTTGACTTCTGCTGTAATCATAGTAGTTCTGTGTTAACATACCAAGAGCTACTATGCATAGAATCACAGCCATAGAAATATTTCCATAAGCCAAGATAAGTTTACACCCATTCTGAAATACAATAGAACAAGTTACTTTTTCTGTTCTGGTTACACTAATTCAGTTTTGGAAATAAGAACATAAAATAAAACTTTTGACTTACTGTCTTACTTCATCAGTTAAGAAAACAATGTGCTCTTGCATTCTTCTTAGCCGGATTTCATAACGCACTTCTTTGGCCCTGGCATGGTACTTTCTTGTCTGAAACCCCCTCCAGCAGGCCTGAAGCTTGGTGGCTGCTTTGTTCATTCTTAGAAGTTCAGCATCTTGATCATCAGCAGCTGATGCATCAGTAGAAATTTTCTCAATAGTTTGGTCAGAATTAAGAGTTTTAATTAACAGTTCATCACCAGTTAGTGATGGCTTTGGATGGCTGTGCAGAACTTGGTCTGCAGAGGATGAGACAAAGCCATTAATAATAGCAGTTGGGTTAGCAATGACTGTTGTTGGACTAATGGAATTCAATATTCCATTCTCTTCATCCTTCTCTTGAGTTTCCACAGTTTCTGCTACTTTGCTGAAACTCTCTTTTGTAACCCAAGAAGTCTTTTCCTGCTTATCATCATCATCAACTTTATTGACCTCTTTCATAAATTCAAGCACTGTACTATCTTCGTCTTCTTGGTCCAAACTGATTCCATGTAGCCGGAATTCTGTAATGGGAGATACTGGAGACAGTCCTGAAGTAACAGGCATAAAAGTAGACTCTGAGGATAGAAGGCTGCAGTTCAGTTTGTCCTCATCAGTTTGCACGTCCTCCAGATATAGGTCTTTGCAACAGCTTCTTTCAGCTTGCACTGAAGCTGGAAAGACATTCTTAACTGCATAGGAATGATCACCACTGGAGCTTGGCCCAACCCAAGAATTCTTTTGGATTACAGGTTCTAGATGAGCAGAAAGCCAAGTTTAGACTACACAGTAGTTAAATGAACAATTTATCTTTTTAAGATCAACCCAAATACTTACTGACTAGTAATAAGATCTGAACTATATCATTTAACAGATATTACAGTACTACCAAGGGACCCAATTAAACAGCATGGTGCTATATACTGTACAAACAGTAAAAGATTGTCCCTCCCATGAAGAAATTACAGTCTAACCAGACAGAACAGTTAAAGAGTAGTAGGCACATAAAAAAAGTAAACAAGCTAATACAAAACAGTAGTAGTAGTAGTAGTAGTAGTAGTAGTAACTTATTATTAAAATCATATTAGTTAAAGTTTTCAAGATCTGAAAAAGTGAGGAAAGTGATGGTAGAAAAACAAAAGTATAACCATACCTGTATTACTCAAGGGAAAAAATACAATAAAGAGCTGAAGGATCTGTTCCAGAGTAGGACTACATTGCTAACTTTCCTTCCACACAGTTACTCATCTGCAGACAGCCCCTGTCACCAACACAGACTATATCACAGTGGGAGATTTGACTCTTACCACTTTCAAGGATTATCTGAGGCCCTTGAGCTGGACTATTGGGTTCATATGTACTGGGCACCACTTTGCTGGGTGTAGAGGATGTAGGTTGCACTTCATTTTGACTCTGATGCATCAGCTGCTTCTGGTGGAGCCTAAACAAAAACAAAATCCAAATAATGTTAAAATAAGAATTAAAGCACTGGTGCAGAAGGGAACTATAACTACCCACTATTTTGTGAAAAAATAAATTAAGCTATTCTAAAAATAAAAGACCAGTACACTTATGCTTAGAAGTAGTTCCATAAAGGCCAACTCAGAAGAGTTGGGCCTGCATGACTTGGTTTTCAAAATGTAAAAATTAATTTGGTGATCCTTAAAAGCCCTCAGCTGTATAGCATAGCACTTCCTAACTATGATGGCTAAATTACCCACTGACAACTCAAGCTAAAATGTTCTCACCTCTGCTTACTCAGGATTTTTTCCAGCTTAGCATCCTCTTCAGTCTGGAGACCAAATGTAGAGGTAAGAGGACAAACTGTGGCCAGATACTGGACTAACTGAACATGCTGGCCAGGTCGATATGATCGTCCCTTACCTTGACTGTAAAGCCATTCTGCTTTCAAACTGGTGGAAGAAAGTGAACAGTTACTGTCTTGACATAAAATCTTAATTGTATAAAAGTCATTTTCTCATTGCTAAGCAGTCTTTGGCAACTTTTTATTTTACTGCACACATTTGACATACAAATGCAAAACCTGGCCCCCTACACAAAGCCCAACAAAACTGGGATAGTCAGAGGAGCTGATGGATGAAGAATCCCTCCCAACAAGAGGCTGTAAAGAAGAAGATCTTCTGCAACTGATACTCCAGCCTGTGGGCTAGCCATGCTCTTCACCCATCTCTTTTTTGGCTCTTCAACTTTTTAAATTAATTTGCTTCACCTGTGTTCATGCCCCTTTTGTATTTTATAAACCTTTCAATGAATTTATTAGCAGGAATGTTCACTGAAACTTTAAGCAAATGTTGCAAAATATTCACAGAAAGTACACAATGAATTTTAAAAACTGAGTCTTCCCAGTGGACACCTCCCAAGAGGTATGCCCATCCAGTCAGGGAGCAATTAATACTGAGCAGGTTACATCCCTTGTCTGGAACAGCTCAGGTTTTCCATACTATTTTTTTCACAATGAAATTAATCATGACAAAGCAGAGATTGAATATTTTTAACTTTACACCGAAACATATAGTGGCAATTAGAGTAGAATGTATCTCCAGATCAACTGTACTTACCATTTCCACTCACACAAAACTAAAACACTACTTCACTTCATCCAAAACATAAGTTTAAACCAGTTTTAAAAGACAGTCTTAAAAATTATTTCACCTCTCTTTCTGAGAAATCACATATCCATCCAGAACTTTAAGGTTCAGACACCAGCTGACAATATATGGTCGATAGTCAAATCCAGGAATAGAAGGTGTGGCCATCACACAAGGGTTGTTCATAATTGACAGTTGCTCCAACTCAGGAAAGGAAGCCAAGAAAGAAATCTGTAACGAAGGATGTCTTTTGTTGACAGAAAAGAACTACTCTGTTTATATAAAATGTAACATATTTCCATTAGCTACATATCTTGAGCAGAGTAACAGCATGATAGATGCAGTAACTTTTGCTTACAACCCAGCCACTACTTTAAAAAACAAAAAAATCCCACTAACACCACTGTGAACACCACTGCCATCAAACTATCCACTTTCTTTCCAAAGGCCATGGGGGACTGACTACTGAGTTACATGAATCACCTCCTCTTAGTGTCTAAGTATGTATGAAGTGATTAGATATTTGAATTCCAAATCAGCACAGCACTGGGGGGGGGGGGGCAGGAAGGCCTGACCAATTTAAGACTATCAGTAGAAAAGATGAACTGTTACCATCTGATTTTAAGGAAAATGAGGGAGAAGTGTACATATGGCCAAATTAAGGGGACCCTCCAAAACAAGGGCTACCCTGACAATTTGTTAGGTGCAATTACTTATTTACAGAATTTAAAAATAAAAAAAATAATCAATAATAAAAGCACCCTTAGCCAGAATATTTGCCATCTGCTTCATGGTAAAGGAACAGAATAGAGATGGGTCCAAACCAGAAACTATGAATGCAAACTTTAGGCAAGTTTGGATTCAGGGTATGCACTTCAGACCTATCCTCTGAGAAGAGAAATTGTTTGTTGGATCCTGCAGCAATCAAATCAGCAGCTGATCAGATCTGTTCTCTTGCTGTAGATACATGTAGAAGAGCCATGAGAAGTATTTTAACAATCTGTAAGCATCGGGCACTTTTACTGGACTTTGGACATCTTTGACCAATTAAACAAGAAAGGAAAACATGACAGCTTAAAGTGAAAACTTCCATCCCAAACAACTTCTTTTCAGTTTTAAGACAAACATCCAAACCAGAGAATCAGCTTGTTTCTGTAGTTGTTCACTGCATAAAGCTTTACTACGGAAGCAAAGCAGCACAAAAAATCCCCAGTAGTCTAGCACAGTGGTTTACAAACTGAGGGTCAGAACCCAGTAGTGGGTCACATACCCTCAGACACCAGGTTGCAGCACCCCTGCTGCCGCTGCCAAGACACTGGAATGCACTGCTCAAACATGTAATTGTTGAGTCACAAGCATAAATGATTTTCTTCATTTGAGTCCTAAGGAAAAAAGTTTCAAAACCACTGATCTTAGCATATTTGGAGAAAGCAAAGCCAGTTTTAAGTGGGCTGATACTTTACACTGAAAAGGACTATCCAATTATCCTGTTTTACTGAAAGTAAAAATTTGAGGATAAATGTTCCACATTTCTTACCTCATTTAAGTCTCTGATTTCATTTTCTGCCAATGAAAGAATAGTCAGACTTTGAGGGAGGCAAACAGGTGCCATACGAAGTGATGTTATAATATTTCCATGCAGCAGCAGAGTCTACGAAACAAGAATATTATAATGAAATGTTGGGGAGATATTGTTAACAGTGACAGCTGCAGAATACACACACGCACATGCTTTCTCAGGACAATTTTTAGATCTGACAGTGTTTCAAAATAGAATGTTTGTTACAGTCAGGAAAATAGTAATACCTTGAAATAATTTCATATTTCAAAGCAAAATTTCCCTTTACAAATGTAGGGATTTAAAGTTTAAAACTACCAATATTTTTAAAAGTACTCTGGAAACACATCTTTTTTCTTATGCAGACAGTTTAGTACAAAAGACATAGCATAATTTGCTTTGTTCTGAATAAATACTTAGGAGGAGGAATTTCTTCTGAGAAGAGCAGTTGGAGCCAGGAACATGGGTTCTTGTCTCTGCTTTTATATTAATTCACCATGTGTCCTGGGACAAAATTACAGACTCATTTATAAGTGAATCACAAACTGTCTTCCCCAGGCTTCTTGTCTTTCAAAGAGGGATAATAAATTCTTATATACCTCCCTATCACAGAGAAAACAGTAATTAATTAAAAACCTTTTAGAAAGTGATTATATAATGAAAAGTGAATCCGCAAAGAGTTACTATCACAATTCTTTTTTCCCCCAAGAATATTCTAAAGACAGAGAGTTAAGGACACAGTTACCTTTAGACACACAAGCTTGGAGAGATCTCCTATTTGAGGTATATTGTTGTCTGACAAATCAAGATGTTGAAGAGCTGTGCAAGTATTCAGCTGTTCTATGGTCTACAATAGAAAGAGAAAAATTAGTCACTCCAAGTCTTTCTTTTTCTATCATTAAACAAAAGGTGATATCAATTTTCTGCAATTTTTTCTGAAGCTAGTGAGATTGTACAAACTATACCTTTTCAAAACTGTATCATTAATACAGCTAAACTTAAAACAAGATTATTAATATTAGTCTATGTCCTATATTTCAAAGATTACCCAAATCCTCTTACATTTTGCGATTCAGTTATTAATCTTAGTTTTCCTAGAAGATCCCTTAATACAAATACTACCTTTCTCCATTTCATAGGCTGGAAAGACAACTGCTCCCATTAAATTCCTATCCACTTTAATGGGAATGGAATCAGACTATATTATTGTAGGTTCCCCCCCTCTACCCTAACCAGTATTTTCCAATTTCCCAATTCATTCTGAAATCCAGGTTTTAGAAAACTTACAAAGAATAAATATTTACCTTAAGATTATTTCCTGCCAGGTTTAGCCATTCCAAGTGCACCAGATCCTTTAATCCTTCCACATAACCAATACTGTTGTGAGGCAAATTTAGTACACGGAGCTGAGTCAGTTTTGCCACACCCATCATCCTTACCAGGCGATTGTTGGCGACTGACAACTGTAGGTTGACATGTAAGAAATGTTTAATTTTCACTATCCAAGTGTATGAATAAAAAAGGCTATCAGAGGATAGCTTGAGGCTTTTTTCTGATTTAATCATTAAATAGTCAATACAACAAAAATACCCACAACTCTAGATTTTCCATTTTCACACAAAGGATAACATGGTCAAGAAACTGCAGAGAGTCATACAGACTCTTTCTTCAATGACATTTGTTAAAATCTCATGTAAAGTGGGACAAATAGACCTGAGCTGTTACCTACTGAAACCAAAGGGACCGAAAAGTGGAATGAATGCAGCTCATTTTTGTAACTGGTAAGATGTATTTTACATCAGCTTTGCAAAGCCATCATGAAAATGTACGACTTCAGGCACGAAATCTATATCCTCATCCTCACCATGATGGAAAAACACACACATATTTTAACCAGTTGTCAAAAAGTAGTTTGTAGTCCCAGAAAAAGATCATTTTTATTTTTTTAAATACTGCCCATTTGTACAGCCACTCCCTATTCTAAGATCTGTCAGTGAGGGTTAAGACCCAGGCATACGTTAACCCTACAATCATGGGCTCAAAGAAAATTCGAATCCATAGTGGAAATATGCTTGCTGCCCTTTAAACATGATGAAGCTACCACGCACTGATAACAACACATATTTTTAATATGAAGCATCCTGAGAAAACCAGATCCCATCATCTGTACAAAAGATGTCTTTGTTATAGTTACTCTGATACAACAGGACTTGTGGGTCCTCTGTGAAAAGGGTTAACTACTTGGTTTTTCTACTGTGATTTTAGTTTGCGTTCAAATGTGCTTCTGAAACTTATTGTGCGTTTGTAGCTCCAAGCAGCTACAATAAATCTAAATACCAGTTCACCCCAAATTTAATGTATGGGTTTTAGGAATGATAAACTACTGTAGGCATGGTCAAAGCACAAGTTAAAACAATGTTTTCCTAAGCCAGTTTTGTGAATGCTGGGCTTGAAGGACTCCTTTCTTAAATTAGGGTAGCTTCTCCTGTGGAAGCTACTACGGAGAAATCAAAAGCCTTTTTCATATATGAATAGAGGTACTTCCAATGAGTTAGTGATTGACTTGGACATGTTAGAGATGCCCCATGAGGACCATTGCCCTGATGCTACAAACCCATACACACACGCTTAACTTTACTACCATGAATAGTCTTATTTATTTCAGTGGACTTCTACTAAAGTCAAAAATGGGCATCAGTATTTGCAAGATAAGGTCCTAAATGACTCAAGGCATTAGTGTCAGACGTAAAGCCATTTAATTTTACATGTAGTACTTTTGCTTCTTTTATTTTATCCTGTTTTACATTTATTTTTTTTTTCACCTGTACATGTGTTGAAAAAAATTTTGTATACCAAAGTCCCAGGGTTATTTACTAGTCAATTCATTTTTGCAGGTGTATATTTTGTAACTTAGACGTTCACATACTTTAGCACAGGACTCACATATGACTCTGGTCTTTCATTTTTATGTTGCATGGGTCTGGCTCTTAGAAGGATTGCCTTGAGGGTGATATTGGAATTTGTGATAATTTTGTTTTTTATGTCTTTATGACTACTGCTGAGCTTTCTTCTTTTTAAACACCAATAAAAAGTTATTTGACAGAACAGCACAACCAAGATGAACAATGGGTCAGACTGAAAAAGGGTCCCACGTAAGAACATGCAAATCAAAGGAGGGAAGTGTAGTCTGATAACAGGATATGGCACTAACAGTCAGGAGATAGGCATCTATAGCTAGCTATGACACTGTGTGTGACCTTTTGAGTTGCTTAATCTCTTACAAATCTCAGTTTTATCACATGTAAAATAAGGATAATAATATGCTTTCTCTGCAAACAGCTCTAATATCGAAGTATACATACTTATTACATATGGAATATCTATGTTAAAAGAATGTTCTTGTGGTTGCAGAGTCGAGCATTAAGCAGCAGGGGAATACCAGAATTCAGGTTACTTCTGACTTCAGTAGAAACTGAGTTCACTCAATATCTCACAGTGCCAAGCACTAACTCTTTTGTATTTTTAAGATAATGAAGTCAATTTTCTCTGAATTACATAGGTAGCAAGGGAAACAGTTTGCGCTACTGCAGACCTGTACTGAAAACAAGTCTTGATTACTTAGTTATCACCTATCCCATTCAGGAACACAGGAAGTTTGGTACTAGTTTACTCTGGAAAAGGAACTTTTTAAAAATCATTTAACTGTTGTGACAGAAATCATTTAATAAGCACAGTGCGGTTAGGTTATTTGATGACCAACTAGAGTCATATACCACTGACCTGCATTAAGTTCTTGCATTTTTCCAGGTTTTCCAGTTTAATTATTTGGTTTTTATCCAGAATTAGGGTGCGAGTGTCAGCATCACAAGGTAATGTTGGACCCAACTTTTGCAACCCCTGGCCTGACCAATTAACTACAGAACCTTGGAAGAGAAAGAGAGAAAAAAAGGAACTCAAATATGAGCATGTACTGTCAATTCACAAACAATACAGATTTATATTCATGTCTGGTGAAATAACTGAATCCTACCATTTTCATCTCTGAGGCAATGTCAGATGAGTATTTCAAACCATACAAATGAGAGGAAGATATTCCACTGATTAGGATACGAATGATTTGTAAGACCTAGATTCAAGTTCCTACTCTGCCACAGACTTTCCTGTGTGACACTGGGCAAGTCTGTTTCTCTGTGTCTCAGTTTCCCTTATAAAGTACCAATAAACTTCATAAGCATCAGGAGTAGGCAAAAACATTCAAGACTGAAATAATAAAGTAATGGGTGCCATTCAAGTACCTTAGACTCACAGATAGATATAATGGCTCTAAAAACAGCACTGTAATTTTTCAGCATTGTAAAATGCTGTGAAAATTTTCCATCTCAGTCACCAAGTCATCTACTCACAAACTTTCCCCATGGTGGTGGTACTGAAAAATGTAACATACCCCTTGCCCATCAAAAAGGTTGATCACCTTGGTTGTAGTAGTGATGAGAGAAATTCTTAAAAAAATTTAAAAAATCGCTATATTTAGTGGGAATAGGAGCTAACAAAGAACTGTAATTCTTTCTAGCCCCATCAATACAAAATCAAAAAGATTCATGACACTACACTGATTACTGGTAACAAATAAGTCAGAGTTTTAATAATTTCATTCTGAGGCTGCTTAGGAAATCTATGAGCTAGTAGCATTGGTGCAGTCTGTATGCTCAGGAAAATGACAGTGCATTAAAACAAACAGAGTCCTGCGGCACTTAAAGACTAACAAATTTCTTTACTGCATGAGCTTTCATGGGAGAAAATCCAACTTTGTCAGATGCTTTGAAGATGGGGGAATTCACAGAATGGGAGGAAAATAAATGCAGGGGAGTGTAAGACATGGGATCAGCTCACACCGTTAAAGCAAATCAAAGCAGTTGTTAAGATTCAAACACTGGGGAATAGCATATAAAGGAAGATGAAGTCAAATCACCTGTTGTAATGAGAGAAAAATCTTAAGTCCCTATTAAGTCCTAAAGCAACGCAATCTAATTTGCAAATAAATTCAATCTCAGAAGCTTCTCTTTGATGCCTTGATCTGGTATTCATCTGTCTGAGCACTGCAATTGTTTGCACTGCACGGCTTTTCTGGAAGGTTGTGCATTTATACAAACATAAGGACAAGGAGATCCCCCCCCCCCCTTAAACTGGTACATTAAGTGGAGTTTTTTCTTTTAAGCCCCAACACAGAAATCTTCCCATTTGTTACTGGAAAGGTTTTCTCTACCCACTGATCCCCAAAACCAGGAGCATGTATGCTACACTGGGTGGACTTTTATTTTTGAGTGTGTTTTTGTTTGAAAAACGTTGTTTCATCAAAGCTGAAATCTTTTGTGGAAACAGATATTTCAAGAAAGTTTCTGATGGAAAAGTTTCTTAGCTTCAGGGTGGACTTTCCAGTGGACTTCCCTCCCCCCCTCTCCCCCCCAAATGTTGATATTTTTGACAATTCTGTTTCACAGAAGTGTTCAAAAGGCTTTCTTTAACTCCAGTGTGAAATAAAAACAAATTTCTAAACCTCAAAAGTTGTCACAAAACAGTATAATTGTTCTCTGGCCTGCTGCAACTCTATATTACATCAAACTTTACCATGAGAAAGAAATGAGGAAATGCTACTGGGGAGGATAAACGTTCCAGATTCCAGCACTTCCTCTGCCAGTACACACTAAAAGAATCCAGTGCTTGAGTCCAGACATATGTCGGGCAAGACAAAATTCTAAAGTTGAGACACAGCACTTCATGCTGGAAACAGACTGTTACAACATCCCAGCCAAAACCACTTGTTGTAACAGAGTTGAGAAGGAGGGGCAATCTTGGAGATAAGTGACACTTAGACCACTAAAGAACTGAAGCAAATAGTCTCCAATTACCTTTTCCAGACATTAGCCCAGCTTAGGAGAAAGAACTGTATCCTATTTACAGCACATGTAAACCACTCCCCCATTCTACCCATTGCTGGTTTCTTTGCCACCATCAGCTCAGTCAGTAGCAGACCAGCGCCCCCTGGTGTCACACCTTGTGGTAGTAAAACAAACAAGGAGTCCTGTGGGGCTTAAAGATTAACAAATGTATTTATTGCATGAGCTTTTGTGGGAGAAAATCGTCAGGCACTTTGAAATGGGATTTTCTTCCACGAAAGCTCGTGCAATACATAAATTTGTCGGTCTTTAAGTGCCCCAAGAATCCTTGTTTGTTTTGCTGAACTAGACTAACACGGCTACCCCTCTGGAACTTGTGGTAGCCGGAAACAATCAGTTCTGACATACGATTTGGGTTCCAATTTCCAGGGAAGAAGTTGTGTTACTCTGCTGCTGCAAAGCAAATAAAAGTGCCAAAGGACTTCTTGAAGACTAAAAAAAAAAAAAAAAAAAAAAATTTATTGCATGAGCTTCATGGACATAATCCCACTTCATCAGATGAATGAAATGAAAAATATAGCATGTTAGCTATAAATATATAGATGCAGAGAAGAGTGGGTCACAAGGTTAATTCAAACTGATCTTCAGGGATAGACTGCTAGATCTGTTTGAATGAGCCTTTTGACCCTACATATTTACAGCCAACGTGCTATATTTTTCACAAAAGCTCAGATGACAAATAAATACGGATTCTAAATAGTTAAATCCTTCTGCTTCTGTTGTAACCATGCTAAGGTTAAAAAGAGACCTTGCTGGTGAAAAACAACAGCTTTCAGTCACTGAACTGACCAGCTATTTACAAAATTAACTATTGCCTTTGCTGGTAGCCTTCCGAAACAAACTCAAGTCTTAAAAGTACACTACTTCTGTAAAATTCAGAGTTGTCCACCGAGTTCTAAATAGCAGCCACGGCAAAGCTACTTAGAAAAGCTGTAATCAGCCATGGGACATGGAAACTGACTGACAATGCAAGGAGACACCATAGTACATTTCTTATTTATAAGAGGAAAAAAAAAAAATCAGACAAGGAACCATGTAAGACTAACAAAGGTATTTATTGCATGAGCTTTCAAGGGAGAAAATCCCACTTCATCCGATGTCTGATAAAGTGGGATTTTCCCCCTTGAAAGCTCATGCAATAAATTCATTAGTCCAGCGGTTCCCAACCTGGGGTACGTGGACTTGTTCCAGGGGGTCCGCTGCAGTGCTTCCCACCAGGGCTGATACCCAGCTGTGGCCCAGATGTTCCCCACCAACTCTGGATACCAGCAGGGGTGGCGGTGCACAGAGAGCTGCCTGCTGCCACCACTCGCCAAAGGTCTGGAAACCACTGCATTAGTCTTTAAGTGCCAGAGAACTCCTTGTCTGTTTTGCTCAACTAGGCAAACATGGCTGCCCTTTTGGAACTTATTTATAAAGTTATCTTCACATTAAGGTCCACATTTTGTTTCTGTTTAAATAAAACAACTTTTGTTCATAAAGCAAAGCTCCCCACCTATTAGGAAACAGGATATTTTAGGGATTTTTATTGTTATTTACACATACTGATAAATGCATATGACACTCTACACACACAAGACAAGGAACTTTAGACATTGCACACTGGGACCTGGAGCTTTTGCAGCTCTCCTCATTATGTCATGCTCTGTTTCTATAGATGATGGAAGGGACTAGTGCATTACCCACTGGGAAGAACTAATATCTCAAAAGACCATACAGGCTGATTTCAGCACAAGTTCCAAAGGTGCAGCCACGTTAGTCTAGTCCAGCAAAAAACAAGCAAAAACAAAAACACCCCAATGAATCCTGTGGCACTTAAAGACTAACAGATTTATTTTATGCATAAGCTTTCATGGGAGAAAACGCCACTTCATCAGATGCTTTGAGGAGGAGGGAAAGCGCCACAGGACTCTTTGTTTCTTTAGATTTCAGCACAGCACCCTTGGACAGCGCTGGCAGTGGGAAGGTGGATGGCAGCCAGTGCCATCGTCTCTTGGCCTCCCTGTTCTGCCAGATCCCCATAAATAGACCCCTAGGCTGGGTGGGGAGAAAAGGAGGGGCAGCTCCTTTCCAGATGGGCACGGAAATAGAAGGGATCCATGCAGAGCCCTGCAAATAGTGTAGTGGCTAGCACCTCTGCTTAACATGCAGAAGGTCCTGGGTTCATTTCCCAGGGGGTTGGACTCGATGATCTCATGAGGTCCCTTCCAGCCCTATGATTTGATTGACTGATAGCCACCCTCGCCCCCTCCACCTGCAGCCCCGTCAACGTAATCGGAGCAGGGTGTCAGGTGACACAGCAGAAGAAGGGCACCCCACGCGCCACGACCACCTTTAGCAAGTCCCTTTGCGTTGCACACAACACGGCGGGGCAGGACAAAGCTCTCTGGGATTTGTAAAGCAAAACCAACAATGAGTCCTGTGGCGCTTAAAGGCTAACACACAAGACAGCACTCCTGGCTTGTTTTACTCAACTAGCCTCACACGCCTGCCCCTTTGCTTCTGGGATTTGTAGTCCGCCCTCCGCTGAAGGCCAAGCGAGGCCGCGGGAAAAGACTACAAATCCCATGATGCCCCGCGCGAGCGGCCCACCAAACGGTAGGACGCTTGACACTAAAATCAGCCCCCCGCCGCCAGTCCCGCTTCCCAGTCTCCAGGTCTCCCGCAGCCCCACGCGGCCGCCGCTCCCCGCGAGACCCCCGTGCCCGATACCTTCCTGGGCGCCCACAGCCGCCGGAGCCGCCTCGCTCCTCGCCGCCGCCATACTTCCCGCTTGCTAACGACACCAGGCAACCGGGCGCCGCGCGCTGATTGGCTGCCCGGGTCCGCGGCTCAAACTTCACCTCAGGGTCTCTCAGCCGCGAAACGCCGGACCGCTGGGCCGCGCGCCAACGCCCATTCTTCACGGGGTTTGGGGGGAGGGGCGCGGAGCTCTCCGCGCCTGGGGGCCTGGAGGGGGCCGCTTCCTCCCGCCATGCACCGCGCGGAAGGCGTTTCCCATCATGCTCCGCGCCGGGGCTAGAAGGCGCTTTCCCATGATCCTCTCTTTCTCTTGGCCGCTGGAGTCGCCGGGGTTGGAGCTGCCGCCGCCGCCGCCGCCATCATGAAGTAAGCGCTGCCGGCGCCGCCATCCGACCCCATCCTCCGAGCCGGGCCCCCCGCGCTAACCCGTTTTGCTTTATGTCCCCTCCCCAGGGTCGAGCTGTGCAGCTTCAGCGGCTACAAGATCTACCCGGGCCACGGCCGCCGCTACGCCCGCACGGACGGCAAGGTGAGCCCGCCGCGGGCCTGGGCGAGACCAAGGGCGGCCGCGCGGGGGTCGCCGTATCGGCTGCGCCTCGGGGCCCCTCCCCGCCCGGCCGCTGAATGGAAGCGGCGGGCAGCCTCCCCGGGAACCTGGGGTGTGGCGGCGAGGAGCAGCTGGCTGCAGCTTGGGGAAGGGGCGGCTTTAAACACGGGAGCTGAAAGCCACAGGCCCGGCAGGAATAGGGTTACTGGATGGCAGGCAAAATTGGACACGTCTTCCTTTTTCCTTCAGATCCTGCGTCCAGCTGGCATTTTAAAACACGTGTTTGTCTGGCTTTTTACTCACACGGGTAAACTGTGCCAAAACACCCGGGGGAAGCGTTCCAGGGCCCCCTGGAAACCCAAGACTGTTACATTAATACTGCATTTTCTCCATGTGTCCTCCAATGTGCTCCTTGCCTGTCCTCTTTCCCATGCTTTGGTAGCTGGTAACCCTATCCTAAGGGAGCTTTGACTCCGAGGTAGTTTGCTGCCAGGGCCTGTCCACTGTGTAGAAAGGAGTTCAGTTTGTCTGGGCGCTAAGGTGAATTTTCAGACTAATTATTGCTCGTCATTTGGAGACAGAAGCTCTCACGGTTCCCTTGGAACAGTGTTTGACCCACTTGAGTGATACATAGTGACTCTCGCTCCAGAAACTGGCCTGAATGTATGGACGTTTTCATTTCAACTGACTTTGGTGAAAATGGATTACAGGTAGTCCTCACTTAGTGACCGGGTTCCGTTCCTGAAACCTGGTTGATAAACGAATTGGTCACTAAATGAGGAGCAGCCCTTACCGGTATTTCAGGCATAATGTACTTTACTGGTAGTGGGTTTTTCAACCATCGGTAGATAGTTTTAATGTCACCTTTGCATCATTTATAACATTTTTCATATATATTTTAAATGTTTTAAGCTCTAATGTACTGAACTTAGTTTGCATAGTGTACTGTAAATATAGGTAATCTGAGAGAGTTGATGCGAGTTCTCGTACATCGCCGTAATACCAACTCATCAGAGAGCCGGTCATAACTCTGAGGGGTCACTAAACGAGTAGGTCACTAAGTGAGGACTAGCTGTAGTTGTGCTGTGCAAGTGCCTACTTTGAGAGTGTAGCTAACACATAGTCCTGTGGCACTTTCAAAGACTAACAGGTGTATTTATCATATGTCATAAATACATGCGTTAGTCTTTAAAAGTGCAACAGGACTCCCTGTTAGCTTTGCTGACTTAGACTAATATGACTGCTTTCAGTCTTGAGAGTGTAGTGTCACTTAATAAATATTAGGAGGAGGAATTTTGGTGACTGTTGTGATGTTAGGCATGCCTTATTGCGTTTCAGGGATCAGTATTAAAGTGTTAATCTTCCCTTTTGTATTGGAAAGAGCTGCCTGCTTCCATTTTCTTTGTACTGACAAATTGTGCTTAGTTGAGGACTCAGATATTTAGCATGATATACAGCATAGTCATCAGCTCAGTCTTGAAATTTGTGTTGAATGTTTGTTTTCATTGGTCACCTGGAAAATTAGATAGGAAGCCTGGATGTAAGTTGAATTTGGAATGTCTTTACTTTCAACTATCTTAATAGTGTTTCTTTGTTCTTTCTGCCACGAAAAGACAAGCATGCAGGGTATCAAGATAAATCTAGAAACTGGTCTTCATTTGGATTAGAATGCGATCTTTCACAGAAAAATGCCTTTCTGTACTATAACAGACCATTTTTTGTATTAACAATGATAATTTAGTATATTTTAATCTCAAAAGATGCTTTAAGCATGTCACATGGTACATTCATGTGAAGTTTTAATTTTTCATTAGAAGAAGCCACACTCAAAAAGCTGAAGACTTCACTTTAATGCATCAGTGAGCTTGCAAGGATACCTAACAAAAAATATAACTTGTGGTTATTGGCATTTTCCTAGAAACACTTGCCTTAAAAATATACATTCAACTTCCTAGGTTTTCCAATTCTTGAATGCAAAATGCGAGTCTGCATTTCTTTCCAAGAGAAACCCACGTCAGATCAACTGGACTGTTCTGTACAGACGCAAACATAAGAAGGGACAATCTGTAAGTATACTCTGGTGTTATGACTAATGTTTCTTTAAACTTTAAAGTGGAGAATGGTTTCCTGGATGTCTCAGAAGATTCACAGTATCTGCCACTGACAAGCAAGTTTCTCTGAAGCATCCTAAATCTTTGAGTTCTGTAGAATGTCAGCCTACATATTTGTAAAGAGGTTTTTCAAGCCCTCATGTTTGTGGGGACATTTCCCCCACACAGGTAGCATGTCCATGTAGTTCCAATGCTTTGGCCCATGGCTTTGCCAATCACAGGCGTATAGAAATGAAGACTGGTTAATCTCACACTATAGCTAGAGTCTTGGGACGATGGTGTTATGTTGGATCACATTTGGAAGATGGACATCTGTTGAGCACAAGCTACTAAGGTGAATTGTAGTAATACCATGAGGACCCAGTCAGGGCCATGCTGGCCTAGGGACTGAACACACTGATTAACAGTTCATGATGTAAAAATTGATCTGTAAATATGATCCATAGTTTATCCATACGTGGTAACTTAGATATTGTTTTTCTAAAAATGAAATTTTATAAATGTGCTGATTTGTGATGGGGTGGTAAACTTGTTTAAGGATGTTCTTTACACACAGCTGATGTCTGAAATGCTCCCATCTGTCTGAAAATTTTGGCTGTGAAACAGAAATCTTTAGGGGTAGAAATACATTTTCATTTGGGCTGCAGAATGGAATTTGTTTTGTGTGTGTTTCAGGTGGCCTTATTTATGTTCCAAATGCATGAGCTTTTAAAGGTCTCTGTTGTATAAAGGAAAGTGTTCCATAAAATCATAGCAAGTCAAGAATGTTTCTAGCATTTGATTTCATTGGAGCAGAGAAGTGCATACACAGCTAGAAGGATATGTTTACACTATTTTTTTAAAGTGTTAATTGCCAGTTATATTTTGAAGCAGTTGCTCCAGGCTACTCCTGGTCCAAAAACAAACCTTTGCATCCTTTGCAAACAGATGCATTGGGATTGTCGACGCTAGCCTTTACTTATGGATAAGTACCTAAGTTGGGGAGTGATCATAAAAGCTTATTGAAACAAGCTGTTAGCCAGAAATCTAAACTCTTCTTCTGCATAACTTCAGCAAAGGGCACTGGAGCTGTGTAGCTAAACTTACATGCAAGTCTTTAAAATTGGGGCCTGGGCAGTAGAAGCACAAGTGGTAACACAATTTTGTGTGTGTTTTGGTTTAAGAACTGCAAATTTTTCACTACCACAACAATTGATCATCTCAAAACTATTCCGTTATATGGTAATTCTGAGGACTACTACCTAACCTGTTTCCAAGCTATACTGTAACAAGATACACTTTTGATTTCAAATTTTTTACACTGGATGTCAAGCAAGGAAGAACAAAACTGTTACATTGATTCTGTGACAGCTGGTCTTCACCATAATAGCGGAGAACCTGTCACTTAGAATGGACCAGAAGCATTGAAGTCACTTGCAGAGTCCATGCAATCTCTCATTCTTCCTCCTATTCCAGTTATAGAAAGCTGTTTTTGAATTGTGTAGGTGTTTGGGAAAGAGGTGTGGATTGCAGCAAAGCTGATGTTCTGGTTATGGTGGGAAAGCTTTTATCAAAGACCATGGTTTTGTAGTATTTCCTAAAGGTGAGCAGGATTCAGCTAATTGTTCCATGACCATTAGAAAAAATAAGCTTGATACGGCAGCTAATTTTGGTAGCTATTTTCCATTCATTGAAATGGTCTGTGAATATTACACTATTAGATTGGCCAGCACATAAAGTGGAGATGATGGTTGCCACTAGTCAACATTTATCAAGAATTTCCTGTTCGAAGAATCTGTAATTCTGTGTTCTGCTCTTCGAGAGTTGCAGATATATTTGGATTTGGATCTCACAGCAGCCACTCTTTGCTAATTGCTCCTTTTTAGGTAGCATTAATTATGTTTTAAACCTCTCATTTTAGGAAGAAATACAAAAGAAGCGTACACGCCGTGCTGTCAAGTTTCAGAGGGCTATCACAGGTGCATCTTTGGCTGAAATAATGGCCAAGAGAAATCAGAAACCTGAAGTACGAAAGGCCCAGCGGGAACAAGCCATTAGGTGAGAATCTCTAGTCATCTGCAGCAATCTCCTTAATATTTCCAATATTATGATTTCCTTTGCAAATCCCTAGGATCTTTGTACTTTGCATATTTCAGGCTGTTGGCCACTGGAAAACAAATTTAGAAGGGTTAGCTACAAATATCTTGGGACTATAAAATATTAAATCACATAGTCTTCTTGAGCTTTTAAAAATATAGCATTGTCCCAGGACTTGGGTATAATGTCTGGGTATCAATTTTACTGATATTTAATTAAATTTGCAAGGAAATGAGACAAGGTCAGTGAAGTAATAATTTTATTGGACCATCTGAAATAGTGAGGAAATACAGTTCAGGGTATAGGAAATGCAGTTTGCCATGATACTCAAGCATCTTGTTATAGAACTAATCTAAGGGGCGTCATGAACCTTTTTAGGGTGCTTTATGTGGCTGAAGATAGAAGAGACAAGGCACCTTAATTTTGAGTCTTGTCAGAACTCTTTAATTTATCTGACTAGAGCTTGCTTTGCTTTTGAGAGGAGCTATCAGGGTGAGTGGGGAAGATAGCTGCTGATTTGGTCATTATGGTTTTTGCTATAAATATAATTAACAGGGCCGCCAAGGAAGCCAAGAAGGCTAAGCAGGCAACCAAGAAGACTGTACTCTCTACAACAAAGGTAAATGGAAGTGGATAAGTGCTGTTTCAGTGCATCCTGAAATAACTAGTGCAAAATATTTTTACCAAAAACTTGGGGGTTTATGAGAACTTTGACTGTCAGCATTAAGATATGTGGGCTATGTTGCCGTGTGTGTGTGTGTGTGTGTGTGTGTGTGTTAAAACATGTTATTCAAGGTGAAGAGCATCACAAAGAGCAGTATTTTAGCATAAAATTACTGTCCATCTCATCAGGAGTCTAGAAGCAGTTTCCAGCTGAGAGAGAGACTTGGACTAGATTTGATCCATTAGTCCAGGGGTAGGCAGACCCTGGCAGATGTGCTGACAGTGGCACATGAGCCCATTTGGAGTGGCATGGAGCACCCTCCACATGGCCACAGAAACTGCCACTTCTAACCACCAAAAACCACTCCAGGCAGCTTCTCTCAGGTGGCGGCTGGGGCACAGGGGTCCCTGCTATGCCCATGGCCCACGCATGCGGTGTAAAGAAGCCTCCCAGATTGGCTCCTCTCCACAGCATGCAACCACCAAAAGGGGTCACTCCAGCTGGTTTCTTTCCATGGCATCCCTGGAGACCCATGTCCCCAGGCACAGCACTGAGGAGCCACTCCAGGTGGCTTCTTTCTGCTAATGGCTCCTTTGAGCAACATGCATGGGAAGCACCCTCTAGCCCCTAGCTGAGGTGTCCGCTTTTTTTCACTGGAGGGGACTGCCAGCACCAGCTGAGGGTCAGGGAGGAGGAGCCGGCACGGGGATTGGCAAAGGTTGCTAACCCTGCATTAGCCTCATAAATGATTGTTGATGTATGCTCATTTTGGGAAGTAATAGCATCTACCTTGATCTCTCTGAAATTAGCAGTATTATGCTCCTTGTACTATGTGATTACTTGAACTTTGATAGTACCATGCTGAAATGAGTGATGATTAATCCAGTATATGTGTATCGTTTACAACAATATGCATTGTCAATCAGTTTCTAGTTTGGTGTCTGATCTGTAGTAAACTTGACTTGAATGTCCTAGTCAAAATGATTGGCAAGGATTTTCAAAGCCAGAAACATTAGTTTGGAAAACTTAATTTCATCCTTTCAATCTTGTTTAATGTCTCTTTTTCAGGCTCCCACAAAGACTGCACCTAAACAAAAGATTGTAAAGCCAGTGAAAGTTTCTGCTCCTCGTGTTGGTGGAAAGCGCTAACTTGTCACAGTAGTTGGTTGTGTTAATAAACATCTGACTGACTTTCATAGCTGGTGTATATTTTATTAGTTTCCAGTAGAAGAGCTACGAGCTAATTTAATTAAGTCCTGCTAATGTCTACTTTGCCTGACTAACGTGGGTGAGGAAAAAGAATATCCACTCTGTACAAAAATTTACCCTTAACTATTGGAAGGCAACAGGATTAAATATATTTTTACCTACGGTTACGTACACTACTCACGGACACAGTTGTGTGTTTAACAGTTACACCCTGAGTTCCAATATGGCAAGTGATATGTGAAAATTTAATGCAAAAGTTGTGTTTAAGATTTGAGGAAATTGCTTTGGTTCTTGTTATTGCAGATCATAGGGACATATTTTAAAAATCTGCACAGCCTGGGTATGTGAATACCAGCAGAAGAGTTGAAAAGTTTTAGTTAGTTTTATAACATTATTATTACATTAATAACATTACAGTGGAAAATAGTTGCAATATTAGACACTTCTTAAGACAATTCCAGAAAGGAGGATAGTATAGCAGAAAGAAACTTAAAATTATTTTAAAATATTATCATACTTGGTTTCTTGTTGAACTGATCTCATCTGTGGTTAATGCTCAAGCTGAAAAACTGGCTTGTGAAAGGGCTGTATTTCCAGTTTGTCAATTTCCATTCTTACAAATGACATAGGAAACAGCTCTTCTCCTGGCTTAAATTAAACTAAAATTTTACAATACTTGATTTCAATACCTGGGAAGCCAGCCCAATAGTAATGTAGCCCTTAAACATACTTAAGCAGTTAGATGCCTGGCTGACCGAGGCTGCTTCATTCTCTTGTAGGTGTCTTGGCTTGGACTGTAGCCTGGGCTTTAAGACCCTGTGAGGTGGGAAAGTTGCAGAGCTTGGGCTCCAGCTTGAGCCTGGAAGTCTACACAGCAATGAAACAAGCCTGAGTCGACTGATAAGGACCAGTCCTACTAAAATGGTCCTGCACTGTCATTGGGATTTCAAATGTAGTACTGCATCCCATTGTGCTTGTGTGTTACAAATAGTTTCTAGAATGGCTTCAGTGGGACTCTTTTAGTAAAGGTCCCTAGAACAACTCAAAGAACTAATGCTGGCAAGTTCCAGAAGGGAAGCTGTCTTAGTCTAGTTCAGTAAAACAAACAAGGGATGCTGTTGCACTTTTAAAAACTAACAAATGTATTTATTGCATGAGCTTTTGTGGGAGAAAATCCCACTTCATCATATGCAATAAATGTCCATCATGGAGTTCTCAAATAGCTGTCTGACTCCCATGGGATGTAGATCTTCCAGATACTAATTGTTTGGCAAGACTTGGAACAAATATGCAGGGAGGAATCCTAGTTACACAGCCTTTACCCTAGGCTGCAAAATCTCTGCTTGTTGACTGTGATAAAACCCAACAATGGCACTTCAACTAGTAAATGCTCACCTCAAGTTCTGTGGATTCTGCTGCTTGGGGTGCATGGTCTTCAATCAAAAATGCAGTAAACTATTGGTTTGGCTCTCAGAGTGTTTACCGCTTTAGTGAGATCCTGTCCCAACCTGTGAAAAAACTCTAGCAGATGGATTCTTTGCAAAGTAGAGTAGGAGTTGAGTGTTTTTTGAAAGTCAAGGAGCCTTCACCAAAATCACTTTTTTCCATAGTTCAGTGGTTCCCAACCTCTGGTCCAGGGACCCCAGGGGTCCACAGAAATGCTGCAGGGGGTCCTTGGAGCCTACTCCTACCAGGGCTGGAATCTAGTTACAGCCCTGATGCTCCCTGCCAGGGCTGCCTTTCCCCACAGCAGCTCCCCAGTAAGAGCAAGGGGCCATAGCTGCTGTGGCTCAGCTCCGCTCCCCAGCAGTGTGGGCAATGGTGGTGGTAGTGCTGCTCATCACCTGTCCCAGTGATGCTGGTAGAGTGGTGCAGGCCAGAGTCTGCCCACATGGCCCAGATTACATAATCAGTCAAGAGGGCCAAAAAGGCCCTTTTTGTTAAAATGGGGTCCCCAGGCTGAAAAAAGTTGGGAACCACTGTTCTAGTCAGTTCCAGTTAACACTATGCTGCTGACTTGTAACAAGCAGTAATAGTTTTTTCCAATAGACGGCAGGTCATAGTTAATTTCTAGAATACCCCCTAACAGCAGTGGCAGACTATACTCCTTTTCATTTTCTGTATTTATAATCTATGTAATACATGAGTGTCATATGATTAGTAATCTGACACAGTGATACAAAAGAAAGGGCAAACCCATCCTAATTTATGTGGGGGAAACAATGTTTCTTCCAATTTCTACAAGCAGTGCATGAGTTAATGGGAAAACAAACTTGATGGAAGCTCATCGAGGTGACAATTAAGTATCCACCACTAGTTTAATGCATGTTATGAAAACAGCATTGCATCCTTGCTTCTATGACTAAGATAAACTAATCATAATTAATGCCAATTATATTGAATTTTTCTGAATGATAGAAGAACTCACGATGAACCCATCTTTAATTCAGTGAAGAACGTCTAAACAGTGATCAAAAGAGGGAGTACTTTTTGCTTCACATCCTAAATTGAAAAAGCCTTCATGCCCTTAGTGTACATGAACCTGGTGGGGAATCTCTAAGAGGGAACAGCATGTGCTATGGAATATCGCAAGAACCACCTGTGTGTTGATCTGATTTAATACTTGGTATTTTGTATGGCAGACAAGCTGCCCCATAGATCCTGAAGGAGGCACACATCCTTCTATTTTGGGAGGCTGTGTTTGACAATCACCTGTTCTCTGTCGTGCCAATGAGACCTCATTGCAGAAAAAAAGAAGGAAAAGTGAATGAAGTCCAATTACTTTTAACATGCTCAGAATTCCACTAAGCTTGTTCAGGACAAATTATTTTTGGTTGGAGCATCAAAGGGCTTATATTTACAGACCTATATATGTCAAACTACAAAGCTGGGTGCTTTAAAACTCATGAATGGTTCTGTCATGATGAGTAATCACAGAACAACTTGTTGTCTCTAGCAGGTTTTGCCACATTTTCTGAAAGGTTTATCTTCCCCACCCATCAGATTTTTCTCTTATCATAGAAGATGAAGGTTGGAACCGAGTCCAACTCCAACTAAATGTGCCAACCATGGCCCTGTCTTGTAGCAGAGGTTGGGAGTGGATGTCTTTCTTTACAGTGGATATGGCACTTTGGGATCCCTGGCAGTATGAGGACATGTTTTCAATGTTTTAGCACACTGATTCCACGCTGGCATAAATCATGAGCAACTAAAAGACCATCCCAGGAATAAAAAGGCACACAGAGAATGGGTGCTAAACATTCCCAGGGGCAGAAAAATTTCCATAGGAAAAATGAGGCCTCTGTAGAAGGAAAGAAACCAGAGCTGGGAGGGGGGTTGTACAGTGTTCAGCTCCACAGACCTTGGTTCTATGCCCAATTTGCGCTGATTGCTGCACACCTCCAACATGTCCACGCCTATGTGATGCACAAAGACCCCAGGACACAACTAAAGGTTTCAATGTTTATTGACAGGAAACATTGCTCAAACAGCTTCAGGCTCCATCTACCTTGGGAGGCCAGGGGTTCTCATGGAAGGGCTGATTCATCTGGGCCTAGCAGAGGCTGTCAACATTTTGCACAGGAGAGAAAGATGAAACCAGGAGCTCCCTAAACGCTCCTCCTCTTCCTTTCACATGTGACTTCTTCGCTGCCTTCTGCCAGATCACCCCCTTCTCCTCTTCCTATGTCCACCCCTACAGCCTCTTCGCCTTCATCTCGTCCAACGACTCTGGCTCCTGCTCCTCCTGTGTCTGCATCTCGCCATTCCCGGAAGGCTTCTGACTTCCTAGCTCTCAACAGCAGGGGGCAGCTCTCAGCCTGGCTTTGGTGGGATGCCCTGAGCTTCTGAGCTCAGCTGGCACCTTCAGCCTTTATAGACAAGCTGGCCAGCAGGTCACAAAGGCTGTGTCACTCACTCACTGTGATTGACCAGAATGGGCCCATCCCAATATGGCCAGAACTTACCCCGTGGAGCTGCGTGCCGACAGAAGGGAATATCCCACAAGCTTTGACCCTCTCTGGCTATCAAGCCTCATTGCTGGGTGCACACGGACCCAGACGGTAGGATCCTATGTGGCCATAAAGCGGCAGGCACTCTCTTGAAATGACACAGCAGGAAGCTCCTGAGGTGCTGAAAATTTACAGGATACCCTCAGCGAGGATCCATGAAACTGAATGGATAGACAGAGTGCTAGTTTGTGCCAAGTTGCTAGAGGCAAGGGTTTTGAGGCAGCATAACATGAAACAAGGGTTCTGACCCAAATTAGCAGAGCTGTTTGATCCTTGGGCGTGTCTATTTTCCATGTAATTCTGGCAGTTGCAGACATCCCCAGGTCCCAAATCAGAATGAAAAGTTGGAATTTGTTGCTCCACTGAATTTCTGGGAAAAAGTTCTATGGCAGCCGAGACAAACTTATCGAAAGGCATGTTTGAAAAGGTGGAATCGCTTTGTACAGACTTGATCTTTCTCATTTTTGTATTTCAGACAAATGAAGTCAAAAGGATGCACTGAACCAACCGTTTTAGTAACTTTTTTCTACAAATTAGACAAAATTGAGACTCTTCAGTGTCACTAGACCGTTAGCATCTGACGTTTTACTGTTGTGCCAGAAAAGTTTCAACCTCCCCTTCTATTTAGTCACTCATTTTTCATCATGAACTTGCGAGTTGAATCGGCAGAAGCAACATAAGGGCTGACTGAAAATTTGCCATCAACTACCACTCTGGCTGCAAACTGGCTTTTTGAGAATGAAAGTATTGGTAGAAAGTATCCACTTTCCTTGGCTTTTTTCTCCCCGCCTCCAATCAGCTTTTTATTGGAAAAGCAAATTTCCAACATTTTCAGCAGTATCAGTTTGTGTTCTTAGTTTCTAATTCCTTTTTTTCCTTGCACGTTTCACACAAAAAATTTCAGGTTTGGATTGTGATGCTTTAATGAAAAATTGAAATCTTCTAGTTCAGTGGTTTCCAACCTGTGGTCCAGGGACCCCCAGGGATCTGTGGACATGTTGCAGGGGGTCCATGGCGCCTCTTGCGACCAGAGCCAGGTGAAAGGGGGTGGCCACCTTAGGGTGGAAGGAGGGATGGTGACATAGGACCACTTTATTCAGTAGAACCTCATATAAGGGGGTTCTGAGGAGAGGGCTTTCAACTCGGAAACCCTTCTGGCAGAGGTGATTGCTACTAAAGCGGCCACCTTCCAAGACAGGACCAGCAGGCTGACTGAGACCAAGGGTTCATAGGGTGGCTCTGTCATTGCCTGGAGCACAACATTCAGGTACCAAGGTGGGGTGGGCTTACGGGGTTGGGGAAAGAGTCTCTCCACCCCTTTCAGAAATCTGGCAGAAGTGGGATGGGAGAAAACTGATTGTCCCTCCACATTCTCATGAAGAGCTGAGATTGCCGCCAAATGGACTCTCAGAGAGGAAGGAGAGAGGCCTTTTCCCCTGAGGTCTAGCAAATAGTCAAGGATTAGGTGTATTGGAGCTGATGCAGGGTCTACACCCTTGTCCCGTGCCCAAATTGAGAATCACTTCCATTTGGCTGTGTACGTTGACCTGGTAGATGGTCTTCTGCTACCAACCAGGACCTTCTTAACCCTGTCAGAGCAGAGCCTCTCCTGCTCACTGAGCTAGAGAGCATCCAAGCCGTCAGGTGTAGGTGGCCTGGGTCTGGCTGCCGAAGTCCTGCATCAGGAGATCCGCCCACTGTGGGAGGTGGAGTGGCGTCTCTAGGGACATGTCCTGCAGGAAGGGGAAAGAATGCTGTCTGGGCCCATCTGGAGCTATCAGTATTACATTCATTCCATCCCTGTCGAGTTTCAAGAGGACCTTCTGTATTAGGGGAACCAGTGGGAAGGCATACATCAGGGGCCCTGACCAGCTGATGAGGAAGGCATCGCTGAGAGACCCCCTTCCTCTTGGCTCCTGAGGGTGCAGAACTGGGGACACCTGAGATTCTGCCATGTTGCAAACAAGTCTATCTGGGGAAGACCCCATTTGTCTATCAGGAGGGAGAACATCTCGTCATGGAGGGACCACTAATGGTTCGTTAGCAGTTTCCTGCTTAGCCAGTCCGCTAGCCCGTTGTCCACTCCTGGTAGGTGGGAGGCCACTGGGGTGAAGTTGTGTCATATGGCCAATTCCCAGAGTTTGCACGCCTCCTTACAAAGTGGCAGGGAGCAGAGCCGCCCCCCCCCCTTGCCGGTTCATGTAGAACACAGCTGTGGTATTGTCCGTGAGAATATGGACTGACATGCCCCGTATCTTGTCCAGAAAGGTCATGCAAGCTAGTCTGATGGCCCTTAGTTCCTTCATGTTTATGTGGAGAGGACTGTCCATGTGGGACCAGAGCCCTTGAGGGGAGATTCTCCCAAAGATGTGGGCACCCACCCAGAGTTCAAGGCATCCGTTATCAAGGTCCCTGAGGGCCTGAGGTCTTTGAAGGGAATGCTCCCCCTGGCAAACCGGGGATCCCTCCAAACCTGAAGCGTCCCAGGGAACAGACAGCACCTTGTTTAGGGAATCCCTCCATATGTGAACACCATGGAGAGCCAGACATGGAAAGGCCTCATTCTCAGGCATGCCATTTAGATCACTGAGGTGGAGGCTGCCACATGACCAAGGAGCTGCAGCCACCGGCGGGCCATCGTCATGGGGGACGTTTGCAGCTCCGTAACGAGGTGCAAATGGACCAAAATCCGGAGAGAGGTAGGAACGCTGACCCCTTGTGGGCATCTAGGCACGCCCCTATGAACTCTATGTTCTGAGATGGGTGGAGTTTTGACTTTTCTTGGTTTATGTGGAGGCCCAGATAGTCCCAGAGCCTCACTATTGCCCCGATGTGGAGCTCTACTTGGGAACTCAGTTTCCCAACTATTAACCAGTCATCTAGATAGGCATAAATTCTTATGCCCTGTCTGCACAGGTACTCCGCGACCAGTGTCATGCATTTCGTGAATACTCTGGGGAACAGGGAGAGCCCGAAGGGGAGGATAGTGAATTGGTAGTGGTCTTTTGCCACCTTGAATCTTAGGAACCGCCTGTGGCGGGGCCGTATGGCTATATGAAAATAGGCGTCTTTTAGATCAAGGGCTGCGAATCAATCCCCCGGAGACAGAGATGGGAGGATCTGTGATAGGGAAACCATGCAGAACTTTATTTTCCTTATGTGCTTGTTTAAGGCTCTGAGATCAAAAATAGCTCAAAGGTCCCTGTTGGATTTCGGGACAAGGAAGTATCGGGAGTAAAACCCCTTTCCTCACTTCCACTTGGGAACACTTTCTATGGCTCCAAGAGAGGAGTTTCTGGCATTCAATCTCGAGAAGGTGGGACAGTTCCCAGCTTCCGTGAGTTGGACGAGGGGGCGCTTTCCTGTCCTGAGGAATTGAGAGGAACTGAATACGATAACCCACCGCAACCATCTCGAGGACCCACTGCTCGGATGTGATGTTGGCCCAGTGGTGTGTGAAGTGGTGTAAGCAGTTGGGGACCGGTCGGGTCGTGGGTTCGCTGCTGGTATGGTAACCGTCAAAAGTGTTGTTTCTTCCCTGATGAGCGTTCGGAGACCTGCCCATGCCTACCAATTGTGGGGCATGGGACTTCTCACTCTTGCTCGAACGGACCTTGTCCTTGTCCATGTCCCCCAGATGGCGCTGGGGAATTTGGAGGGACCTAAGGAATGGACTCTGCAATTGAATCTGTTGCTTTAACTGCTGAAGTTGCTGTTGGAGGAGTTGATGGGGTTTCAAAGAGCATCTGTTAGGTTGTGGGGTGTAAATCCCCAGGAACTGAAGCATGGCTCTCAAGTCTTTCATGCTATGGAGCTTTGCGTCTGTGGACTTGGCCAAGAGGTCAGGACCTTCGAACGGCAGGTCCTGAATAGTAAGCTGCAGCTGCGGTGGTAGACCTGAGCCCTGGAGCCAGGCTGAGCAGCGCATTACCACAACCAATGCTATCATATGAGCTGCTATGTCTGCGGCATCCCAGATGGCCATCAAAGCGTCTCTGGATGCCGTTTCCCCTTCGAGCATCGTGTTGAAGTCCCTAAGGTGGTATTTTGGTATGCCACGGAAGCCTTGCATGGCGTTCCAGAGGTTAAAGATATACTTCATCATAAAGGCCGAGTGGTTTGCTATGTGCAGCTGTAAGGCTGCTGTAGAGTAAACCTTCCTGCTGAGGAGATGAAGTTTTCTAGCCTCCTTATTTTTAGGGGTGGAATCAGGTTAACCGTCTTTCTGGTTCACGGCATCGACGACCAGCAACCCCGGAGTGGGATGCTGGAACAGGAAGGAAAACTTGTCCTGGGGGACATGGTACTTCCAGTCCACGACTCTTGGTATCGGCGGAATTGAGGACGGAGTTTGCCAACGGGCCTTGACGATGCTATATACCCCTTTGTGGGGCGGGACAGACACTTTGGTGGATGGACCCCTACAGCCAACGTCGAAGAGGGGATTAGTTTCCTCTTGGACAACCCCGAGCTCCAGGTTCAGGTTTGCTGCCATGCAGCGCAGCAACTCCTGGTGGGCACGGGAATCCTCATTACGGTCAGTCGGTCTCTCAAAGGTATACTCATCAGGCAAGGAGGAAGAGCTAGCCTGTGATCTACTACAACGTGTAGAGTCTGGATCAGGCTCATCATCGGAGAAGTTGCAGTCCATGGTCTGCAAGGGAGACTGGACAGCGTGGTACCATGAAACCAAGGTATTGTTGGCCGCCATGTCCAGCCAATCGTGTGAGCAGTTGTTAAAGGATGCTCCGGCCTCCAGGCGATGCAGAGGAGAACAGCCTCGACTAGGTTGCAGTGCGGTACCAGAAGGCTCTACTGGCCCAGATAGTCCCGACGATCTCTTCTTGTGTCGAGACGTGGGCAAGGGGGAGTGCTTGCAGCACCGTTTCCCTGAATGTTCTCCAACCCGTGGTACCATTTTGGGTGAAGAGCGGATGGAGGCTGGAAGCAAAGTCAACACCAAGCCGTGAGATGGAGCCCCCAAAGCCTGGGAGCACGGTACCAACGGGTCCCAGGAGGAGCGTGGAGAGGAGGCCGAGGAGCAGTCCCCAGCGCCAGACTGCGGTACCAGCGGTGGACTAGGCGGTACTGGTTCCTCTGCCAACTGGGCTCTTGGTACCTTGGTCCGTGTCAGTCTGGGCTTCTCCCGCAGTGCCGGAACTGAGTCCAGGGACCACACCCGCACCGTCGTGGGGGCCTGCGGCACTGGTGGTGCCGTTGGCGGTGCTGGTTTCGGTTCGCCGCCGGGTTGGTTCGGTGACTGAAATGTTTGGCACCCCGAAGATACCGATGGGGGCGCTAACCAAGACTTTGAGTTCGGCACCAAGGAGCAGAGGCCTGCATGCTGCTCCCAGCAAGGGATTGGAAGTGCAGCTCTCTATCCTTGCCAGTCCTCCTTTTGAAGGACTGGCAGATAAGGCAGCTCTCGGTGAGATGCAACTCACCTAGGCATGAGAGACATTTATCGTGTGGATCATCGAGCAGGAAAGCTTTACAGCATCCTAAGCATGGTTTGAAACCAGGCATCTTAAATTTCACAGTAAAAGACAAACACTTGCTTGCACAAGTTTCTTGGTTGATCCGAAACCGTTGCTGAGGGCAGAAGAGGGAACCGGGAGGGTCAAGGTCACGGCCAGTTATATAGCCGCGGTCACAGTGCAGAGGGGGCATTGGTTGCATGCCCTGACCTGATATGCTAAGGCTGAAGACTTTCCGAGCTACTGCGCGCCACAGCACATAGACACCTGTAACTGAATGATGTGAGCAACGCTCAAAGGAGAACCTACACATTACAATTGACTTTGTGGGAGCAGTTACAGGTCCTGAAACAAGGTGGTAGTGTGAGGACGAGGCAGTGGGACACAACCATGTGTTGGAGTGCTTTCCTCATGTTCTGTATCACACAGTATTGCCGACTGTTATGACTTTAATATTTGGTGGTTTCCTTAAAGCCCCAGCTGTGGAATCAAGAGATGGCATGAAAATCATGGCTTTCTTAAAAATAAAAATGTTCTAGCCCTTGTGGTTGCAAAAGCTGAGTGACCAAAAACCTAAGGGACACCATATGTGTTTTCTAAAATCTCATGGGATTTTTTTGTTATGTTTCATGATTTTGGGGGCCCCTCATCTAATTTTAGCTGCTTACTGCAGGGGTCTCAAACACGTGGCCTGTTGGCCACATGTAGCCCCTAAAGCTATTTTCTGCAGCCAACAATGACACTACTGTCACTGCTATCTGCAATATCCTTGTATGAAAAGGTTTCAGTGGTGCAGCCCTTGGGCTAACGTACTAGGCCTCATGGTGATTTGAGTCTGACACCCCTGGCTTAAGGCTAGCAACCCTTGTTACGATGCTTGAACAAACACACATAGTGGGAGATGCTTTTATTTGCAAGTTGGTGGAGTTACTGTGCCCTAACTATTTTGTTACTTCACAATTTCAAGCGCTCTGAAAATAACCAGGCAGATGTGCCAGGCTGAGCGGAAATAACCGTGCACAGGCAAGCGGACCCATGCCACACACCCTACAGCAGTGATTCCCAACATTTTCTCCGCCACGGCACACCTTGCTACCTTTAATTAATTTGAGGCACGCCACCATATAGTTTCCAAATGAATGGTTTGACCCTAACAACTGCTCTGATTTGCTGTTACTGTATGACCTGATCCTATGTTTTACACCCCCTGCATTTATTTTCATTCCATTCTGTAAGTTCACCCATCTTCACAGCATCTGACGAAGTGGGATTTTCTCCCACGAAAGCTCATGTGAAAAATTTTAGTCTTAAAGTGCCACACAACTCCTTGGCTTTTTTTTTTTTTATGAACCAGTGAGCCAATCCAGAGCTCTTTGAGTGGTTTTTCAAAAAAATCCGTGGCACACCGGTTGGGAAACACTGCCCTCCAGAAAGGGACTGACTGATCCCTTCAGCGAGGGGGCGTTCTGCCCTCTTCCAAGATGGCGGCTACCTTAAGCCTCTCCGCCTCAGGGGACCCGTTTCAAGATGGCAGCCTCGCGACCTCACCCCGGCGCTTTTTAGCTCGTTCCAGCCGGACAACAGCAACCCGAACGCCGCCGCGGGCCGCTCGCCTTCTTCCAAGATGGCGGAGCACCCGCCTCCGCCCAGCTTTGCCCGCTTCCAAGATGGCGGCGCCCCTGCACACTGCCGGAACTCTGCCGCACGCTTTCTCCGCAGCCCCTCCCCTCGGGTCCTGACCTCACTTCCGCTTGTGCAGCAGCCATTTTGTCTTTCCGTTGCGGCTGCCCGAGCTTCTCCCTCCCTCCCGCCGCCGCTGGCCGGGAAACTCCAGTTCCCCCCCGGGCCCGGCTCCCGCCGGACCCGCCGCCCAGGGGGGGCCGCTGCCTGCGGCCTCCCTCCTCCCGCCCAACGCCACCGGCCGGCGGCGACGCTTCCTCCTAGCTGCTGCTCGGCGCTTCCCCCTTTCCCCCCCCGGCGGCGGCGCATGCTCTCCCGCGGCCCCGGCCGGGCCGGGCAGTGACCGGCTCAGGGAGCCGCGGCCGCCCCCAGCCCAGCCCGGCGGCGCCATGTCCAGCGAGGAGAGCTACCTGGCCATCCTGCGCTACCTGACCAACGAGCGGGAGCCCTACGCGCCGGGCACCGAGGGCAACGCCAAGCGCAAGATCCGCAAGGCCGCCGCCTGCTACGTGGTGCGCGAGGGGACCCTCTACTACCAGCGGCGCCAGCGGGACCAGCAGCGCTTCGCCGAGCTCGAGGTGGTGCTGCAGGCCGAGCGCCGCGCCCGCCTCATCCGCGCCGCCCACCTCGGCCCCGACGGCGCCCACCGCACCCGCCTGCAGACCTGGCAGGGCCTCTCGCAGCGCTACTGGTGGCGAGGTGAGGCGGGCGGGGCTGGCACGTGGCGCGGGCTCGGAGGAGGGGGCGGGGCCGGGGCGTGGGGCGCGAGCCGGGCGGCCGTTGCCCGCGCGCGAGCGCCCGTGTGGTGGGCGGGGCTCGCGCCCGGGCTGCCGAACCCCGCGCGGCGCCCCGGGGGAGGGGCGGGGCCTGCCGCGCGCCGCGGCGCAGGTGTCTCTGCCTCGCGTGCTTGGCGGGGGAAGCAAAACCGGGCTGCTGCACTTCGTCCTCGCTGGCGTGGGGCGAGGGTCAGAAGCAGGGTGGGGCTGCTGGAGGAAGAACCGCTCTAGGGAGATGCTGCCCCAGAATGGCTTCATCTTTGCATGGGTCTTTGCTGCACAGCCCGTGAGGGAGTTTCTTCCACTCGAGTCGGTCTTTTTACGGCAGGGGTCTCAAACCAGCAGGAGGGCGACATGAGTAGAGCCCTGCAAATATGTGGCTACGTGCATTATATCCCCAGGTGCAACTCAGATATCTGCAGACCGTTTCTTGCGGGTGCAGATCGGATACGGGTCCACATGTTCTTATCTGTGCAGTGCTAGAGCCGTGCAAATACGT